>JBBPCX010000035.1:262157-277039 GCA_037974365.1 Hydrocynus forskahlii | reverse complement strand
CCTAGATAAAGGAGTTCCAACCACTCAGCATTCTGCACCACCAGTATACTGATCACCGCCTGATCATCTGGAATCATGTGCTCCTGTTTCTGCAATGGTTCAGGACTTCAGTTAGCTGTGCTTTGTTCTGCTTTAATGATTCATACGTAGGTCACTGTCTTAACAAAAATCATTTCACTGAAACTGGTCAGGTTCAGGGACTGGACTAGAAATTAGTCTTTGAAATTCCTTCAGGAAGTCTGGAGAACTGTAAGACCACATTAAAATACAAGAAAGTCTGGATCTTATGAAGCAAATTGTGAAGAAATTGGGGACTCACGACTTTTGCACAGTACTGTGATTTCATTAAAAATGTTTTAGAGCTTCATTCTTGATGTTCTACAGATTATCCTTATTTTTTAATCATCTTTAGCTATGTTAGTAATTTTTGTTTGACTTTTCTTTCTTCTAATTAATGTAATCCCCTGTTGTAGCAGCATGTTAGATGAAATATACTACTAAACTGGGTATTATATCACTGAAAACAGTGTTTCTGTGCTTTTGAATGGTTTTGTGTAGCACCTGTAGACTGTATAGTTGTGTGTTTGTGTGTTTAGGTGCTCCATCGTACTGAAGATTACCTGAAGCAGGTGCTCCATAAAGCCTCAGAGTCTGCGCACTCCTGGGTCTTGCAGGTGAAGAAGATGAAGGCCATTTATCACATCCTCAACCTCTGCAGCTTCGACGTCACTAATAAATGTCTCATAGCGGAGGTGTGGTGTCCCGTCAATGACCTGGCCAACCTGCGGAGGGCGCTAGAGGAGGGCTCGGTGAGTGGGCAAAGTCAAGTTTTGCAGCTGGAAGACCTTGACACTGCACAGGTCTCATCACCCCTATTTTCTTCATATTTTCCAAACAGACTGTCTTGTATTTTTAATGTGTTCTTGAGGATCAGAAATAGGTGCAGATAATTCCACCTATTCAGGGTGCGAACTTTTTTTTTTATTCATGGGCCTGCAGCCCCATGTTTACAAGGCATTGTTGCTGACATTTCAAAAAGAAGAAAGCAACAACGCACGTTGGGTATAGTTCACACACTGCACCTATTTAATTCCAGCTGTATTTACATGTATGTAGGGCTGCAACTATCAAATATTTTTGGAATCGAGTATTCTGTCGATTTTTTCAACAATTAATCGGATAAAATCATACTTTTGTGTTTTTAAACAACTATATCGATAGTGTGTTATGCAACATGAAAGGCATCTTAAATGAGCACGGACTTTCTGAACCGCATTGCTCTGCGGGGGAAGCACTCAGACGCTTCAAACTCCACAAACTCCCTCATTGTTCTTTACGGAGGGGGGACCCAATTGCCCTGCTGTGGAGGCTCTTCAGCCGCAGTCAGGGCGAGCTATCTTCCCCTAAGGCGCCCGGACTGGCTAGCAGCACCCCGGACTCTCGTCTCCTATCCCCAGTTAAAGTCTGGATGCGTTCCTCTAACTCTGAAACCTTCTCTGTTAGATACGTAACTAATGTACACTTCACACAAGTAACCTTTATGCTAGTGCTAGTGACGGAGAGTGGGGCTGAACTAAACATGAGAAGGCGCTCGCCAAACTCCATACTGAAACTTACTGTTTATCGGACCAGTCGTCTCTTGTCTGTGGGCTGATTACGTTGTAGACCGATGGAAATAGTTTAACAATCATCGAAAACGTTAAGTTAACTCACTACTAAGTTATAATTAGCGACTAAAAACTGCACACACGCGCTCAGACGCTGAGCAGCACCGGCGGCTACGCTGCACTAGGTTGTTCGTCTCATGCAGTGTTAAATGGTCCCACAGACATTTTCTGCCTTTTACGCACACTGGGTTCTTCATTTTCCGCCATTTCCATAGAGAGCAAAAGAAACGTGCCGTCTTAAATCTTTGACAACCGTGTCAGTTACATCAGTCCGTGTGAAACAGTGATACCGGAGCTGCGCAGTGTCTGCACAGCGAGAGTGATATGATAGTAGAGACATTTTAAATAGATGGACTTTGGTGACATAAATGAAACTAATAATTTGATTACAAAAAATGATGACATAAATTAGTGACATAAATTAAACGAAGCCTCGAGGCAAAGATTTTGCCTCGAGGCTTCGTTTAATTTACGTCACTAATTTATGTCATCATTTTTTCGTTTAATTTATGTCACTAATTTATGTCATCATTTTTTGTAATCGAATTATTCGAGTTACTCGAATAATCGTTTCAGCCCTACATGTATGTTTGCACATGCTGCAGTAAATCATTCTACCTTCTTATTTTTTTATTGTCACATTTTCTTGGAAAATATGAAGGAAAGAGGGGCTCAAGACATTTGCACTGGACTGGATAACCGTAGTGACCAGACAATTCAATTTAAATTTCAGAGAAAAGGAGATGCCACTGTCCCTTCATTTGTGAACCGTATCCCAAGTAAAGACACTCCGCCCACTCTCCTGAGGAGCAACAAGTTTACGTCTGGGTTCCAGAGTATTGTGGAGGCGTACGGAGTCGGGGACTACAGGGAGGCCAGCCCAGGTCGGTGCTGAGGCTTTTAGATTAAAATGTTTCGTATGTATGTTTGTGGTTTTTACAGTAAAAAATGTCCAAATAGATGGTTGAATGATAAAAACAATCTTTGTATCATAGTTGCTGTTTGTGCTCCAAAAAGGGTATGAGACACTTGTACACATTGTTTATGGCTTTTAAATATTAGAAAAGAACAAGTAGTGCAGAAATGGGAAAATGTCTCAGGGTTCTAAGGGTTAATGATGATAAATCGAGTGACTTATTCACGCCTTCAGCTGTTTTCTTTCATTTTCCCCACACCACCACCATGCTGTGCTGCAAGCAGCTTCTTCTTTTGTAGTGCAATGAAATAGCAGCGGCGAAATCACCTCCTACAGCTCCTATAGTGCTTCAGAGTCTGGCAAAATGACCTTGTGGATCATATGATTATAGAGGGATTTTATTTTTGTATAAATTTCATGAAGATCAGTGTCTTTGCCAGCTAATCATCATTTCTGGGGTCGGTTGGGGAGGTTGTATTGAAGCTGTATATTTTAGTGTCACCAGTGTCTTTTTTGGTGGGGGAAAGCAAGGATAATTACAGTCCTGTGCAAAAGTATTGTGCCAACTCTCATTCCTTTATATTTTGTTTCCAAATTTCCAGACTTTCTTGTATTTTTAATGTGGTCTTGAGGAACAGTTCTCCAGGCTTTCTGAAGGACTTTCAGAGACTCTCATTTTCAGTGCAGTCCATGAACCTGACCAGACAAATGTTTATCGTTTGTTAAGACACACAGTGATCTACGTATGGATCATTAAAGCAGAACAAAAACCATCTAACTTAAGTCCTGAGCCAATGAAGAAACAGGTGCAGATGATTCCAGATGATCAGGTGGTGATCAGTATACTGGTGGTGCTGAATGTTGAGTGGTTTGAACTCCTTTATCTAGGCTCCTTGTATCTTTAGGTACTTTGCAGCCTGTCGCAGTAAAACATTTGTTCCCATTTCTTTCATTTAATCTACTTAGTATGCCAAAGATAAGGGAGTTTTACTCACAGAAGATAGTATTTTTACATCAACAAGGTGATTCAAAACAAAATACAAAGACATGAGGGGTGGCACAGGATTTTTGCACAGTATTGTATATTAACACATTACATTAGAATGGATTACTGAACAATTGTCATACTTCATATGCAACAAAACAACATCTGACAACTTTATTGCAAGCAATTTCAGATAGCATCAATAATTTCAACGCCTTCATACCTCTGAATATGTCTCCATTGTTTACACATTTTGTGAAATTACTTTGGAAGTGTTTTGCTCATCAAAGAAGTGTAAATATAAATATATGTCCATGCGCAGCTCCTTACACCATCATCACCTTTCCCTTCCTGTTTGCGGTGATGTTTGGTGACCTTGGACATGGGGTGGTCATGACGCTCTTCGCCCTCTGGATGGTGCTGACTGAGAAGAGCCACAGACGAAAACACTCAGGAAATGAGGTCAGGATAGGAAACAAAATGTGTTCATTTTTACTGAAATATCAATCTTGTCTATTAGAAAAAAAACGTTATGGGGTACTGGAGTATTGGAGTGGACATTAATAAATGGGAGCAAGTCAGATTGGCTCACTCTGGGTGGGTAAGGTGGTCCTCCCTCTCCCCAATCACTCAGTATAACTGTCCTCTCTCTGTGTGGGTAGGGTTATGAATATCAGGATCCACTAGGAGTTGCATCAAATAGTTTTGATGTTTCCTAAGAGCTTCATATCAGTGGTGCTGTGAATCCTTGTGTGTTTGTTAGATATGGAGCATGTTTTTTGAGGGACGTTACATCATGCTGATGATGGGACTCTTCTCCATCTACACTGGACTCATCTACAATGACTGTTTCTCCAAATCCCTCAACATCTTTGGTTCAGGCTGGAACATCAAGGCCATGTTTACAGAGCAGCAGTGGATGTAAGACACATGCAATTACATACACACACACAAACACACGCACTCCTAAACACACACACACACACACACACTGGTTTATAGGTAAAATGAAAAAACAATATCTGGAGAAAAGGGATGATGAAAAGAACAGTAGGGCTAAAAATTAAAACATGAATTGATATTTCCTATATTACTATATAATTTGCTTCTTCTTCTTAACTTTTTCATGTGAAATTACTGTTCATTTTCAGTAATTCAGTAATTTTCAAAGACATCACAGATCTGCTTACACCCATGCTGAGTTTCTAACACATCTAATGACGACTACAGGACGATGCACAACTTCAGAGCTTCATTGAGCTGCAAATGAAATCTATTCACTCTTTGTCTCGGATGTTTTGTAGGAACGAAACTATACAGACGAATGCTCTACTCACCCTCGACCCCAACGTCTCTGGAGTTTTCACTGGACCCTATCCATTAGGCATCGATCCGGTATGTGTCACACACATGCACACATGCTTTTTTATTCATGAAGCACCTTCTGTGAACCACTCAAAAGAAGATGAAAGCACAGGGTGACCCAGATATATAGCTCAAAGTGATCCAGTTCACTCTCCATCCGTGTAGATTTGGAACTTGGCGGTGAATCGGCTGACCTTCCTGAACTCCTACAAGATGAAGATGTCTGTGATCATCGGGGTCGTGCACATGAGCTTCGGCGTGGTGCTCAGTGTCTTCAACTACTTGTGAGTAAACTTTAATTTCTATTTTTCCTCTGCTCATTTTCCTACCTGATCAGGAGCCATCAGACTCTATGAATCCTCACCCTGTCACACAGCCACCCGTCAGACACTATAATTCCTCCCCCTGTCAGCACCCACCATCAGACTCTATAACTCTTCCCCTTGTCAACACCCACCATCAGACTCTATAACTCTTCCCCTTGTCAACACCCACCATCAGACTCTATAACTCCTCCCCCTGTCAACACCCACCATCAGACTCTAACCCCTCACCCTGTCATATACCCATCCATTAGATTCTATAGCTCCTCCCCCTGTTATCCACCCATCAGACTCTATATCTCCTCCCCTGTCACGCACACACCCATCAGACTCGATAACTCCTCCCCCAACACACACACACCCATCAGACTCTATAACTCCTCCCCCTGTCACACACACACCCATCAGACTCGATAATTCCTCCCGTCACACACATACCCACCAGACTATAACTCCTCCCCCAACACACACACACCCATCAGAATCTATAACTCCTCCCCCTGTTACACACGTACCCATCAGACTCTACAACTCCTCTGCCTGTCAAACAACCACCCATCAGACTCTATAACTCCTCCCCCTGTCTCACACACACATAATCTGTACAGTAACCGGCTGCTGCTGCTCATATGGCCAGTTTTTTATTTGCACATGTAAATCATTATTACATGTGCAATATAAATAAATGAGAGGTGCATGCTATTATATATACTTATACACTCAAGTAAAAGTACCATTGGCTTAATGAAATCTGCAGTAGTACAAAAGTAGCCAGCTCAGTTCAGACAATTACAAATAACATTGTTATCACTTAAAATAAAATAGTTAAGAAAGCACAAATGCATAAATCATACTGGAGTGCATGGGGCTACTGAGTAAATGGAACTACTACAGACCTCTGGGTAGTAATTTAGTAGTAGTTAATCAGCTCACTCATGCACAGCTCTGGTTTTCTGGTCTTTTCTATCTGCAGGCATTTCAAGCAGAAGTTTAAACTGTACCTGCTGTTTCTGCCGGAGCTGCTCTTCCTGCTCTGTCTCTTCGGCTACCTGGTGTTTATGATCTTCTATAAATGGCTGGCCTTTTCTGCCCGGGAGTCTAGGACAGCCCCCAGTATTCTCATCCACTTCATCAGCATGTTCCTCATGCAGGGGAACGCCACCACACCGCTTTATCCTGGGCAGGTAAGTGTGTGTGTATATGCGGGTTCGCAGCCTCAGATTTAGAATCAGAGCTAAACTGTTGGGATTTTGCCAGTGGCATTCTGATTAGTTTATCCATGTGTATGGCTTTCTGTGCAACGAGTGAGACTTTCAGAGGGAGATTGTCACTAAATTGAAAAAAAATAAGCAAAGTTCATGGAATCAAATGTTCTCTGTGTTCTTGTGTGTTTGCTGAGAGCAGAACAGTTTGAGTAGTAATTTAAAGTAAAGTAACCTTTTCTTTCATTTTAGTCTAAAATGGCAAAATGAGACAGTTTGACAGGCATCAAGTAGTGTTTTTGCACCAACAAGGCGATTCAAAGCAAAATATAAAGAAATTATGAGTTTTTTGCCCAGTACTGTGTGTGGGCCAATGCCAATGTAAGGGGGGGCACAGAAGCAGACCACGTGAGTTGAAGTACAGTGAAACACAACATGAAGAGCTTTACTTCAAAGTTGCACGTGAAGACAGGTGAGGAAGGGGAGGTGTTGAAAGGTGAAGGGTGGTGAATCAAGGCGTTTGGGAAGAGGCTGACAAATCCTAGGGGAACCGGCGTTGCTTCTAGCTTAGTGAGGTGTCCTCCTGGCCGGAGTCTGTTGGAAGGGAATCGGGGGTGAGGTTGAAGTCGTCAAGCAGCCGAACCAACAACTCCTGTTCCTGACAGGCCAATTTATACCCGCAGCTTTCCTCGTTTCCCAGATCACCGTCAGCTGCACTTGCTCTGTAGAGGTGCATGTGTGCATGTCTATGGAGGTGCGTGTGTGAGGTGTTGCCATCTTAATCACACCTCCGCTATGGCAGAGAGAGGCGCACTTGCCCCGTCGTCACAAAGGCCCCGCCGTCACATGTATTTTTCATTTTTCGTCAGCATTATTGGTAATGTTGAGTAAATGGTTCAGCTGTGTGTGTGTTTTTCTGTATCAGGTGGGTCTGCAGGTGTTCCTGGTGACAGTTGCTCTGCTGTGTGTTCCTGTGCTGTTGCTGGGGAAGCCACTTTACCTCTACTGGCTTCATCATGGTAGCAAGACCCTGGGAGTCCACAGGGTGTGTGTACGTGCGTGTTAACTATTATGGGCTACATATAGGGCAAGTGTCCTAGATGCCCATGAAGCCTCAGTCTAGGCTAAAAATAATTTCCAATGGAGATTTACCACCAGCGCTGTAGTAAAGACCGAGACAAGAGTTAGTCCATGTCCAGCAAACCAGACTAAGTTCAGAGAATAGTCTGGAGTGAGTTCAGACCTCTCCTTCAAGTAACACATCACAAAAACAGCTAAAAACAGCTATTATTTTCTAAAATGCTTACTATTAATTTTACTAGTGAAGACAAATTTTAGTTGGGGTTTTTTAATGCTGTTAGAAGTGGAGGTGGACCAGGACATTGCTAACAAATTGGATGGGTTAGGTTTTCATCACACAGCTTAACAATGCTGAGGGAAAAAAATGAACAAACTATAAAATACTATTCAGAAAAACCTTTCTGCTGGGTTAACTCCATGGGTGACAGGCCATAAACTGAGGGGAGAGAATTAAGTCAGAACCTTGGTTACAGGACTGAGACACACTGGAAAATCAAAGTGTGATACAGCTTGCGTACCACCACAGTACAGTTTAGGCACAGTACAGTTAGAACTAAGTGATTTTAGATGGCTAATCTAGACCAGTTAGTTTGATAATGTTTGCTTGGCCCTTTGCTTTCTTGCTTTCCTGTGGTTGTATGTGTGTTGTGGTATTTGCTCAGGAGAGTCACAGAGGCTTGATATTTGTTCTTCTGGAAGCAGGGCTATGAGCGAGTTCGCCGTTTGAGTGAGGATGACCTCTCCCCATCTATCCTCCATGATGAGGAAGAAGGTCTGGAAGACCACCCTGGACGGGATGTCAGCCCAAAAGAGGTCAGACTCTTAAACCCCCAACACCCCAACATGACCTGAAACCAGTGCAAGCATGTCTTTTAAAGGAATAGTTCAGTGAAAGGTTTATCCTGACCCTAGATTTGCCCATGCTTGTTGTCCAAATTGTGCTTCTAACATTGCAACAAACACAAAGTCAATAGCCACCCAAATAATTTCCATAAGAATCCATCCCCACAAACTTCTCTCAACCCAAGTTGCATCCAGTTCTTCATTAAGGTAAGGCAGACATTGTGAGCAGTCTTTCTAGACAACAGAGCTACTCCTACAGCCAAGAAGCACAAATGCTTATCTAGAATCAGTTTTTATGACAACAGCTGAACAATAAAACAACAGATGAAATCAGTCCTGTATGCTTCTGGCTTGTGAGCAGCAGCTCTGGGCTCTCCTGCAGCGCAGCAGTTAAGTTCATTTTTACAGCTCACAGTAACACTGTGTTTTAAACCATGTCCGCAAGTCTGTTTCACCTTAATGAAGAGCTGGGTGTGGTTTGAGTGGGTCCAGAAAAGTATTGTTGATGGATTTACTGAAAAGATTTGATTTGACTGTTGATCTCTGATGTTTGTCAGCATTTTTAGCCTCTGAGCTCCAGGGTTAAACTAAAGAAGCTAAGTTTGGATTGCAAACATGTCTTAGTTGATGGACCACATCTGAAAAATTGTGAACTATTGTGAACATTCCTTTAAATTAATCATTTAAGACATTCTTGGTGTCTGAAATTTGCTTCTCTAGTTTTGCCCTGAAGTTTAGATTCAAGTAGCTAAAATCATAAAAACTCTGGATGCAAGTCATGTCTTTTTTGGGCTCAGAGCAACTGTGTGTTTTCACCTTTACGATGTAAATGTTTCAAGAAAAGAGGTACATAAAAAGCAGCAAGTATTTACAGCTGTAGCTGATTTGTGTTTGTTCTTTTGCTCACAGTTTGATTTTGGAGATGTTTTCCTACACCAGGCTATTCACACTATAGAGTACTGCCTGGGCTGTATCTCCAACACGGCATCGTACCTGCGGCTGTGGGCCCTCAGCCTGGCTCATGCTCGTCAGTATACACACAGACACGCACACAAAGTGAAAGTCAAAGTAAACTTTGTCATCGCAGCTGTATGCACATATACTATGAGATAAGACGCCGCATGATACAACATATATATATATATATATATATATATATACTATCCTATATATAAACTCTAACCTAGGAGTAAAAAATGGTTTAGTATTGCATCAATAGTCAAGTGAACAAACAGAATACTGTAATGTAAGCATATTTTATATGTTCAGTAGCAGTTCAGGATAAATATATAGTCAATCTGAAAATACAGAAACGCTGAGACAGCATTAAAGAACAAATGTAACAGATGTGTTTTGTGCATTTAGCTGCAGTGATGTGTGAAGTGCAAAGGAAGAAGGTTGAGCCAGTCACAGTTCAGGTGTGTGTAGGGGGCAGGGGAGTCTGATGGCTTGTGAGAAAAGCTCAAAAACAGTCTCGCTGATCAGGCTATGGTGGGTGGAGGGAGATTTCAGTCATCGTAAGAAGTGAAAACGCTGCTGTGCTTTTTTGTGAGGGAGGTGGTGTTGGTGGTTCAAGTGAGGTCATCTGAGATGTCCACACACACACACAAACACTTGAAGTGATAGTTCTTTTATTTTTATAAAAGATAGAGTTGTACAGTGTCAGAAAGCACATAATCCACCATATTAGATTACTGTGCAGCTCTACATGGTTTGATGTGTGTGTCTAATTGATTTAGGCAGTTAACACCATTCATAATTCTCAAACACCAACTCATTAGCCTTGTAGCTCTGGTGCTGAAACTAAAGAGTCAAGCTTGGTACTCCAAAAATGTATCGACTGATCCACTACGATGGGGAGGGTCCGTTTTTATGTTCTAAAAGATGTTGGTTTTCAAATGTGTATGTGTGTGTGTGTGTGTGTGTTTCAGAGCTGTCGGAGGTACTGTGGGCTATGGTCCTGCGTGTGGCTCTGAGGTTTAGCTCCAGGTTGGGGGTGCTGGTTCTTGCCCCAGTTTTCAGTCTCTTTGCTGTCCTCACCGTCTCCATTCTGCTGCTCATGGAGGGACTTTCGGCCTTCCTGCATGCCCTGCGCCTGCACTGGTCAGCACATACACACACAGAGACACACAAACACACACGCACGTATACACACATTAAACTATATGCATGTACCATCTGTAAAATAGTCTGTAAAGCGCTTAATAATATTAGAACTATTAGTACTAGCTTAACCATTTTCTTAGTATATAATCAGTCCTTCATTAAATTAAATCAGGAGCTGCTGATGAAGCTGAACACAGAAATGCTATGTTTATCTATGTATTTTATAGACAACAATTACACAACTGCTGCCCATATAAACAGATTAAACACTTTTAATTGCCCCTTAAGGGTTTTGCACAGGACCGCAAATACACACTTACATATCTGACACTAACTTCATTACATCCACCTTCCTTCTTTCTATGGTCATTGTCCATTTTATCAGCTTCTATAGTCCATTTTTCTCTGCAAATGCCACTGTAAAAGTCACTGTTGTGTGTGTGTGTGTGTGTGTGTGTGTATAAAAATATGTAACGTGTGTGTGTATATATATGTGTGTGTGTGTGTGTCTGTGTATAAAAAATGTGTACATGTGTAAGTTGTATGTTCTGTAAATGCAGTTGCTATGGTTCAGTATTTGAAAGAGTATTTTATTTGGTTTTTACTGTTTCTTCATGTTATCTGCAGAAACGCTGATATACTCTTTTTTACAGACTGTTTCTCTCTCTTTCTCCCCACAGGGTGGAGTTTCAGAACAAATTCTACAGTGGAACAGGGGTTAAATTTGCCCCCTTCGATTTCTCCCTGCTCCCCTCCGTCTTTGAGCAGGATGGATTACTGTGAGCAGGGAAGAGGAAGGTACGAGTCCTGAGTTAATCCTCCCCTCTTGCATCTGGGCACGGCTCGGCAGCAGCAGAGGCAGCGACTGGACGTCTCATTGCGTTTCCTCCACACCATTCTGACCCTGTCCCCTTTTTTTTTTAACAGCAGCATCAACAACCCCCTCACAGACTGCCTTAGACAAACTCATCCATATCAGCCTCTGATGCCGTTTACCACCTGCTGTCTCGCGAGAAGTTTGTCCATAAGGCTCTGTCTTTTTATTTGTATTTAGAAATATGACCTCATTATTTATTCACAAACATCTCCGTCATATCAGACTTCAAAAGTGCCATAAGTATTTTTCGAGATACAGTTTTGTATGCGAGAATATTCCGCTAGCCGTCTCTCCTTTGTGGGTCCGAAGCACGCACATGCCTCACACTATGGAAAAGAAACTTGAGGTCTTTTGCAAGTAAAAAAAAAATGTCATACAGCATCATTTTCATACTATATAGACTTTTCATTGAGTACAGAATTAAAGCAGAATTTGCAAAAAGATCCATATGCCTGGTTGTCTTTTGCACTTCTTAGTTTCTTGTTGTTTTATTTGGCCTATATCATCATATATTAACTGTTTTTCTTCCCGGGGTTGATATATAAACACATTTAATCCCAAGTTCATTCAGTGCAGATCCGTAAACTTAGCTGCAGAAGTGGCTTATTTTGTATTTGATGTTTGCGAACACAAGAACCAACACAAACACACACACACACACACACATAATATACACACATACACACATATGAAGTGTGAAGGCATGTTATTGTGAGGGAGGCACAATACAAGAGCTCACGTACACACATCGGCGTTTAAATCACAGTAACAGCCTGATTAATTTGAAAGGGGAGGTCTAAAAATATTTTGCGAAAAGGAATTATTTCTGGTTTAGGTGAAACAATATCACACAAATGTCAGAAGGAGACCTCTGAGGTGGGGTTGGAGGGGGGAGACAAAATGAGAAAATGCAAGAAAAATGTAGGATATGAGCCCTTTAAAGAGGTAATTTTCCTGTGACAGGGTGTTGAATTTTGAGCATCTGATTATGGTTGTAATTTGATTTGTTTATGAGTGTGTAAGTTATGATATGGCAGCACATAACACCAAGGATGTTTACTTAAGTTTGACTTAAACTGAAAAACAGAGAAGAGTTTCACAAAGAGTATGTACCTTTGTCACTCTTTGCTTGAAATAATTTACCTGTAAATACATAACAAAATAATATTAGTGGGTATAATGGCATATAAACTACTGTTCAATGGTTTGGAATTAGCGGTCATATTAACAGATGTTACTTACGTGGATAAATAATGTAATAAGGAAATTGTAGAGAAATGTTAATTTATGCGCAATAAATAATAGTCTCATAATGACACTTTAGATTTTAGGAGTTTTTTTATATGTTAGGGAACATGTAAAGACTTTTTTGCAGCTCAGTTTATCATTCTGTCATTATGGTGAGTGATATACATTGTAAACATGTTATAAATCCTTATAATACGCGTCAAATCTTTATAAAACTTAACATGAACTACGTATATTTCGAAATGTGCAGACTGTACCATTGTTACGGGCGGGTCCGTTTCGACGGAAAATAAGCTAAATATTGTCATAGGCTGAGCACAGATGCTTCTTGTTCAAATGTTTAAGTGAAATGATACAGATTCGCGCCAGAACAATGAAATGTACGGATGTTTCCGCATACAGTTTTGTTTTATTTATTATTATTTTACATCGCTTGAGTGGAATTGCCCCAAGGGCCGTTTTCCGCGCATGCGCAGTGTTGGCTGTCTGTGGCCCTCAGCAAAGAAAAGAGCTCGAAATGGCGTCCGCTGCAGGTAACGGTACAAAATTGCAGATTGTATTGGGGAAATTTAGCTTTTTATGTAGTTAAGACTGTACATTAACGTCTCATACACTACATTTATATCTAGTTTGTACAGTTAGAGGGGTTATAAATGGTTTTATCTGGCTGGTTATATGGTGTAAGCATAAGGCTATTGCTGAAATTCAGTAAGATGCTAACGCTAACTTTAGCTTCGGATCGAGCTGCGTTGCATAAATCCATTGAACGTGTCAGTGTGTTCATACAGAATCATTTCCCTTCATATTTAAACGTTTTCCTGTTTTTGTTGCGGATTTGTTATTTATTTAGACCGTTTCTAAGCTCAGTCAAACGTGTTAGCACGAACGGCTAGCAGGTGAGCGACACATTTTCGCCATTTTGAGATTTTTGTTGCTCATTTTTAACCATTTTCGCCATTTAAAAAGTCTTCCGTTCGGCTTAAAATTGGTTGTAGATACAGGAACAAACTTGACCTCAATATCTGAAGTTAAATCTTCTTGTTTACCTGTTTCGACCTATCCACGTCGTTTGAATGGAGCCGGCATCAGTTCAGCCATGCTGATCAGCCTTTGTATCATTTATTTCTTCTTTCACTGAGCATTCAGTCTCGATAGGTCGTGATATTTTACAGATTTTACTCAGGTATGTCATATGTAAGTTAATCCTTAGGCTTGGAGACCGTTTGCTCTCTTAAACCTCTTGTTCGGATAAAATTGGCTAGCATCCTTTAAGCTTGGGGTCATTTTGACCCCAGTAATTTAAAAATGGTTTACATGAAGTTACTGGCTTCCATTTTTTGATTACCTAAATGGTGTTTTAAAAACATACTCGTGATGCTCCTTTGGCGCGGGAAATATGAAAAATATACAAAATGTACGTTCTGGTGAAAAATGTGTCATGTGAACCATCAATGGTTTTCCCACTCTTTCCCACTCTTGGTTATGGCCCTAAAACAGAGGGGAAATTATAAAATTGCACATCAAAGTGCCCTCACTGTCAGCCAAAACAAATGTGTAAAATGTGTTTTTCCCAGTAAATTAGTCATTTAACATGAAGCAGAAAATATCAGTTATTTGTTTAGAGGAGTTAAATGTTGATTGGGGTCAAATTGACACAAGTCTAACTGGAGGATTAAAGAGCTGATTTTGTGACTTAATACTAGGCATAATGTTTGGATGAAAGTTAGAGTTCACCTTACTGAACCTGTATAAAGCAATGCAGTAGTGTGACAGTATGTGTTGTGGATAATCAGCATTATGTTAATTGATATTTGACGTAACTGTATTGTTTATAGTTTTTCTTCTTATTAGGCCAGAGGGAATTCTAACAGGAGGAAAAAACAAAAGCGTGCTTATGTGGACACTGAGCAATTATGAATTTCTCAGGAGTATAATGATCCCCTGGTGTGTGCCGTAATTGTTTGGGGATTTATAATTAAGAACATTTACCAAGACCTAGTCAGAAACACATGGAGATTTGTCTTTATTTTATTTTCCCCCTCTTGGTTGTGAAGGGTGTTGTGTATTATACCCCAGGTGCCAGTTAATAACCCTTTAGTTAGAGAATCACACGCAGTGGAACAAACACACACACGTGTGTGTGTGTGTGTGTGTATGTGTGTCTGTGTGTGTGTGTGTATGTGTGTGTGTGTATGTGTGTGTATGTGTGTGTGTGTGTGTATGTGTGTGTGTGTGTATGTGTGTGTGTGTGTGTGTATGTGTGTGTGTGT
>JBBPCX010000035.1:240109-253774 GCA_037974365.1 Hydrocynus forskahlii | reverse complement strand
TCAGCAGCGGCATCAACTGTGACGAGAGCTGTGAACGCTCTGAGCCTTGCTTCCCTATCCAGGTTAGTCTGGGAAAATATTAGCCCATATCTCTGTCCTTCTAGCTCTTTTTATTCTCAGGTTTTAAAATGTCTTCACAGGATAACTACTTTCTGTAGCAGTTGTTTCATTTTGGTGTACTTTCTTTGTATATACAACTTATACACAACTTCTGGTGGCTTGCCTTCAACTTCTGCTAAATGTCTTGACCTTATTTCAAATGCTAATGCTATATGCTTTTCTTGGTCTTGTTAGCATCTTAGTGAAGCTTTGTTGCAGATTTATTTTAATAAGAGTATGAATTTTATTAACATTTTGCTTAGTTTCCTACTGGAGACCCCCGCCGGCCCACGCCTAGTCCAGACACCTGCCTCCCAGTGTTCCGTTCTGCGCCTGCCTGTGGTTCCGGTAACAACGCCTTTATTTTCGGAGGCAACCCCAAAGTAAGGGAGCAGATCAATTCCTTGACAGCATACCTGGATGTGGGGCAGGTGTATGGTTCCGAAGAGGGACTGGCACGAGACCTCCGCGACCTCTCCAATGACAACGGTCTCTTGCTGGTCAACAACCGTTTCAGAGACAATGGTCGAGAGGTGTTACCTTTCACTAAGGTGGTCAGCAATATGTGCTCCACACGCAATAACATCCTCAACACCACAGGCCTGGAGGAGGTTCCATGCTTCATCGCAGGTTAGTACTATTTTTTGTTGGAGTGGACTTAATAATTTCCTTTTTCAGTGGTGTGAACACTGCTAAAAACATTTCTAGAAAGAACAGTCATTTCAAATCTGATTGTCCACATCCTTACATTACTGAGTAGTGTCTCTAAAATGCATAAAAATAAAACCTTAATAGTAAAATGCCTTTTATATATCTTTTTCACACTTTCCAATTTTCAGTTTGTCAGAGAAATCAGACAAAATTCTGAAAATACTGTTCCTTTAGAATTAGTGAAACAACAGATTCCAAAGAAAACAATTAGATCCCTCTTTCTGATTGCAGGAGATGCCCGTGTGGACGAGAACATTGCCCTCACCTCCCTGCACACGTTGTTTCTGAGGGAACACAATCGGCTGGCCCGTGCCTTACGCCTCCTCAACCCTCGCTGGAGCAGTGAAACACTTTACCAGGAGGCTCGCAAAATCATGGGTGCCTACCATCAGGTATTGCAAACACCCACGTAATAACACACACATACACACTTAAACATATAAGAACACACATTTCTTGCCAAGGTCAAATCTGATTTTCATTCTGCTTTTGCAATTCTGTGGTCCTGACTTGGATCTTCATGTTTGATTCGCATAATCACCAAACTTGTTAATTACTTTGGTGTCTGTGCCTTACAGATTGTGGTTTTCAGAGATTACCTACCACACATTGTGGGTCCAGATGCTATGAAGAGGCTACTTGGCCCATATCCTGGCTATGACCCCAATGTTGACCCGAGTATTGCCAATATTTTTGCCACTGCTGCCTACCGTTTCGCCCATGTGACCATTCAACCCCTTGTGTTCCGTCTGAACGAAAATTTTGAAAACCATCCGCAGCTCCCCAGCGTCCCTCTATATGAGGCCTTCTTCTCGCCCTGGAGAGTGATCTTCGAAGGTGAGTTTGAAACGGATCATTGCAGGCTAAATTGTAAGTTTAACCATTTTAAGTAAGGTTTCTCCAACTCAGTCACCCTAACTGCGTTAATTAACTTGTTAACACGCCCAGGTATGTTACAGCAGGGAAAACACATGCAGAACATGGGGTTTGCAGGACTAACTTTGGGAACCACCGCGCCCATGTGTACGCGGCGGTCCAGTTCTAATGTGCCACACTATTGCTGATTAGAAAAAAGGGCAAATAAGAGATCTCAGAAAATTATGCTGTGACTTGACTCTGAAAACATTACCAATCTCTGCTTTAGTTTCTATCCAAATGTAAATCTCATCTGAATCTGCTTATACAGGTGGTATTGATCCTCTGATCCGAGGCCTGATTTCCAAGCCAGCCAAGCTGAATCAACAGAACCACATGCTTGTGGATGCACTGAGAGAGAGGCTGTTTGCCTTCACCAGTCACATTGCTATGGATCTGGCATCTCTCAACATGCAGAGAAGCCGCGATCATGCCTTGCCAGGTAGATACACACACAAACACACACATACATACATAAACACACACTTAGACCAACACACAAAGATCTTCAATCTCTATATTTGGTGCAGTTTGGTCAGAGAGAGCAATGGGGGGTGGCAGTGCACACAACTCAAGGGGGCAAAGTTGTCATTTGTGACCAAATTTGCCTCCTTCTGAACACTTTACAGAGATGTTACCCCACACACAACACAACAAAAAAGTCAAAAATATCCCCAGATGCACATCTGAAGAGACCATGCTGTTCCCCTATTACTATTTCTTATCGCCTGAACCATCCTCACATATTAGATCTAATTCTAGGAACACTTTACATACGCTACCACACAAGGACTAATTTAACCAACATTCACTACTGCATTATTAAATTCAGTTTAGAGAAGTACACTGTACCCTTTTTTCTATTAGGTTATAATGCATGGAGGAAGTTCTGCAACCTCTCCACACCTCAGAATGAAGCTGAACTGGCCGTTGTGCTGAACAACACTGATCTGGCACGCAGACTGATTGAACTCTATGGAAATCCTGCCAACATTGACGTCTGGCTGGCAGGTGTCGCTGAACCTTTTGTCCCTGGAGGCCGTGTCGGACCTCTCTTCTCCTGTCTCATTGCAACCCAGTTCCAGAAGATCCGTCAAGGCGACAGGTAATGAGGGTATAGTTATGCACAAAAAAAATGATCACTAAATGAAATTTGTGGATTATGCGTCACATAATCCACAAATTAAGCCTCGCTAGCCTCCATGTCTCCGGCTCGCGTCATCTGTGACAACACCGGCATCAACAGAGTTCCTGAGTGAGTACGCTGGTAATTTTGGACTCTCTCTATCTAGGCTCTGGTGGGAGAATCATGGCGTTTTTACCAAAACACAAAGAGCCTCGCTAGCCTCCATGTCTCTGGCTCGCATCATCTGTGACAACACCGGCATCAACAGAGTTCCTGCCGATCCTTTCCGCTTAAAGCCCAACAGAGCGGACTTTGTTGACTGTAATGACATTGTGGAACTTGACTTTACGCCTTGGATTGAGCCTGGTAAGACAAAAGATCAAATCTGATTCTTCATATGTGCTAATTTGTGCAGTCCACTAACAAAATCAATGCTTTGTCTCTTCCGGTCATTTAAATGTGAGTATTTGTTAAACAGATTAGGTTTTTTTTAATTGCTGATATTAGTGATGTCCCAGAACGCTAGAACACACCATAGCTGGTGGAATAAATCCAAACTGGGAGAATAAATCCAAGCTAAAATGTATTTAAACCACTTTTATACAAGCTAAAAGCACAGATTTCTTGTCTTGTATAAGGGGGACATTCAGCACCTTTATCTGGCTGCCAATACTGTATGTTTCAGAGCAGCAAGAATGAACTTTCAGTGGCTTTGCTGTGTCTTTATTGCCATTTGCACCACTCAGGTGCAATGCAACTGTGGGTTTTCATTTAAAACTGAGGCAGAAAAAACAGTGCTACAGTCTGAATGGCCATTTTCATGTTATGGCAATTAAAAGCCTTGAATGCTTTTTATTTGATTTCAGGAAAATTTAAATCGAAGGCTTGTTTAACAAATAATCACATTTTTATCACCTTACTTCGTTTGTGCCACACTAACATGCTCGATAAGCCTATACACATGGGGTGCAGTCCAAAAATATTGAAAATGTGGGTCGTGTAGTGTTGGCTTACCTGTGGTGTTTGACCTTCTAGGTGAGCCTGACAGCCACAGTGCATTCAGTGGAAATGAGGTTAGCTAAGTATAATTTCTTATGAACGCTTACGAACTGAATTAATTTATAACACTGAGGTCTATCTGTAAACTCTTTTCTGGCACTCGCCATTCCATGCAAAGACCTCGTGCAGGGATGCATTGGTTAAACTGTGATGTGCAAAGCTGCACTAGGCCTCTGCAGCGTATTGTTCTTTTTCCCCTCTGGCTGCCTGGTGTTGAGAATTCTCTGTTAACTCAAGTCTGATTAGTCTTGTTTTATGAATCAGATCAACAGCGACAAAGAGAACTGATCTGTTTGTACTGTTTTCAGATCCTGAAGCAGAACCATTACCAGGACCTCCAGGACCAAGAGGACCTGCTGGAGAACAGGGTAATGCCTTTCACCAGAATCACATTCTCCGTGATCTTTGGCTCATTACGGAATACTAGAGCAGGACAATATGGACAAAATATCACTGTTGCAATTTTACTCCTACATCTTGCAATTGCAGTGCTTTTTAAAATGCTAAGAGTCCATATCATCACTTTTCTGCCATTAAAAAGACTTAAAGTCGGTAAATACTCCCGTTAACTCCCCAGTCCATAAATGGAAAATAAGCTTAAAAAGCCCAGCTTATTTTCAAATCACAGTGTTTGTGACATCACAAAATCAACATTCTTGCTACAGCTGTTTAGCCCTGCCCATTCATGCCATTCGCCAACGCCTATAAAGATTAAAATTTGGACTCTTGCTGGATTACATGAATACCTTGATTCATCAGAATACTCAGTAACTCACCTGGAGCTGTGATTGGTCATCCTGTCAGAAACACTGTGATTGGTTAGAGACTCATTTGCATATTGAAGCCTTTTGCAATATCAGTATTGCAGAGACCAATACCGCGATAATGATTAGCATACGATATATTGTGCAGCCCTACTGAATGCGCAGATCTTACTACCAATGCTCAGCCTGAATGTAGGGCAGTGATGCCCACATTATTACACGCATGCTCTTGATTTCCAGGTCCCCCAGGCGCACCAGGGCTAAGAGGCCAACCCGGACCCCCCGGCCCTGCCACTAACACCACAATACAGCGATCTGCCTTCTCTGTGCAGCTCGGCACCAGCTCCTCCCCCATCCCAATCAGAAGCATAATTTTCCGCAAAGCAATCTATAATGAACTGAATGACTACAATACCGAGACGGGTGAATTCATCTGCAGGGTGCCCGGTGTGTTTGAATTTGATTTCTTCTTAACGACCGTTCGGAACATGGGCACCGTGACGCTGCGGTGCAACAGCACTGTCATTTTGAGTAGTGGAGCAACTCTACAAACTTCAGGAAGACTAACATACACTGGGAACACAGTGCTGAGGCTTAACCCGTGGGACCGTGTGAGGATGGAAGCCAGTCTGGGCAGCAGCGGCCTCTCCTCTGACAGCTACTTCAATGGACACCTGCTCTTCACGCCCTGAAGGAGTCCCTTTTTTAATCCTTAGAAGTTGCGGTCAAGCCCAGCCGATTCACAGTAAAGTTATAAGGAATGTGTCAGTCTGGACAGTGAATACAGTACAGCCTGTAACAACAGAGCTCGTTTACATGTCTCAGTCTCCAGCACAAAACACACCAAGTAACTAACAGTGTGTTTAAGTTAAAGGGGTAGGGAGAGCCAAATTAACTATGACTGATCTTAGCACCCGACATGAATGCAATAAGTGTGCTGTGAGGGTAAAATTTATGGGTTGCAATTTGTAAACAAAAGAAGACAGAAACCAAAACACATGCTCACTTTTTGACTTGAACCTGTTAGTAGAAAAGAAAATTTGAATGTAACTTTCATATGTACAGTTTAATGTAAATGATTACGTAATGTAAAATGTTAATTTCTAAACTAATTTGCACCATTTACTGTCCAAGTACTGATTATGTAAAACCTCATGGACATTCTGTTTGCTGGTTCTGTTACGATTGTGATTTTCTTTATGTGTTTTAGATATGCATTTGTTCAGGGATATACTTACGTTTAACTGCTTTGTTTTTTGTTCAGGAAACATACTTGTATGCTGTAATACTGTAACACGTGCAATTTTGATTTTGCTTAGTTTACGTTTAATAAAATACATTGAAAAAATGCACACCTATCTGTTGAATGTCTCTTCAGGATTCACCAATTTTTAAAAAAAATACAGTCCAATAGGTCTTAAAAAGTGTTATTTTTCTTCAGTGTTTGTTCTTGTCACCCATCTGTCAGCACTGATCACCTCGTTAGGGTCACTACTTAAACTGTTTGCCTGGCAATTCCCACGCCTAGTGAGTTTCCTTTTCTCCTCAGGAAAGCAGTAGCTTTGGTTTCTCTAGAAGGTGTACGGCGTATTAAGTTTGTGGTTGATGGGGTTTCCAAATGAACTACCTGAAAACCTTTGCAGTTTTCAAGGCTTGTTTTACTTAGTTTAATATTTCTGCCTTTGGAAGCAGCACAGTGGAATTAAATAATGCCAACAGTTTGAGACTCAATCATAAATGTAATTCCTTCCAATTAGTTCATGTGTCCATTGCACTTCTGGGTTCTTCTTCTAAACTTTACCAGGCACCTTCTTGAGGCTTCCTTTATTTTAATATGCTCTCTTTCTGTACTCTTTGGGTTTGTCCTGTATTTAGTCCATCTTTTAATTATCCTTCCTTTTCATTTAGTTTTAGTTTGTTTATTTATATGTATATATAGTTAGTTTATTTTTTCAAATGTCTTTCTATCCCTCTTAGTGTCTCGTTGTCTGTTCCTCACTCTGTTGTTTCCAATCTCTCACTTATTCTCCTTCTGTCCCTTAGTTCCCCTTTTCCTTCTCATGTCCTTAGTTTAGCTTTCTTATTTTTTCCCTTTTCTTTTTTCTCCCTTTCAAGTTTCGTTCCTCATTTTTTTTCCAGTTGAGATTAATTACTTTCATCCGTCTTTACGTATGTTTATATGACCAAGATGATACGGGTTCGATCCCTGGGTCCGCTGCTACTTGACAGACATGACATTAAATATGACACATGCAAATCAATGAGTAAAAAATGCTCCTCTTCACCCTGAACATGCACAAAAACAGACAAACTTTGCTTTCCTGCTTTTTACCTCTGTGAAGGGGAAGAGGGAAAAAGTCTCACACTTCACTGAAACATCATCTCACCTCTTCACCAACTCAATAATTTGCCATAATATTTGGCAGCTAGGGCATATGGAGCAAGAGCCTATTCTTGTAAATATCCTATTGTAAATACCGTTTATTATTAATCTTCTATTCAGCTAGCTGTCACTGTTGCCAGGGCAAAGACTGGGATGGGCCAGGTAATGTAGGTAATGCAGCAGTGAGGAGATAAGACATTGGCCTGTGAAGTTCAGACACTGACTGTACCACAGAAAACCACTGAAGCACTTCCCATCTGGTCTGGCTCTTAAGAATCACAAAACAAGACATTAACAAAATGTTGCTACACAACTTTGTTTTAAGGGTCGGTTCAGCGACTGATGATTTGTCTCAGCTTCCTTGTTACCTTCTGCAAACATCTCACTAGGAGCAGTCTGCAAGTTTGGACCAAGGCTAACTAATATGATTGAAACATAAGGACAGACCGTGTAACTGCAGGAGGGGAGAGGACTTAGGCTGGAGATCTGGTGGTTTCTGCATGCAGTAGAAGGCCGGAGCCCTTAGAGAGGAGATAAGGTGAGAAAGCTTCAACAGGTGGAAAATGATAGGATTATAACATCAGAAGAAGGTGGAGCCTCAGTCATAGTCCTCCTCCAAATCTTTGTTATTTCATAACTCCATTTCATGAAGACAGAGCTGACCTGATTGTGAAACCTTTAAAAGCCCAACACTGGCAAAATTTCTTAAAGGCTCACTTGTTCATAAGGGTCAAGAATTCACAGACTGATGGATTATGGGCCTTTTCACTTGATATATCAGTCTCCAGTCAATAAGGGTTAAGCGCTGTCCACAAGTTAGTCTTAGCATCCTGCCCCTCCTCATCTGTGCCTCTTGAGACAAAAATCGACATTGTTGAAATTATGGATCATACAGCACAGTCCAGGCTTAGCGTGTGTTGTTTCTTCTTCTTCTTCTTCTTCTTCTTCGTCTTCTTCTTCTTCTTCTTCTTCTTCTTCAGTGTGTGCCTCTTCTTTTTCTTCAGTGTTGTATGGATTTTCCTCAACACATTCTCACAAACATGTTGCACAGTAAAAGTGCTGTTTAATTCTAAGAGAAAACAGAAACTACAGGTCAGTTATTTTATCCCACCATAGGACACTGTTCCTAAACCTTCACTGTCTCAAGTACACAATTTATGGTGCTGCATCATGAGCAAACAAGCTAACCAAGCAATCCCTATTACTCAAGGCCCTTAAAAATGCAGAGAAATGGTATAACTTGTGTACCACCTGCTCTGAGTTTGATTTGTAGGATATATCAGAAAAATAACTGTGATGGCTAAACAACTGGATCAGAGCTTCACCAAAACAGCAGGTCTTGTGGGGGGTTGCTGATATCCAGTGGTCAGTTCATTGGTCCCATGGTGCATGTTGACTTGTCCTCCAGATTCCCAAGACCTCAGTCTGATTATCTGTCAGATGTGCTGGATAGTCTGATACATGAAGGTCCCACCTCACAACTAACAGGACTTACAGGATCTGCTGTCTGTGTGCAGATACCATTGCAGACCTTGAAAGTCTTGTGGAGTCCATGCCTTGACGGGTCAGAGCTGTTTGGGTGGATCGAGAGGAACCTACACAAAACTAGGCAGGTGCTTTTAATTACATGGCTGATTGGTGTTAGGGTAACTACCAAAATTGAACATTAAAAAACTTAGAACGACAGAAATACGTTAAAAAGCGAAATGAAAATAAAAATCTAGAAAAAATACAAAGCTTTGTTTAAAAATACTACTATTAGATGTTCCAAGAAAATGGTTTATTATACTATTTTTTTGCATAAGTTGTATTGTCTGTTTCCTGTCCCAGATTTATGCTTGCCAATTGTTCAGAGACGGTCTTCCTGTAAACATACAGCTCCCACTGAATAGAACATTGCTCTAGTGATGTAAGCCCTGATCAAATACATCTTGTCCAAGTCATTTCTGATAACTGCAGCTATTTCCACCTTTGACCAGTGAATCACACTCAACACCAAATCTTTGCAGCTAAAAGTGTTTCCTTATTCCAAGAACACGGAAATGCTAACACCGCTTCCCTGTCGCTGCCAAAACACCTAGAAAAAAGGCAAAACAATGGCCTTCATTTTTTAAGACAATAAAACCATTCTGTTGTTCCACATTACTCTTTGTGTTACCACCTTTGTACTTGCATGGCCCAGAAAAAGAACTAGATGAATCACTGTTTTAACATTTATTACTCCTTTATTATTTCTGTAGAAAATATTCTGCTCTGTTACACAGAATAAAGATCCAGAAAAAAAAAATTAGGTAAAAAAAACACTGTCCACATTGTCTAAACATGGTTCAAGAGTGGTTTTAGCATGTCCTTGTTTTAATATAATGTTATTCTGCTCTTCGCCCAGAATCAGGAATGGACCCCAGCACGCAAGAATGAGCTCAGCAGGAAAGAAACCTCCAGGCCTTATTAATAACACAGCAAAACCAGTGACAAGCCCACATGAACTTAAAACACTAATCTGTGACAGACAATGCAGGAAAACCCTGCCTAAGTACACAGGACTACTGGGCACCTCATCCACGGTAGCCTGTGAACATCTAAGTTAAACAAGCACAAATTCCCCCCAAAAGCACATTCCCCACACACAAGAACACACACACATTAACAATAACTGAATTAATCACCCTCCAAACAACACAACAGTCAATAAACAACAACAAAACCCCTCAGTGAAAACAGTGCATTATGGGAGCACCCCCCCCCCACACACACACATAGTCCAACTCCGTTACAATATCACAGAGGCTAGATCTCTGTTCCATTACTTTAAAGCGCAGGTGAGCTGTGTTAAGCCCTAGAGGGTTTCCATGTTTCAAAGCCATAACATGATTTACTGGGCTTTAGAATTCATACTACTGTATGTTATCTGTTACACATGACAGCTGATGCATCTTCGTCAACTTAGTCTGAAAGTCAAGACCACCTTGGTTGAATCCAAGATAAATCCAAGGCCAGGACTCTACTTCAGTCAAGACGGAAAGAGATTCCGAAATAAATCTTGTCCAAGTTAAGAAGGCCAAGTCCAAAGAGGTTCCAGATCAAGTTATAAGCACAAAAGACTGATGTGACATCAAATGACCCAAACAAACCCAGACTTCAAAAATATTAGATTTGAAGCCATTAAGGAGCGAAAGTGATGTACTTATAAATTATGATTTGAAGATGCAGACATTGATAAAAAAAACCCCACAGCACAACCACTGCTGAAAACCGATTCATCACTGACTCACAGCTGAAGCTCTGTTGCAGCACTGTGTGTTTGTTGGGAGAATATTTGAGATATCTGGTGCGACTATAATATTCACAGAATTGTGTTGTATAATGGCTGAACTGGCTTTTAAATGATATTAAAAGTTCAGTAGCTACTATAACTGCTGAATGAGTTCCCTTGACTTTTAAAATGCCTGCTAAACCTCTGCATGTTCATTATGTGCATATAGTAACAGCAACAAGGTTGAGATTTTTCTCAATTACGTAGACACTGATGAAATTATCAGCTGAAAAAAGCTCTACAGAAGAGCACTGTGTGTGTTTGTGGTGAGCTTTGAGGCTGTGCTTCAGCTAGAAGATCTGAGCACTGAAAGAAGGGGAGAAACTACGCACAACCAGACATGCGCAATTCAAAAGATGAATTTAGTGCTAATGTGTAACTTGTGATTTTTTTTGTCTGTAAAATTCAGAATCAGTGTGAAAAGACCTTGGGCCTTGTCAGCCCCATCTGCTGAGGACGACAAGGGAACTGTCCTAGATATACTGAATGTCCCTGTAAAAGAATCTGCAGTTTTAATAATGAACATATTGATATTTAAAGTCAGTTTTGTCTGTATTTATTTATTTTTCAAAACAGCCACAGCCAAAATATTGGACTGACCAAATGAAGAAAAGGTATCATGTTCAACTTTTTTTAAAAATGCGTTTATTGGCACAGTGTGTCCGGGCTGTGGTTTCGTTAACATGCATCACTGTGGCAGTTTCACAAAAGTGCAAAAGAGTAATTATATGTATATATAAATCTTTTCTGTCATCTTGTTAAATATGAGGAAATTCCACGAGTGCACATCGGCACGTAAGCTCACAAGGTACAACAGACCCTTTGCTTAAACGTGACGGTATATTATGTTGATGGATACCGAGCATGTGAGTCACACTGAACTTGTCCTGTAATGGATATGATAACGAACAGGTGTATCAGTTTAGACAGCTGGAGACAAAAAATAAAGAAGTAGGGCAGTGTACACATGGCCAATGCAAATGTCAACAATGTTTGCATATGTAATTTTTCTGTGATTTATGTGCACTCATGACTTTAAAAATAATCTGTACTTATCGACATGAATTATTTTTCATAAATAAATACAGTAATCCAAGTTGAGGTCACTATACTGTAAATGGCTTGCCCTTATATGGCAAAGCCAAATAGGGTATACGTACATGAACAAGGAAGAGTGAAAAAAAAAAAAACACAATTCAGATTATCTTCTTTAAGATTTATGAGTATTTCTGGGTATATGCATGAACACACAATGAGATAACAGAAAAAAGAACACTAAGAATGTAATTTTCCTGATTTGTTGGCAGGTGAGGGGATTCCTGGATTCCTGATAAGAGATCGTTGAACGCAACTCAGTCCCGGCCTTGAGCTCACGCGGCCATAAAGAATGTTGTAATCGCAGATTAGCAAAGAAATATTTCACAAAACACAAAATACTGTATATGGCTCATAGGGAAGGCAAGGCAAGATTATTCATAAAGCAAACTTTCACATTTCTATAGCTTCATAGAGATCAAATAAGCATTTAAAAATACAGAATTAAAGTTAGATTTAAGAGAAATTAAAACAAGTGGATTTTCTGGCCAAGGCCTGGAGGCCCGCTGTAATTTCTGATAGCACCCCTAAAGGAGTATTATTTTGTAAATGCGATGCACCTGTGAATGTTATGTAAATTATGCAAAAAAGGGAAAAAAGACAAAAATTACGAGGTTTTATTCTGACAGCAGCAATATGTCAATTCTTGTTACAAACTACAAACAAGATGCGTATTTGGAGTAAGGCCTGGGGCAATTGTGGTTCCCAAAAGAGGTTTATTTTGTAAATGAGATTCTTGTGTGAACACTATCTAAAGACAGGATAGTAAGTGATGGTCTTTAGCCCCAGAACTATTCATCCAGGCCAATAATTGTTTTCAAAAGTTCATTTTAAAAGCTGTTCCTTTTTGGCAAAGTGCCAAAGTGGACCGAAATATTACTGAATTCTTATCAATACCTCACTCAAATAAGATGTAAGGTAAGAGGAAGCAGGAACTGCACTGTGAGATGAAGAAGGGTGAGGCATCTGGTCATGTATAAAAGTCCTGCAGCCCAGCAGGACCGCACACTACGCAATCTGATTGATCTTAGCAGAAGAGGAGTCAGATATACAGGTGAGAAATGACTTATGCTCCTGCTCACTTTTCTCTGGTGTTCTTCCATGACTGTTATTTGAGGTCCACTCCTGCAGCAAGAATGATGCACCCAGTGTTATTCTACTCAGCTTAGAAAGCATAAACGATAGGATAAACGATTGGATTGGACGGGAATAACATTTTCTTTTCTCAGCAGCAGTTAATGATATTTATTATTAATTGTTCATCAGAGAGAAAACTACCTGCAAGGTCTATAAAGGCTTGAGTGCTATTATAATGCATTATCATAATTATTTCTGTGAAATTAACAGTTATATTTATGGACTGAACTGAAGGCCTAGCTCAAGTAGTCACAGTTAGCCACTGATCACTATGTGTGTAACTGGTGACACTGGTGCTTTTGACTGAACAGAGAAGAATTAATTTATGATGTCTTACTATGTTTGATTGGCTGAATGTGTCTCTGATACTGTTTCAGACATGAATCTCTTAATATCTGTTGTGGTGCTGGGCTTGTGCCACACTCTCAGTCTCTCAACTGTGTCTGGTGAGTTGACACATAAACAGAAATATTTTACCAGTAAATTCAGATTGGTTTTCCGGATGTGGATTAAACATAGTCTTAGATTAAAGATTCAAGTAATTCACATACAATTACAAAATTACATTTTAATTAAATTAAAGAGACATTTGGAAAGACTGACAAGTTTTAATGAAGGATCACCAGCAGGAAATTTAGTTGAAACAATGTCAATATTTAGTTTAATCTCTGGACAGATAAAACAAACCATCTAGAGAAATGTTGCTTGTAGTGATCTGTGTCTATTTCTGAATGTATGTCCATGACCCTGACTCGGATGGAAAATCTGTTTGTGTAGGTTCTACACAGGAGGGCATGGGCAGACAATTTATTCTGGAATCCATCACAGAGGCCAAAAGACTTGTAGATGATGCTTACTTGTACTCTCGGCAAGAGTGAGTTGATATGCCTCCAATCTGAAGCATTTTATTTTACATGGAAGTTATTTGTCGTATTTATGAGACTTGTCTGTGTATATCCATGCATGACATAAGATAATATCTGAGAAAATGTATTCAGAATGTGCTGAGAACGTGTG
This sequence comes from Hydrocynus forskahlii, assembly GCA_037974365.1. Lineage (NCBI taxonomy): Eukaryota > Metazoa > Chordata > Actinopteri > Characiformes > Alestidae > Hydrocynus > Hydrocynus forskahlii. The sequence continues at coordinate 240,155 of JBBPCX010000035.1, read as the reverse complement.
CTATAATCCGCTGTGTGTGTTTGCTGTGTGAAGGAGTCTGGCCAGA
>JBBPCX010000035.1:208969-221754 GCA_037974365.1 Hydrocynus forskahlii | reverse complement strand
AAGTTGCAACATCTGTGGCATTGTGCTGTGATCAAACTGCACATTTCAGAGTGGCCTTTTATTGTGGGCAGTCTAAGACACTCCTGCAGTATTCATGCTCCAATCAGCACCTTGATATGCCACACCTGTGAGGCGGGACGGATTATCTCAGCAAAGGAGAAGCGCTCATTAACACAGATTTAGACTGATTTGTGAACACTATTTGGGAGTAATGGGTCTTTTGTGTTTGTAGAAAATGTTTCAAATCTTTGAGTTCAGCTCATTAAAAATGGGAGAAAAAACAAGTGTTGCGTTTATATTTTGTTCAGTGTATTTTATACTGTTTTGTCTCCACACACAAAAATCCACCACTGCTCACACGGTCCTGACGGGTCCTTCAGGAATATCAATAACTGTGTGCTCTGCTCTCTTTCAGGTATTAAAGTACGTCCAGATGTTCTTCAGGACCATGAGAGACCTTTTCAACTCACCAAGAGCCTTATTGTGAGCCAACAGGAAAACCAGCCTGGAAATAGTTTTACATAATTAGAAAAAAAACCTTATGTTGTATTTCTGTATGTCAGGAGCAATGCAGCGTTGACTCTAAGCCTTAAGTAAATAATAATGACGATAAGCATAAGCGCATAACTTTGTGTTTGATTTTTTTTAAATGATTTTATTTTGACACATTATTGTTTCGATTACTTGATATTTCATGTAAGATGTTGGAAAAAATGCAGAAAAAGAATTTTTAAAAGTGTTTACTGGAAAAGGATACCATGTTAAAGACCTTCCTGCTGAAGATAAAGCGGTGGTTCTGGTGAAAAGCGTCTCTGTCCAGGAAGATGCCAGTTACCCGTCTGACCGTATTCAGCTCAACACTTTAAAGTTTAGAGGTTTAAAAGTTCAAAGCCCCTCCAAGCTTGATCCAGCTGGAGCTCCGTGCTCTAGAGTGCTAGAACAGCAATATGCGTGTCACTATATTTGTGTATTCTGAGTAGATATTTAACTAAAGCTCGTATTACTGCAACACTTTTGTATGTATTATGTGAAAATTACTTGAATAAATCACTTTTCATCCACTAAATCAGTCTGGAGGCACTTTCTGACTTTAGAAGGGAGGAGTGTGTGATTACAGTGAACTGTGCGGTCAAACGACATGAAGACCCCACAGCAGAATGGCCACAACCCCTTCGACCTGTCAATGTATGCGTAAAAGGTTCTTAACTGGGTGTGATAACACCTAATTTCCATTTAAAGTCAAGTCGGTTTATTGTAATTTCAGCCATATACACACAGTACACAGTGAAACTAAACAACTTTTCTACAGAACCACAACATTTCTCCAGGATCATGGTGCAACACAAAAAAAACACAAGACCACATGACTATTCACAGTACACAGTGAAACCAAACAACGTTCCTCCAGGATTACCACATCCCACCAGTACCATAATGTTCTTAAAGGACCACAGTGTTCCTCCTGGACCACAATGCTCTTCCAGGATCACAACAATCTTCCAGGACCACAATGCTCCTCCAGGATTAGAACATTCCTCCAAGACCACAAAGTTCTTCCAGGACCACAAAGTTCTTCCAGGACCACAAAGATCCTCCAAAACCATAACGTTCCTCCAGGATGACAACATTCCTCCAGGACCACAACGATCCCCTAGGACCACAGTGTTCCTCCTGGACCACGGTGTTCCTCCAGGAAAACAGTGTTCCTTTAGGACCACAATATTCCTTTAGGACCACAATGCTCCTCCAGGACCGCAAAGTTCCTCCAGGACCACAACATTCCTCCAGGATCATGATGCAACACAAGACCACATAAGTATACACAGAACACAGTGAAACCAAGCAACGTTTCTCCAGGATTACAACATTCCGTTCCTCCAGGACTGCAGAGTTCCCTTCAGGACCACAATGTTCCTCGAGAGCAAGGAAAACACAAGACACGTTATAACAGAGACTGTGTTTTAGAAGTCGAGTCATCAGGTGTGCAAAATGACCTCTGGTCATTGGCAGTTTTATCCTGAATGGAGTCTTGAGAGAAACACTTCCCCCAACTAATCCGCTTTTTCAGAGCGCCCATGCCACCCCCCGACAAGATGCCACAACATCTCGCTGCAGCCCATGTCACCCATTTTTCCCATGTGGAGAAGAAAACCGTATGCACTATTATGTGCAATATCACTACTTATATTACTATTACATGCAATAACACACTAGGCAGAGATTATAACTGCATTAATTAATAAACTACTTTGTAAGGACTAGCCCTGGACCGGACTCAGACATCCCTCTCCAGATACTCACTCTGGAGTTTCACACAAACCCTTGACAAGGAGATCAGGATCATTTGAATACTGGGCTTGTGGGTATAAATACACCCAAAGGACATTACACCAGTATGAAATATACTAAGCCCTGCCTAGTTTCCTGTCGTTTCTGACAGTGTTTTTTCTACTGTGTTTTCTCTGACCCAGTTCTGGACTATTAACTTCTCTTTTGCCTTGTGGACTTGGCTTGGTTGCCCCATTTTGGATGAACTGGTTTTTGAACTTTATTGCTACGGCTTTGGGATTTTGATTCTTGTCTTTTAAATTGTTGTTATTTTCCTGATTAAAACCTCCAATTGTTGCCTCCATATCTGTGAACATTACATACTTCAGCAGTAATTTCATTTATCTATAGTCTTTACATTCACCTCTCTTACTGAACACAGCATTTTGTGTATATAGCATAGAGTTTAAAGTACAGTTTCCTGGTGAGTTTTATCTTATGTTTATATTTTATATTGTTCTTGTCTTTGCGTCTCTGTGTGTCTGTGCAGCCGTTGCAAAAGCAGTTTTCAGCTGGGATCAATAAAGTTTTCTGATTCTGACTCACATCCACACAAGAATCTGTGCAATTCTTATGCAATTGTTATGCAATTTCTTGTGTTTAAATAACTCATTATTTGTATCACTATGTGCATTATTTTGCTATGTTGTGCAATAGTCTGCCATGTAAAAGTGACCATTCTGTCATACGTGAACACACCACAGCACACAGTGCGACCAGCACGAAATTCTTCTGCATTTAAACCCATTCACCATGTGAAGAAGCGATCAGGCATGAACACAGCGCACGGGGAGCTGTGGGGACCGTACCTTACTCAGGGTACCTCAGAGGTGTTAATAGCAGTCTTGGGAATCGAACCCACGACTTTCTAATCGCAGTGCGACCCACTAGGCTACCAGCTACAATATTGCAGTATTATACAGTTTTCTTATCGGGTGCTAAAACATTATCGTCACGTGGAATATCTTTTATGCAGTAGTCTTACCATGCTAATTTTCTCTACTTCTGTCAATATTACTGACCTACTACAGCAATAACAGACTTCTAACCACCATTTGTGTTACTAGTAATTCACTTCACTGTGGTTTTATTAGATTTATTTAGACTATATACTATTTGTCGTTGTCTCTTTGTCTCTGTGCAGTCGTGACATAAACAATTTCCTCCAGGATCAACAGTTTTCTGATTTTGATCATTTTACTATTTCACTACCTCTATATAATTCCACTTATGTTAAGTGTTTTTTTTAAACTGGTAATGATGCCATTGTTATCTGTATGACAATAAATTTGAACTTGAACTGAGAGATTCAAAGAATCGACTCAGTGAACTCCTTCAAATGAATTGGTTTAGTTGACTCGAGCGTCTCCGGGACGATAGGGGGCAGTTTTCCTGTCTCCACAGAAGAAGGCCAGCTGAAGTGTCGTTTGAGAGGTAGCAGGCTGAACTTGACAGCCTGAGAATTAGTTGGAAGGGCAGAAATTTTAGATAAATAATAATTTCAGCAATGCACCCCATCTCAGTATCCATCCCCTCGTTCAGGTCTGAGGACAGCCCGGTGGAGAGGGGCTACACGGTGAGCTGGGAAATACACCACTGTAATTCAGCAGCGACGGCTGAGCAGGTCTGATTAACCCGTAAATTCCTGTTTATTTGATGTCAGGTCTTTAAGATCGAGGTTCTGATGAATGGCAGGCTGCACACGGTGGAGAAAAGGTACAGCGAGTTTCATGCTCTGCATAAAATGGTGAGTTTTTTCGAATACACACATGCATACAGTGCATCCCATAAACTAAGATAGATATGACATTATCACTGCTGTTCTGGTGCTATAAAGGGGACCTACACAGTATTAAATATGTGGTTTTCTCATACCAATGGACATAGTGTTTTTTTTTTATCATACACCCACTTGCATACAGTTTTTTCTCATACACGCACATACAGTTTTTTCTCGTACACATGCATGCAATGTGAAAATGAGCATCTAACCACAGTGTTTCTGCCAGAGTGACCAATCACAGCTCCAGTCAGTGGACCCTGTAATTAAGGCTAAAACTGTTAGGGCTTAGAAAAAAAGCAGTTAAGTCTTAGGTCCATACATTAATGGGTCACAGCTGTTCTACACAATATTAAATATGCGGTTGTAGTGTTTTGGCTGACTGGTGTGTGAGTGTCCTGTGAATAACTTTCCAAAGGTCTGCCATGTGGGGGTTCTAAGTTTCATGCTCTGCATAAAATTGTGAGTTTTTGTCTCCAACACGCACATGCATACAGTGCAGTCTGTAATTAAGCATAAAGCAGCGATAAAATGACATTACAGCATGTAATGGGTGACTTGTGTCTTCCCTGTGAATAAATTCTCCCAACTTGGGGTACTAATGTTGGGTGGCACTACATTTCAGGGAGCATTGGATGGCAATGATCCCTGAAACCAAAAATGCATCTAAGAGCAAAATTAATCGCTTCTATTAAAACATGAAACTTGATATTGACTTAAGCTTATGGCCTAGTGGTCAGGGAGTTGCCCCTGCAATCAGAAGGTTGTGGGTTCCAATCTCAGGACTGAGAAAAAAGGAATTAGAATATGAGTTCTTTAAAAACACTTCAAACCGTGCTCATAATGGTTAAAGATATTGACTTTTGTTGGGTTACGAGAAGACAACGATTCATCAGAACACCCAGCAATTCATCTGGAGCTGTGATTGGTCACTCTGGCAGAAACACTGTGGTTTGATGCTCATTTTCACATTGCAGCCTTCTGTGATATCAATATTACAGAGACTGATATCACAATAACAATTAGCAGATGATATATTGTGCAGCTAATTAAGATTTAATTTTTTTGTTTCCTTTTTGGTGTGAATAATAATTATACATGATGCTAATGTTTTTTCTGGGTGTGATGTGATGTCATTCCCCAGGGCTGCACAATATGGACAAAATATTGTGATTTCAAAGCCTTTCAGTATATTGTCAGAGATAAGCATTTCATCATCTTTTTGGAATTAAAAATTCTTGAAGTGCATAAATATTGTAAAGTTTCAACATGTATGTTTACACCCCACCATCCATACAGTCCATATATGGAAACTGAGATCCAAAAACAGCCTCTTTTTTAAAATCATAGTTTTTGTGATATTACAGAGCCTAAGGGATAACCAGAGGTTGGGAAATGTACAAATGAATTATTATGAATGATGAATTATATTTTTGTTAACTTAACCCATGAAAAGTAATGGACAAATGAAATAGGAGGAAAATATGGAAGATGGGCCCACCTCGGCCAGTCAGGGTTTCAAAATTTCAAATTGTATGTTGCCGCAGAAACCTACACGGGAAAAAAAAAAAGTAAAAAGGAAAATACGGGATATGGGCTCTTTAAAATCGGCCAATCAAATAGTTTAAATCAAAATAGCCTTAAATAGTTTAAAAGTATTGGACTTTTATTGGATTACATGAAGACACTGCAACTACTAACTACAACTGAAATAAGTAAAAAATAACCAGTTTTAAATGAAATAATGGTCTAATAACAAATATCAGAATATTAAAAGTATGCAAACGAAGTAAAAGCAAGCTGATTTTCACAGTGTGGCAGAAGATACAGCGGGATAGAAGAAGAACTGATTTATAATCGCAAAATTATAGCTGGGCTCCCTGGGCTCCGACTGCATTACGGATATGGAAACTTTCGAGCCTTCTGGAGAAGGGCAGGAAATATGAGCAGAGTTGGGAAATGCTGAGAGAGGCATTTTTGGCTTTAATCAGGCTAGTTTCCCTTCCTCTGTTGCAAAATACAGGCAGCACTTTCAAGCACACCACTCTTAACAAGCACTAATTAGACACTGATCTTTCCAGAGCAATATTCTTTCATTTATACATGGTTGTTTCTTATTGCTTTCACATAGATTTTAATGAGCTTTAAAAGAATTGACTTTGTAGAGTCGCGATTAAATCAGTGTTTAGGGATGGTCTGTGGTTTATATGTAATTGTAAATTTCAGATTATATTAATCTGTGCTGGGAACAGTAAATCTTAAAGGCGTGTCTCTCAGAGGCAGATGGTCATGTGACTGCGGCAGCGTGTCAGTATAAGTGTTAGTGAGGGAAAGAGAGTTTGGAGTTCATGTCCTTGACTGACTCTGTGCTCACCACAAGCAGTGATGTCATTCACATCACTCTCTTTTTACACACGAAGCCTCAGCCTCGGCTAAAGAGGATTCAGAACTGACCATTTCACTTTGTTAGTTCAGGTCTCTGGTCATATGAAGCACAGTTCATGCAGTGATTCGTTCATTCATGCAGTAGTTAATGCATTCATTTGTGCACTGGATCATTCGTTCGTGCACTCATTGGTTTGTTCATGCACTTGTTCATTCTTGTATTCATTTGTTCATGCAGTTGTTCATTCGTTCATGCATTCATTTCTGCATGCTTTTGTTTATTACTGCACTCATTCATTCGTTCATGCTCTCATTTGTTTATTAATTCATTTGTTCACACACTCATACATTCATGCATTTGTTCGTTCGGGCATTTGTTTTCACTCATTCATTTGTTCATGCACTCATTCTTTCGCTTGTTTATTTATTCATGCACTCATTTGTTCGTGCTGGAGTCCGTCCCAGCACTTTTATTTATATATATATATATATATATATATATGAATAGTGTACATTTTATACTGTATTGTTGGTACAGTATTTTATTGCTGCTCTTTCTTTTGTTCTGTCCACATTTTGCCATGACAAAGCAAATTTTTCAATTGTGGGACTGATAAAGGTTTAAAATCTTATTTTATCTTAGTACAGTTAATCATATAAAGTGTAAAGTGTCCATTTGTCATACATGACTACACCACGGCACAGAACAACACAAAATTATTTTCTGCATTTAACCTGTTCACCAAGTGAAGCACAGCACACGGGGAGCAGTGTGTGGTGACGATACCTTGCTCAAGGGTACCTCAGTGGTGCAACTAACAGTCCTGGGAGTCAAACCCTCGGCCCTCTGATCGCAGGGGCAACCCCCTACCACCAGGCTTCCAGTTGCCACTCCTATCATGTGATTTAAGAGTCCTTATGAATTGTCCACAACGTTTGAGCAGTTTGTAGTGACTTTTGCCCACTGGTACATTTTTTTGATGATGTTACTATGCACCATGATCAGTGGGCTCAGAGGTCCTGCCTGACCTCAGGAATGTGTCATGTTACAGAAGGATATTGCCTGATTATAGTTTAATATGGTTTTAGTTTAGTTTCACACAATAGGCAGGTCTTCCTCTTTCAAGCTATTCTGCCAACACTAGGAGGATGAAGACTAGTGTGTGCTCTCTCTAAGTCACATAAAGCTCCACTACTGCTGCTGCCAGTCACACTGCACCCACACACACTAAACTCTTCTGCCATAAACTGAGAAAACGTACTCCCCAATTGCCACTATAAATACCCTGTTGCTGCTACTTGCTATTTTTGCACAATTATTTATTGCTCTCTACCTCAGTGTTTGCATTACTTTGCATTTTTTGTGCTCCTGGCAACTCTTAACGCTAGAATACAGTATGTCATTGTATTCAGTCACACTACTACTGTTACTGCTCCTGTCGGCTGCACTGTATCTGTCACAAATTGTTGTACTGTTGCTCCTGTATTTTTTGCACTCTCTCTTTAGTCCTGTCCTGCCTACACTTGTGTAGTTTTGTGTTTTCTTTGTGGGTCTGTTTTTGTTCTTTGTGTTGCACCATACTCCTAGAAGAATGTTTAATTTCACTGTGTACATGGTTGAAATGACAATAAACGCCTACTTGACATGAATTGACAACACAACAGGCAGCTCAACATGGTAGGGGAACACTAACCACCCATTCTTAATTGGGTGGACTGTCCTACTCAGAGAAAGCAGTTATGCTCTCATAGACTCCCAGCCCCAAATCTCCAGCAACTGTATTCACAAACACACTACAGGGCCAATGCTTAGATGTTTGAACTTTCAGGATCTCTGGAAGGACAGTTTAGTCCAGGACTAGACCTTATCCCTGTCCAGAAAACTCACCTTGTAGATGATCTCACAAGAGATCACAAACTTAAAGTGACCCAGCCTGTTGTTGACTCTCTGCTTTGCTTTCCTTGCAGCTAAAGAAGATCATTAAGCCTCCTGAAATTCCCTCAAAGCATGTGAGGAACTGGGTCCCCAAGGTTCTGGAGCAGAGAAGGCAAGGACTTGAGCTTTACCTTCAGGTACGGCCTCCATACGTGTGTGTATAAGTGTTTAAATTAAGCAGAAACAACAGGAACTATCTATAATATCATATCTAATCAGTGATTAATTTGTCCACACTATTTTTATGACCCTTTCAGTCATCATCCTTCCAATTTTATGCCCAACCTGTTAAAGCTAACCCCCAAAGCTGCTCCCATTTATGTTCCCCTTTTAAAGAAACACACATTCACACAAGCAGCTACGCACACACACCTCAGCTGTCACACACATTTATCTCTCATGTGAATCTAAAATGGTTAAAACGAGACATTTCCGTGGAGACCAGATTAAAGGCCATCCACTCACACAAGAGCAAGGTCAAAAGGGGAAACAAGAGTTTCCAGAAGAGAAGAGTTCAAAAGTTCACAAAGGCTGTTCAAAAGAGATGATGAACAACTGTGCAGGACCTGAAAGTCACGCTCTCAGATGTGAAAAAATCCACAGATGTCTTTGTCCATCCATCCACTGTGAGAATACGACTCAACGCTGTGGGTCTGAAATGATGTGCAGCTGCTCAAGAAGCTGTTACTGAGAAAAGGAACCAGAAGAACATCTGCACTAGGACACCCAAACTGGACGTCTGCGATGAGGAGGACGGTTTTATGGGCTGATGAGTGTAAATCTGTAGGCAAAAAATGCAGCCGACTTCTCAGACTGAACTCTGTACCAGGAGGGGAAGACATGACCACTGCAGATCTTCAGGAGAATGAGTGTCCCAGGAAAGAATGGAAGGTGTAGAAAAATCAAAGGGTGGACACGCTAAATACAGACCCATCTGATATACTTTAGTTGCTGAAGCTTCTGTGTGATGTTCGGTTAAATATGATTCCTGTCTTTTTTGCTGATGCCGAAACTTTTATGAGTGGAAATTAAGCAGGGATGGTCTTGGATAGCGCTGTGTGGTCCAATCAGAATAGTTAAAAATATTTATCGTAACACCAAAGTTTCTAAATAAACTATCCTGTAGTCATCAGCCTTCCCCCAGGGGATCTACCAAACACTGTCCTCACCATTCACCAGGTCAGGTTTACTTGTACAGCACTGTACAAAATTTCTTTATAGTTTTGCTTTGAATCACTTTGTTGGTGCAAAAAGACTAATTTCTGCCTTGCAAACTCCTGTCTTTTGCTTATTGAGTAGATAAAATTACATCAAATGTTTTACCACAACAGGTTACGAAGTTCCTTAAGATACAAGGTGCCCAGATTCAGCACCACCAGTATACTGATCACCGCCTGATCATCTAGAATCATCTGTACCTGTTTATTCACTGGTTCAGGACTTAAGTTAGATGTGCTTTGTTCTGCTTGGAAGATGGATGCGTAGGTCACCATGTGTCTTAACAAACAAAAAACATTGAAACTGGTCAGGTTCAGGGACTGGACTGAAAAGGAGAGTCTTTGGAAGTCCTTCAGGAAAACTGGAGAACTGTTCCCCTTACTGCCTCCCCTTGATCTACAGATGAATTCTTAAACTCTGAAGAAACTCAGAATGAGGGTGAGGGTTAGGGTTAGGTTTAGTTGTAGAATCTTTTATGTTCAGCTTAGAGTTTAGTTGCATGCAATAGATATTTAGTTGAAAGTGAAAAACAAGTATTGGATTACATCTAAATCTGTTCCAGCCAGTCAGGCTCCTGGAAGTTGATTAGTTGGAGAAGGTGTGGTGGATCATGGTTGGAATGAGAATTCATGTCCAGGAAAGATCACTGGCCTGAGTCTAGATGAACATGTACGCATAGTTGTAATTTTCCTACAGAAATGTAACCTGTTCATTTTTGTGTCACTAAAAATGGCCTTGGGAGCTGCATGGTTTGTGTTTGTTGGCATCGGCACTATGTCATTTGATTTGGCAAAGTGAGCCAGAGCATTATTTTGTTAGATGAAAGAGAAAACAAATCCTGGTCTAGTTCCTTCATCCAAAGGTCAACACCAGAAGCTTGTTACAGTCAGTCTTCTATTTCAGTTCAGATTTTGCTATTTGAATTATATATGGACTGAACATGAGAGCCAAAAACTGTGAAAGTCCTTCAGGAGGAACGGAGAGCTGTTCCTAAAAACAGGGAGGTCATGACTTTTGCATAATAGAGTGTGTGTGTGTGTGTGTGTGTGTGTGTGTGTGTGTGTGTGTGTGTGTGTGTGTGTGCTGTGAAAGCACTGTGCAAACATCTTGACAAACACTATATATAAATACACACACACACACACATATATGTAAGTTACATTGTGTTACATTGTGTTGTTTAAGTATATATATATCTTCTTCTGAAGATCAAAATCTAAAGTTTATTGCAGTCAGTTTTCTGTTTCAGTTAAGATTTTGCACTCCTGGCTGATGTGGGGTCAGATCCTCCCTCTTAATCACAGTCATTAGCCTGTAAAAGAGCAGCGAGGTCCTAGATGAGCACTTCCACCCAGAGGCTTGGTGTGTGTGACCCTCAGTCACATGGGCCTGTGTTATCATTTGAACCTACACAGTAGAAAACAGTCTCATGATGACCGTCTGTCTCTCTTGCTGTTTCCCCACAGACTATAATCATGGAGAACGAGGTCCTTCCAAAGATATTCCTGGATTTCCTTAACATCCGCCATTTCCCATCCCTGCCGAAAACTGAGAGTTGTGGGTAAGGACCGCTGGTGCCTGTAATTTGGGAGTTGAGGAAAGCAAATAGAAAGCTGACTGCTCCAGAGGCTTCAGGACTCATAAAGACATTAAACATTTCTCTGCCTGTTCTTTCTCTGCTTTCAGGTCATTTGAGACCGAGTCAGAAGAATCGAGGTACGTTCTTCAGTTGTGCATAGGTCCACTTATCACACCCAACTTTTATACACCCAAAACTAATTCATCTCTACATACGTTTCCTACACCTTTTGATCTCATAGAATCAAACAGCCTGTTTCTGTTACCTTGCCTTTAAGACTGATACATGTAAATGAGCTCTGTTTTGATTGGCTGCCCTGTGTTTCGCTCTATTCGAAATGTTTATTTTCTATAATTGTTATTTTTGATAAGCAGCTCTGAATTACAGAATGTGTTAAAAGTTTTGGTGGCATCACAAAACAGAATTCAAAACAGGCAATTTTTGCAACTATTAGGGATTTTTGTAAACTTTACCTGTGCGATATCAACCTCTTTAAAAAAAAAATGGGGGGAAAAAAAGGGGAAAATTCCTTTCTCTATTATATGGGCCTCTTTAAAGGAGTAGCTATGGTAAAAAAGTCATAAAAATATATAATTAGCTTAAATTGCTAAACTCATTTTCCAAATGTCAGACAGGAGAAAGCCAAGGTCAAGTTCAGAAGCTGTGCAAAACTCTTCCAGAGATCCAGACTTTCTTGTATTTTTAATATGGTCTTGAGGAACAGCTCTCCAGGCTTCCTGAAGGACTTTCAAAGACTCTCATTTTCGGTCCAGTCCCTGATCCTGACCAGTTTCAGAGGAATGTTTTTGTTTGTTAAGACACACAGTGACCTACATATGAATCATTCAAGCAGAACAAAGCACATCTAACTTAACCCCTGAACCAGTGAAGAAACAGGTGCAGAAGATTCCAGATGATCAGGCAGTATACTGGTGGTGCTGAATGCTGAGTGGTTGGAACTCCTTTATCTATGCCAAAGACAGTTTGGCAGGAATAAAACTGTCTTTGGTGATTCAAAGCAAAATGTAAAGAAATTATATAATGTATTAATATTATTGTGGTCTGAATAATGTCAGATCACCATTTATTTACCAGTGCTGTTGAACACACTGTGTCTTTAGAGGGCAGCAACGTAATCAGTGTTATGTTGTCCGTTTCACGCCTCCTGGTTGGAGCTGGTCCTGCAGAGTAAATATAGATGTGTAATTTTAATGGACTGTGTGTCAATCTGTAGGTATACTTTTTTGTGCCCTCTGTGAGAGACAAGTGTGGAAATGACTGGACGTCTCACTTCTGTATGATGAACTGCCCTGTCAGCTGTGTGTGTGTGTGTGTATGAGTGAATGAGTGAGTGAGCTAGTGTCACGTAGGCAAAAAAACAACAAAAAAAGACGCATGAGTCACTCTGTTCTGCTATTTCTCTCCCTCTCACTTTCTCACTCCCTAATTCCACATCTCTTCTTACTTCCTCCCTTCATTTTCTCTCTCTCCTTCGATCTCAATGTGTGTCTCTCTCTCTTTCTTTTTTTCTGTCTGTCTGTCTCTCTCTGTCTCTCTCT
>JBBPCX010000035.1:194624-208869 GCA_037974365.1 Hydrocynus forskahlii | reverse complement strand
ACTAATATATATTAGCAAATAGCTGTCATTTTAATCATTGGATGTGTATTAATAATTTTATTAATGACATTATTTACATTAATAATTTCAATATATGAACTACATAGTTATTCACAAAAGAAAATCAACCTCAAGCTCACCCTCGCCGGATCATGTAGTATTTTTTCGTAATAAATCGGCCAAACCGCTCTTGGACTGGAGCTTCTCTGCGCTTTTTCTTTTCCTCCATGCGCCTCTGACGCTTGAGGAAGAGACGCACCACTGGGTCGATGGGGCTGACCTCTGACCCCTGGTCATCAAGGCCAGATATGAGCGGCTGCAACTCTGGGGGCAGAGGCTCCGTCTCTGGAAAACACCACCACACATTTCGGAGTGTAAAACTTCGATTCAGTATGTGCTATGATTTATTTAGTATCTACTAGGAATTCATGCAGACAATGTGCATCTCTCAGTGTACGTTCAGCTAAACAATGCTGTCTGTTCTCCAGTAACTCTACAATTGAAGTTTTGAAAGATTATTATTCTTTTATTATTTTATTCTCTTAATTAATCTTCTGTATTATTCTGTATAATTATTCTGTAACTACATGTCTGCAATAAATGATTCAGTACATGCTACAGTTTATTTAGTATCTACTATGAATGATTCGGTATGTACAATGAAGGTTTCAGTATCTGCTACAAATAATTCATGATCTATTGTGAATTATTTAGTATCTACTATGAATCAGTAACTATTATAAATGATTCAGTTCCTACAATGAATGTTTAACCCTGTGACTGCTGTGGAACTGTGCGGGAGAGAGTGAGAGTACTGACCTGTCCCATTGCGGACTTTCTCCTGGAGCTCCAGCAGCATGGTGAAGTTCTTCTGCAGCGCCGCCTCCGTGGTGTTGACATAGATATACATGTAACACGACGGTGAATCAGACACAGTGTACACCTTATGGTACGCTCCTGCAGGAAGCTGCTCGCACACACACGCACGCACGCACACACACACAGGCACACACGCACACAGGCACACGCACGCGCACACAGTTACCCAGCATCAGTTAACTGCTTATTCTACATTTAACTCAGTTATCAACTACAAGCCCTCCTGCCATGTTTGTGCTTGGTCCTTTTGAGTGTTAAAGGGGACCCCTTATGCAAAACTCACTTGAGTTATAATAGGTCTATGGGCTATACAAAACATGTTCATGAAGTTCTTTGCACACAATCACTCTCACATAAAGAGATCTCACCAGCTCTATTCTTGACAGTTTCAGTCCCTTTCAAAATGAGCCATTTAAAGGCTCCATCACTTTTATGCAAATAAGCTGTTGCTGGCCACGCCCCACCCATCCCATTCTAACAAACATGAAAATGGCAGAAAACAGAGGCGCTATCCAGCTATAGAGGCGCTATATGTTCAACCCCGAGTCGGATCCAAGAGCAAGATGAACACAACACTTCATGTGTGACTTGCCTTTGCCTCATGCGTGCTCGTAAAACCAGCAGACAAGAATGGCAGATCTTCAACTAGTTTTGTGGGTGGGGGCTCGACAGATGAGGGGTGGTTCTATGCAAATTTCCCCATTATTATGTCACAATGGGGGGGCTGTCCAAACGGCTCATAGAAGCAAATGATTCCTGACACCAAAATCTTTCAATTGATTCACAGATACTGATGGATGGTTTTTTTTCGCGTTTGGAGTGTTTTAGAAGCAGTAGAGACCCAAATGGAAATACAAAAGGATGCAAAAAGTGAGTTTTGCCTAATATGTCCCCTTTAATGTTCTTTGCCATAATAAACTAGTTGCAATCATAACAGATGAGGTTGATCAGCTGAGACGAGTCCAATATATGCTTCTTATTTCAGAGCTGGAGCTACAAGTACCCACTGTAGTAGCCTAGTGGGTACAACACTTGTCTGTGAACCTGATGACCGCAAAGTCACAGGTCAGATCCCTCCACTTCCTACCACTGTGTCCTTGGGCAAGACAATTAACCCTCAGTGTCTCCAGGGGGACAGTCCCTGTAACTAATGATTGTAAGTCGCTCTAGATAAGGGTGTCTGCCAAATGCCCCTTTACCTTTACCTTACAAGGCTAACGTCACTAACACTAGAAGTTGGTCAGATCTTTCACTGTAAACACATCCGCAAAACTGAATCTGCATCCTGGCCTTCATTAAGGTGGAGCAGACTTGTGGACATGGTTTAAAGCACAGTATGACTTAGCTGGAGTTCTAAGAAGCTAAATTTGGATGACAAACATGTCACTGCAGAGGTACTTTTTGTTTGAGACTGGAGGCCTCTGGTCTGGTGAATAGACCATGAGCCTCAGGCCTGATTATAGCGGGGAGTGTTTGAGCTGCTTTACCTGCATCCTCTCTCCAGGAGCCAGCGTGTAGTTCATCTTCTCCTCCACGATTTCCACGTTCACTTGGCCCTGCAGGACCTGAACGCTGGTGTTCCCCAGATCCTCACTCACATAGTTCTCCAGATGCAGGCCTGTCAATGCGATGTTTTACAGGGATCAAAGGAAGAAGTGTGTAGATTAGGGCTATAATTTACACTTACTCTAAGTGTAAGTGTAAGGTGTCCCATTTCTCATACATGAACACACCACAGCACCACCAGTATACTGATCACCGCCTGGTCATCTGGAATCATCTGCACCTGTTTCTTCGCTTGTTCAGGCCTTAAGTTAGATGTGCTTTGTGTGCTTCAATTATTCATACATAGGTCACTGTGTGTCTTAACCAACAAAAATATTCCTCTGAAACTGGTCAGGTTCAGGGATTAAAAGAACACCACTGAAGGGACAGTACCTGGAAAATCAGCAATGAAGACCACCTCAGTCAGGTTGTCTAAAGTCCCTTCAATCTCCGCGAACTTGGTCCTCCATGGGGACAGGTCCACCATCAGGGGCATGAGCCAGGGATTGGGCCGGAATGGAGACCAGTCCGCTTTTACAATATCGACACGAGGGTCGAATATCCTGCAGGATAAATGAGAAGTCAGAGCGAGGGAATTACTTGCTGAGGATTTTTGGATATGGATAAAAGACTAATAAGTAAAAGTTATAGAAATTATTCTTTAAATTCAAGAGATTTTTTTTTCTTGAGACACGAATTAAGTCTAGTCCTGGACTGGGCAGCAACAGAGATTCCACAATAAAAAAAAGTGTATTTACAGCAGTTACAGAATCATTTAGAGCATCTATAGAAATGTGCTTTAATAATGTGCTCAATAATGAGCCCAGTGTTCATCGGTGTAGATAAAGGAAGGCCTCCGAGGTATCCCACCCCAGCACTTCTGGATTCCCATTCGATTGTCCCAAATTGAAACATGAGGGAAAGATGAGGGAAGTGCCTAACTCAGGGAATTTAACCATCAGTACATATATTTTTATTCTTTAAAGTCAAAGTAATATGGATCAGTGTGTGGAATCAGAGTTTTGTACCACTGTGTAAAAGGAGCTCTCTTTATTGCTGCCTTCATTGCAGCACATAAAGAACACAGCATCGCTATAGAAATGCTTATTTCCATGAAAACGCTTCTTAATATAGATATTATTATTATTATTATTATTTATTAATCAGAGGAATAGTAAAAGTCCTCTGAAGTGTGATTTATATTCCTATTCATGTGTTTGAATAGATATTTTTAAACAAAAAGGCAATTTTTAAAAGCAAAACTAATGCTTAGTAGGAGATTTAAAAGGCCTTTAAAAGACGCTGGCCTTTTAAAGACGCTGCTGCTGCTGATGATCAGTGGAACAATAAAAGGCTTCTGAAGTGTGATGTACATTTCTATTCATGTGTTCGCGTGTTTAAGATGACAATTATACATTTAAAAGCCAGTTATTTCAGCTTTGCTGGATCATGTTCTTCAATAACAGTGCTTTGAGGGGAAAAAAAAGCTTATATTATTTTTGCCTCACTGCTGTGCTCTGAGTGGACAGTGCTGGTTTTCACCTCTGCTGGAAACGGTCATTAATGGAGACCCAGATGTCGAAGTAAATCTGCGGGTTGGTGATGTTGAAGCGGGGGAGGTTGCGACTCAGGCAGGTGGCGTACTGCTTCAGCATGTCTCCGTGATCCTTCCACCTCCGGCTCTGGGTGAACACCTGCAGGCAGCAGCGAAAACACTTACAGTCCAGTCCGTAAGTACTAGCACACTATGTTCTACCGTACTTGCTGTCACATAATTATAAACATGACTTTATTAACAAATGAATGAGAAACAGGAGACAAAACAAAAAAATAACAAGCCGATGAACTAACAATGGGACGAACAAAAGGAAATTAAATAAGGCAAAAAGAGACTGGGTTGGAAAATACATAAACCTGAACTCAAGGAGGGCAAAAAACACAAGAAGCACTAAACAAAACACAGAGCAAACTACTAAGCAAAAACCACAGAGCGAAAGGAACAGAGCAAAACCGCTGAGGAAAACCATAAACCCAAAATCACAGAGAAAAATTGCCAAGAACCAACATTAAGAACCAAACTAGACTGAAAACAGGGGCTACATATCCTAACTAAACAAATAAGAAACACCTGGGCAGAGGAGGAGACAGGAACAAGACCCAGGCAAACAGGACAACAAGGGGGCGGGGCTAAGGCAGGGCCAAGACCAAAACATACTCACATGGAACAGGCACAAAAAGACACAGAGAGTGTAAATAACAACATAGACAAGAAAACAGGGAGAAGTCAAAAACAGGGAAAAGACGGGGAGAATGTTACACCAACTCTGCACTCCAGCACACTGGATCTGAAAAAGGCTCCATATATTAAAAAAAAAAAAAAAACTATGTAAGAATTACAACCATTTTTATAGATTTCTCCTGTTAGTGGACAATAAGTAACTGGGCTACTGCCTAAATTGTAATTTCTTGTCCAGATGTGTGGTATTGTTTCATTAGGTCACAAACAGAGAGGTCTGAGAGTTGGTACTAGTTTATCCTAACCAGGGTGGGGAAAGGGGGAGAAACACCCGGGACAGATCGCCAGTCCATCACAGAGTAGATACACAAACACCCAGGGGCAACTTGGCATCTGCAGTTCTCCTGACAAGCAGGTTTTTGGGCTGTGGGAGGACATCAGAGAACCCAGCAGAAACCAACACAGAACATGTCTTGAGAAATGACACCTGCCAGCTTCAATCTGGTTCTAGGTATTGCCAATCACAATTCTTCTCTCAACACAACCAAACACTGAAGAAGTGATGCACTGAACGGATTACATTCAAATGTGAGCATTCAAATCATCTTCTTTAAATACAGTCCTGTGTAAAAAAGAGAAAATACCCTCAGAGAAAAGCTTTAGAGCTTTATCTAGACAGTAAGCAACTGAGTTCTTTAAGTACAAAAATCTGATCTGTTTTACTGTATGTATGTTTATTTTAATGTTATAGTGTTTTTGATTAGAACACAATCACTGCCCATATCAACAGCTTTAAAAAAAAACCTTTATGCCTAAAATATTTACACAGAACAATATACTGCCTCTACTCCTATTGAGGGGACAAAGTAAATTCAGTGCATTATTTTTTAGTGAAATCATTTCGTTCATCAGGCCCCTCTGTGCCAACCGAGAGTGACTCACCCCAGGCTTCAGGTAGCCAACCTCCCCGGTGGCTCCATCCGTATAGGTGATTTTGACATGCTGGTGCGAGCGTGAGTGGACCATCATGTCCCACGAGTAACCATAGAGACCATTAGTCCAGTTATTATAGCCCTGAGGAGAAAAAAAACAAACATGGGCCTCAGTATTGACTTCATTCAGATTAACTACTGTATATAATAGTATATTATTATACTATTATTTTAAAATTATACTATTTTTATAACATTAAAGTTACTATAATGCTGGACACAAACTGATCACATTCTACATGACCCATCTTAAACATTCCTCTGAAACTGATCGGGTTCAGGGACTGGACAGAAAATGAGAGTCTTTGAAAGACCTTCAGGAAGTGTGGAGAACTGTTCCTCAAGAACTACATTAAAAATACAAGAAAGTCTGGATCTCTGGAAGTAAATTATGAAGAAGTGAGGGGTGGCTCAAGACTTTTGCACAGTACTGTAGAGTGCACTTCGATGGTTTTCCACACCGGTTTGTGAGGCTTTTCAAAATGTCTGTTTGTCCCCTTGTTGTAAATTAATCACACAACGTAACGTTTCCGTGGCCTTTTTAAAGAAAATGACTTTGTGACATTGCTGACATGTGTCCTGCCGCAACTGATATTTGCTTTCATTGCGAAAGATATGCCTCTCTGTCCCACTGACCTTCACACGTTCTGGATCAAACTGATTAAAGAGAGAACTGGCGAGGACATGTAGCTGCATGGAAGAAGGGCAGAACTCATTTTTGTCTACATGGCTACACAACCCATTTTCATGTTCTGACGGGATTCCGCGCCGGCCCAAAATTACGTGGTCGGCCCAAATTTACCATCGGCCCACCCGGCAAATGCCCGACATGCCCGATGGCCAGTCCAGCAGTGCACACACCATCATACATCTACACACCTACACACACACCATCATAAATCTGCACATCGTACCCAAGTTTATTAGATTGTTTTCAGACAGTGTGATTTGTAATGATCTTATAAGACTGTTGAAATCCCACAGTCTCCAGGAGACATTAGATACCAAACACACATTTACATTTGGATAAATTGATCGGCAAGTAGCTGCTGTGAGTAAGAGACGCACCTGTGTGATGAAATGGGAGTATGGCAGGAAAAACTGCTCTGCGATGTAGACGATAGTGAAGATGGCAGCCAGCTTGTGTCTGAAGTGAGTTGTGGAGAGTTTGGACGGCGCAGAAGTGTGTCGCTGTTCAGTCGTGCTGCTGGGAGGACTGGGGTAAACACACGAGGAGCTGGGCTGAGGGTCGGGTGACACCAGGGGCAGAATAGGTTGTAGGAACTCTGGGAAATGTCCAAAAAAGCGCCTGGGCCAGTTGGTGTAGCAGAACAGAGGGCTAGTGGCCAGCATAGTGTAGGCAAACATCCCTGCACAGGTAAACAGCCAACCAAAAAAATTACATATTTATATAATACCACAGCCGTTTAAAAAAAGAGTTCCGCAAATCACATAATTTGTGATAAAAATGAAATTTTCTAACTGAACACAAGCACCCATCCTCTATAGAGAAGACTTAAAACTTAAAACATTTTTTGTGCAGTCTATATTTATATGCTGAATTTAACATACTGGGAAAAATATAAACAAATACTGAATTTTTTAAAAATGAGACATACAAGCCACATTTACTAAATTCAGCTAATACAATGCGCAAGAGAGTGTCTTTTAAAGGATGTGTACTTATTTGCCTGAAACCATGCATGTAAAAGCACTTTAAACTATCAGAACACAAGAAAAAAAGCTCATGTATAATGAGAGGCTGGTGTCAAGCACAATAAGTGTGAACTGCACATTCCAGCGGTCCCCCCAGACTGAAATCAAAACGTCTCCCTCCTGAGGTTTTAAACACACTGCCCACTGTTTCCATCCTCTTACCAATACTGAAGAGCTGCGAGTTCATGGAGTGAAAGTAGGTGACGAAGAAGATGGCGACAGGACGAGTGGCATCAAAAAACAGCAGATAACCAGCCGTCAGGTCCAGGATCAGGCCTCCACCGTGAACCACCATCAGACTGACCAGCTCCACAGGCAGGATTATCCTGATGTACAGCACAGGGGACAAACAGGGACGCATATTATCACACCTGAGTGCTTTACCTGATTACTAACAAGATCTGAGATTTCAATCCAGTATAAATCTGCAGTGTGTTGTTTTTACAGTCTAATTGTAATAATTATAGAGAGATTTTAATCCAGTGTGAATCTGCAGTGTGTGTGGTTTTTACAGTCTGATTGTAATAATTATAGAGATTTCAATCCAGTATGAATCTGCAGTGTGTGTGGTTCTTTCCAGTAACAGTTGTGGAGTCATTTTAATCCGGTATAAATCTGCAGTGAGTAGTTTCTACAGTCCGACAGTAATAACTGTGGAGTGATTTTAATCCACTATGAGTCTACATTGTGTGTAGTCATAATTCTAGACTGATTTTAATCCAGTATGAATCTGCAGCGTGTGTAGTTCTTCCAGTCTGACTTACTTAAAAGGGTCAAAAAGCCAATGATGAGCCAGGTATTTCATGGAATATCCCTCCACCCAATCAGCATCCAGCTTCTTCACCCCAGCGATGAAGTACACTATGAAGATCTGTTAAAAACAGGAAAACATTTTGGTGACTCTGAACACTGAAACATGATCATTTTCCTGAGGGACGTTGTAGATAATTGTGAATCCATAAAAGTACGAATTATTGCAAGACTACCAATACAGTTATAACTCAATATATCAGAAATAACAGATAATATTTTCACTGTCAGGACAAAACCTTGTATGTTTATGTTCTATGGTACTGTACCCCTTTATATAGCTTTTGTTACTTTTACAAAACACACCTATTTAAACTTGCTTTTTCTGTCTGACTCTAGTATTAATGGCTTATGCAATTATATTACTTTAACTTTTCATGCTGCATTTGATGTGATGTTACACTTTTGCACAGTAGTGTATATCTGATTTTACTATTTATTCTAAAGTGTCCTCGAGTACCGTGAAAGGCACCTATTAATGAAATGTATTATTAGTAGTAATAGTAGTATTATTAGTATTACTCTTTTAAAACCTTGCTTATTATTTAGCCCTGATTTTATTTTACTTCATGCTTAAAAAAAGCACACTGAATGAGCTGTGTATGGTAATGTGCTTTATAGTGATCTGTATGGAGAGCTGGTCCTAAACTGGCCCCAGTTCCTGACTGGTCAGTGCTGAAATCTGGATAATCTCCTGTTAAGACAGTGCTGCTGTCAGTGTTTCTGCAGTGTTAGTATATTCTCACACAGCTGCGTTTTTTATACTGGATTCGATCAGAGGAGGGACAGAGAGGTGCTCCGTCAATCAGAACATTTGTAGTGACGCTCTTCCTTCATTATATGAACAAGAACACAGTTCCTGTGTTCAGGACTCAGTTCAGGTCCTTATTTCTCCAAAAATCACAATAAAATTACTGCTGAATCTCCTCACAGCTTTTCATGTGACACCTTCATTTTCTGCACCAGATTATGGAGAGTGGGATCAATAAGAGTATAGATAAGTATCAGTATCGATAAGCAGCATCAGTACTGTGATCAGTATTAGTACAGTCCTAACCAGACACATTTCTCCATTTGCCACCTTGTTTTACATTTTGAAGAGTGGACCAATATAATGCTCTAAAACTATTCGGAATATATAAATAGTGCATTGGCCTCCATTAAGAGTGGTTCTCCTGCGGTAAAGTTACCAAGGTTTTGTTCCATCAACATGATAAGGTTTTATCATGTCTCATGCAGAAGGTTCCACACAAGGGTGTAGGTTCGATTTTGATACCGAGGGGGACATAAAAGCGGTAACTTTACTCCAGCCATAGTGCAATCACCGTCATCTTTCATACATTAACACCAAAGTACATGTACATAGTACGTATGGGGGGGGCCTACAGACTGGAACTGTCATCCACCTAACCAATAACGAAGTACCATAATCACAGAACACGAGAAATTAATTTTGTCACCTGACTGGAACCATGAAGTTAATTTTAAGGCAAGTGCTGTTATATTTTCAATCCAGGGTGATCTAGAAATGTATTGTTTAACAGAAACATAAAAAATACTGTCATTGAATCAACACGAAACACAATAAGTCTCATTATTTTCGCGCACAGAACTGTTAGTATAAACTCGTCCTCTTTCTCATCTACATCCAGACAAATACTGCACCGAGCTTTCAGCTCCTTAAATCAGACAGATCTTCAGCCAATCACAAGTCAGCAAGAAATAGCAAAGCCAATCAGATATTGATACTGAATTAGGAAGGTGGAGCTTGCAGTAGAGAAACAGAATTGGCAACTGTTTGTGTTTGAATTTTTCTGTTTGAATTTTTTTGTTGAAAATCATTGCAAAGGACAGTTCCGTAGTCACTAATTATCAGAAGAGATTTGTCACTACAGTTCCTACCCAATTCCCTTGGTTCCAGAAAAAGCCTAATCTCCAAAAAAACAAACTGAAACAACAAACCTGAATTCTGAGTAAGGTGTAATTCCACAACGGCACGTGTGCGTTCCTCTTCCTAGGGTTTCGAAGGCCATCTACTGACCTGCAGAACAGACACAAATAAGATCCACCGCATTTTCCCATTCAAACCAGAAACACCCAGTCAACCCAGCCACCATTTAAAGGGGTTAAGAGGATTTGGCTGACGCTCTCATTCAGAGCGACTTACAATCATTAAGTCCCTCTGAAGCGACTGAGGGTTAAGTGTCTTGCTTAAGGACACAATGGTAGAAAGTGGGGGGTTGAACCTGTGACTTAGTGGTCATCGGGTTTACAGGCAAGTGTTTTACACACTAGGCCACTACCACCCTGGTAGTCTCTGCTGGCGTCCAGCGTCTCACCAGTATCTGTTGGCGTCCATCAGCGTGAGCTGGAACCCAATGAGGCCGTACAAGTAGGAGTGGTTGTTCCAGGTTGTCTTGTCCAGAAAGAAAACGTACCAGTAGGTGGATATGAACATGAGGCAGGAGAGGCGGTAAAAACAGCCCAGCATGATGCCAACAGCACCTGCAGAAAGACACATCGGGTTTTATCCAAGCGTTTCCACCTGCCAGCAAAATGCAGCTCCAACACTGTGGCTCAAGCACTGCAGTGCAGTAAGTGAAAGAGAATAAAATTAACTGGACTCTTCACTGCTGGTCTTTTTTAATCATTCCAGTTTATTACATGCAAAATAAATACTAACATATCATGTATTATACAACTTTACTGGTTAAGTATCATAGTATTATATTTTTGCCCCTATAATGCAGGTGTTTCTAATCAAGTGGCCAGAAAGCGGAAGCACAAGGTGGTGTTTCTAATAAAGTGGCCAGTGTGTGGAAGCAGAGGGATTTGTAAACCAAGGAGCCATGAAACAACATATTATGCTGGTTTTCCTGCTCCAGCATGCCTTTCTTAATCTATTTGCTAATAATCTAGATTAGTTGAAGGACATGTCATAGGAAAACAACAGAGGGAACTGGGCAGTGCTGTGGCATTTTACAACTGGAAGAGAGTTCACTCACCCAGAAACATCACCAGATAGACCATGTACATCCAGTCCATAGGAAGAGGCTCCAGAAAGTTGAAGAGGGGGAAGCGGCAAACAGGCGCTCCATCCAGGTACTTATAATCCAGATGACTGAGCCCACGCTCCTGAGTGATGTCGATGGCCATCAGCATGCCTGTGAATGCAGAACAGAATGCCCTTACTATTTATACAGATTTATATAATGACAAAAATGTACAACAAAGAGATTTAAACAGGTGGGTCTAATACAAACTTTGTTATTCCACACATTGTCCACTTTATTAGAAACCCCTACCCTAGAGCTCCACTATATAGGAAACTCCAGTCCTGTAGGGTGAGTGTCTTTTTGATTTCACTGCCCAAACACATCTGGTTCAGCTGTTAAATGGGTGCAGAATTGGGAAGGGACTTTAGGGACACATCCCTAGTCAATCCAGTTACTACTGAACTGTCTCAATATTTTAAACAACAAATTTCTACAAAACCACAGTTTTCTGTTGATGCTTGGAACACAAATGGTTAACAGTTCTGTTTCTCTACTGCAAGTCCTTACTAATCCAGTATCGTTATGATTGGCTGTGATGTTTCGCACATGTGATTGGCTGAAGCTCTATCTGTCTTCAAGAAGCTCAAAGCTCAGTGCAGTAGTTTGTGCGGATCTAGGTGAGAAAGGGGATGAGTTTCTACTAACAATTCTGTACTCTGTACATATCGTGTTTGGTGTTGATTCAGTAAGAGACAGGAGGGGTTTCTGATAACGTGGCCAGGGAGTGGACAACAAATACTGACATATAGAGGACGACTCACCAAACAGGAATCGGAAGATGCCGAGAGACGCGGGGTCCATGGGCCGATTGAGGAGACACACAAACCGGTGCCATGACGACAAATCCTCCTTCTCAAAGCCAAACAGGCGCTGCATTCTGCTGGGCTTTATTTCTGCACGGCCTCCTCGCACCTTTTTGGCCCGCTGGACGTGGGGAGCACCTGCAGGGCATACCATTATTAATTCCAGATTAAAGACTCTTTATTTGTCACATACATGGTTATACAAGTACTACACGTAGTGAAATGAGCCCCTGAAACATCTGAGACTGTGCGATATAGTTACAATAAATTAAAGATAACATTAAAGGCCAAGTAAAAAAAGTACATGTAGAAAAATACACTCAGAAATAAACCTTACAGGTGTTTTATTCATAAAAATTGCATTTACAAAAAGAAGCTTAGAAAAATTACACCATACAAGATACTCATATAAGGTACACCTTTTCAAATGATTAATTAATTGATTATTAATAATAATAATTCTTCTTATAATGTTAAACTGTAGCAGTATTTTTATTCAAAGGCTGCATGAACCAAACAAAAAGCATTTTTTCTGACACATAAAACAATTAAAGGTTTAAACGCAGACAAGGCGGAGTCTGTAAATCAGCCTCGTCTGCTCCTACTCCCCCACCCCAGCTCCAGTCCTGTAGCCCACCAGGACTGCGGCCTCGAGTCCTTACAAACACAACTGAAACCCAGAAGGAGCCATATGTGCCAGAACAACATCTGTATTCCAGGATCTCCATGACTGTGAGGTTATTTAACAGGAGCTGCTGTTTACCTGCTGCTGTGGTGCTCGAGCTGGTCTCCATGCTTCCCAGGTGTGGAACTGAGCCGGATGTTCCAGCAGAGACCCTCGGTGCCAGTGGGGGCGCAGGGGGGTCTGGGACACGTAAACAGGAGGGACACGTGTCAAACCCTGACACACCGAGCCGTGCAGAGCCCTGAAATTAACAAAGAGTCGGTATCGAGCGAACCGGCTCCTTGAGTCGGCTCTTTTGAGTAAACTATAGGAGTCGACTCCCAAGTTTAATTTCACGAGGCAATAAGTTTGGATGGAAGTTGAAGTTCTCCTTCAGATATGAAGTGTGTTCCACTCTAAATTATTCCCTTCTACTATTCCTACTGATAATAATAATAATAATAGTCTATTATTAATATTAGTAGGATTAGGATTGTGACACGCATATATGGACCAAAGTGTTGGGATGCCTGACCATTACACCAACAGGGACTTTAATGACATTTTATTCATAGACTTTTTTGGAGTTGTTTCCCCTTGCTGTAACAGCTTCCACACTTCTTGGAAGGATTTCCACAAGATGTTGGAGTTTCTGTGGTAATTTGTGTCCATTAATTCTGTAGAACATCCAACCCTGTCTTTATGGACCTTGCTTTGTGCACTGAAGCACAGTCAGGCTGGAAAAGTAAAGGTTTTTCCTCAAACTGTGTCCACACATTTGGAAGTGTGTCATGGTCCAAAATGTCATGGTATGCTGAGGCATTAAGATTGACCTTCACTGGAAGCAAGGGGCTTAACCCAAACACTAAGAAACAAGTGTGTCCTAATACTTTGTCCATATAGTGTAAACGTAGAAGGATGAGAAACGATGGAAGTTTGGACATGAAAAGTACATTCCTTGTCTTAAACTATATATATACAGTCAAACACTCTTCATTTCTGAAGTGTATTTTGTTGACAGTTGTGTTAGATTTTTTGTGTGTACTAGTGTTTATGACATTTAATCCTTTTATACCAAATATAATGTAAATATACGCTCTTTATGCAAATTACGCGGTTTAGGATAAAAAATATTGAATAATTAAAGTGATATATGTACACACGTACACTCAAAGCTAAATTTGGCTGAATTAAAGATGTGGTAAATTGAAGAGCGGTTTGGAAGCAGAAAGAGTCGACTCTTCATGGTGAGCCGAGCCAAATGATCCGGGTCACAAAAAAGAGCCGGAATTGCTATAACAAACTGGAAGTGAACTGGGCCCATTTCTGAACGCTCATTGGCTGATTCTGGCCACAACGTCACGTTCACGTTCTCTCAACAACGCTTTCTATTGGTCGAGGCTGGTAAATCTATAAAAAAAACGTGTCAGGCAAAACACCACACAACACTGTAACACTGTTCGAATATATATATATATATGTATGTATGTATGTATGTATGTATGTATATGTGTGTGTGTGTGTGTGTGTGTGTGTACGACATC
>JBBPCX010000035.1:177381-190376 GCA_037974365.1 Hydrocynus forskahlii | reverse complement strand
CCTGTCTTCTGATTGGCTGGCCTGCATTACTCCTCATTCAAAACCCATCCCAGGCTTAAATGCTCATCATAACCTCAGCATTACTGGGCCTTGCTGAACTGCTGTGTGCTGAATAGGCGGATTATGTGGAAGTTATGCTTGGTTTTATGACACCACAAAACCCGTGACTTACAAATGGGCTGTTTCTGCAGATCAGTTTCCATTTATGTGAGTGAAATGTATGTTTTTCACAGCGTTTATATACTACATCCAACTGATCTATTATTAATAAAGGCAAGGAAAATTAGATTTTCTATGATTCATTAACTACAGCTTTAACTATGGCTCAAAGAGGAGCCTTCCTTAGTTTCATGACGCTCAGAAGTCATACCCAGAGTTGTTTTAGCTTTAGCTAGTGCAGTAAATTCCTGTATAATGTACTCAGATGCTATCGGGGGCAGCACTATCATCTGTCTAGTCGTCCAGAGTATCTCAGAGTACTTCTTTAACCCCTGAATGATTTGCTTCAGGCTGTGACACTGAGAGCATTTTATGCATTTCAACCTGCTCCTAACCACCATTTGTGTTATTAGTATTTAACCTAACTAAGTTATATACCTATAGTTTTTATAGCTCAACATTTGTGTTTATAGCATTGTGTATTTCATATTGAGTATTCTTTGCAGAAAATATGCTCCAATATTTCAATGATCTTTTTATAAGATTTTTTATATTTTATATTATTCTCGTCTTTCTGTCTCTGTGTCTGTGCAGTCGTGACAAAAGTCTCAGGGATCAGCAAAGTCTTCTCATTCTGCTTATTAACGCTGTTGATTTAGATGTCCTTGTGTTTATCGTGCAGTCAGGCCGTGGCTGTGGAGCTGAAGGGTGATGGGGTCCCTTGGTAGTCGCTTCCAGGCTGCTCCCCGGAGCCCCGAGCCGTCTGTGGAGGGCCACTGTGTGGGAAACAGACACGGCTGTGAGTGCAAAAAGAGGAAAAGGGCTTCCCACTGCGAGTGTGACAGTGAACCAGAGGAAGACGACAGCCTGCTGGACACTCCTCGCAGGTGACTCTCTCTCTCTCTCACACACACGCGCACGCACACACTGAAACTCAGTAGTCCAAACTGAAATGGGTGGGTGATGTGGAGGAGTTATAGAGTCTTATGGGTGTGTGTGCGACAGGGGGAGGAGTTATAGAGTCTGATGAGTGTGTGTGAGACAGGGGGAGGAGTTATAGAGTCTGATGGGTGAGTGTGGGACACAGGGGGAGGAGTTATAGTCAGATGGGTGGGGTGTGTGACAGGGAGGAGTTATAGAGTCTGATGGGTGTGTGACAGGGGGAGGAGTTATAGAGTCAGATGGGTGGGGTGTGTGATGGGGAGGAGTTATAGAGTCTGATGGGTTTGTGACAGGGGGAGGAGTTATAGAGTCTGATGGGTGTGTGACAGGGGGAGGAGTTATAGAGTCTGATGGGTGTGTGACAGGGGGAGGAGTTATAGAGTCTGTGTGGGGATGTTCTTTGTTAATTCTGACTTTCGCCTTTCTTTGCCTTTCGTTGGTGAAATTCTAACAGGAAGAAGCTGAAAAGCACCTCTAAATACATCTACCAGACCCTTTTTCTGAATGGAGAAAACAGTGACATCCGCATCTGTGCACTGGGCCAAGAGTGGAACCTGCACAAAGTTTACCTGTGTCAGGTAGGTACCATCAGTGCATAATGAATTAACTCAACATTAGTAAAGCTTAGTAAGATTAGTAAAGTCTTGTCAGAAAAGTTTAATATTTTGCTGTGACCACAGTGCTGAGTCAGATTTACATATTTAAATTTACTAACAGCACTATACAAACATCTTTGGTTACAAATCACTGAAACTTTCACTGTACAAATATTAAAATTTAAATTTCTGAAGTGTTTCATGTGTGTACTGAAATGTGACTAGAGATGGGTAATCCCAATTAATCGCAGTCACACTGTCACTCAGTACAAATCCCAGTCATCATATTCATCAAACTGTGCTGCTGAAGAGCCACTGAAAAGGAAAATGCATTGTGTTTCCTTTATACACCAAAGAGCCATAACATTATGACCACTCACAAATGAGGCAAATATCATGGATCTTTTTAATAACTCCCAGTTTACAGTATCTGTTGCTAATGTCCTGGCGCCACATACAGAAGGGCACCCTACCAGGTGTTATAGGGTTTGGAACGGCGCTTCGCTCATCACCAACACACATTTGTTAATCAGTTAATCCATTATATAAACAGGAAACTCGGGACACCATTTAGGCCCTTATTTTTCAAAAAAGTCACAATAAAATAACTGCAGAATTTTCTCACAGCATTTCATGTGATGTCTTTATTTTCAGCAAGAAATCATGGAGGGATCAATACGAGTATCAACAGCGTATTAGACAGGTGGTCATAATGTTTTAGCTAATCTTTGTATGTTTGCTTGTATAATTGTTTGTTTGTCTGATTATTTTGTAGTCAGGGTATTTCTCCAGCATGTTCAGTGGCTCCTGGAAGGAGTCCAATATGATGGTCATCGAGTTAGAAATTCCAGACCAGAATATTGATACAGAAGGTAAGTCTTTATGTAAAGATGTTATTCGAGTTCATTTTCCTCAACTTGTTTACCGACCAGTATTTTTGCACTCCAGTCCTGGAGACATAGTGCTGAGTTTAGGGTTCTCCCTGCTGCTCAGGATTACTTTCGGATTTATTGATTTGTTGCACTGTAGTGTAGAAAGCCGTTCCCGTAAACTTTTAGAGGGAAAATGTAGTGCATGCTCCAACATTTCTGTGATCTTTGGACTGTGATGCATTTGGCTGCAGGTCCACAAGACTGTAGAGGGGAGGGGGAATGTGTGTGTGTGAGTGTGAAAGTGTGGGTGCAATACATTTTCAGGACAGAAGTGCCTTGACTTTCGCATTTACAAAACATTTTTTGTGAGAAAGCAGATGGTACTTCTGATTGGGCAGGGAAATAAAATGAGGAGTATGGGTCTTATTATAATTATTTTTATTATTATTATTATTGTTATTACATATACAATCAGTTCCATAATTATTGGTACTCTTGGTAAACATCCGTCTAAAACGTCATAAAAATGTCTTTGTGGTTGCTTAGCTCAGTTTTGCAATAAGAGAAACATCTAATCTGAAGTAATGTGTGTGTATGTGTATATACATATATATAAAGTGTGTGTGTCTGTGTGTGTGTGTGTGTGTGTGTGTGTGTGTCTGTGTGTTTGTAGCCCTACAGGTGGTGTTTGGCTCCCTCTACAGGGATGATGTGCTTATCAAACCCAGCAGGGTTGTCAGTATTCTGGCTGCTGCCTGCATGCTTCAGCTGGTCAGAACAACAGAGTCTCTCTTCCAGAGCCATGCTTCACATTTAAATAAAACAACAGCTTCTTTACTGCTACCTTGAAGCTTTTCTAGTGCTTGCAACCTTTTGAGATACCAATATTGCAATAAGACAGTTAACATCTGTGTAAATTCACTGCATGTTTGTTTCTTTGTTTAGTTGTATGTTGTTTATTAGATTTGGTTTGTGTGTGTGTTTCTGCAGGATGGGCTGATCCAGCAGTGTGGAGAGACAATGAAGGAAAACGTCAGTGTTAAAACCGTGTGTGGCTACTACGCTGCTGCTAACATGTACGGCCTGGACTCCGTCATGAAGAAGTGAGTTTTCTCTGAGTCTTCGCTGTCTTAGGACACATCATAGAACTGTCGCCAACTGCGTTTGACTGATAATCGCTAGCACATCACCATTCGAACACACCAAAGACCCCCAAAGGCCGACACACACAAACGTAATGCGCCTGGAGAAGCTCTCTTTGTAAAAATGAAATACAAAGTAAAAAAATATACTGTCTGAATGTCTTCCAAGCTTCAAATATCTGCAGTTAAACAAAAGCCAGTGTGTGAAATTGACATGAAACCACTGTTAGTGGAACTGAGTGGGTTAAAAAAATGTGTAATTGTACATTAAACAGTGAAATAAAAACACACGGTTGGCGCAAGTTTATAATTATATGACAGAAAGTAAAAATGAGAATCCCATGCTTTAATTTTTTTTATTTCCTTCTTCCATCCTCTCTCTCTGCCTCCCTCTACCTCTTTCCCTCCCACCATACTACCTTCCCTCCCTCCTTCCCTCCCTCCCTCCTTCCCTCCTTCCTTCCCTCCCTTCCTCCTTCCTTTTTATCTTTCACTGCCTCCTTCCCTCTCTCCTTCTCTCTCTTCTTTTATCTGCTGTTCTGATTTCTCTTTCTGGTGTTTTCAGGTGTTTGGAGTGGCTCCTCAATAACCTGATGACCCATCAGAATGTGGACCTAATGAAGGAACTGGGGTACCTGTCCATCTCACTGAACAGTTTAAATACTTTTTGAGACTGTTGAGGGCATGTTTTGACCCATTTTTCTGTTTAAAGGGTTGAAGTCATCGAACAACTGATCCAGTCGTCTGATCTGTTTGTCATGCAAGTGGAGATGGACGTCTACACTGCTCTAAAGAAGGTACTGTGTCTTATAGGTGTGTTAAAAAAACATTGATATGAAGGTGATTGAGCTGCAAAACTTTTACAGATCATTATTGTGATTAATAAATATATCTTTTTTTTTTTAATATTTTTTCTGTATTTGTATATTCAGTTCATTTTTGAAAAACATTCTGAATCGTCGCAAAATAACCTAATTTAACTGAATGGTGGGAAAAAGGTTTTGTGCAGTACATTTCTTAAGGATGCCAGTGAATCATATAAACTATTTTTATTTTAGTTTTCATTTAAGTTTACTCCTGTGCTTCTCTTCATTTCTGTGTCTTGATCTTGCAGTGGATGTTCCTGCAGCTCAATCCGTCGTGGGACGGCCCCATCAAGCAGCTTCTTGTCGATGCAGACACGTGGCTCTGTAAACGAAGAAGTGGTATGTGTTGTGTATTTACACAAACTAAATTATCATTGTTATTGTCTAAATTTAATCATGATGCCTGCTGCTGTTTAAGATTGCTTCCCCGTCACAGCACCGGCATCAAGCTCTGTCTGTGTAACAAATAATTTATTATTTTATGATGCAGTGAAAAAAACTTAAAAGAATAACATTAATGCCTTTAATAAATAATAAAAGCCATGAATGCCCCAGATTATACTTTACGTCTAGAGATCAGTGAACAGACGTTGTGTGCAGGTGTTCAGGTGTTACCAGCACATTTGCACATAATGTAAAAGTGTGTACTGTGGATTAGTGTTGAATCTGGACAAAAAGGAAAAATAATGCAAAAATATTCTCTTTTTAAAATATTCTGAGGATGGGTTTTATAAGTGTTTGTAACATCACACCTCTTCTGCCCAGCAGTGCGCTGACTGTTTTTTTGTGTGCGTGCGTGTGTGTTTCGGGAGGAGTATTGTTCAGATCTCATCCTACCCCCTAGCGCTACAGTTTACATTTCCACTCGTTCAGTCACTGAAGTTTATCAAGCTGAAATTTCTCCACAAAGTGGTGTTATTTAGGGCTGTACAAGAATGGTGCTTTACATCTGTGACACTGTGTGTCGTTTAGTCTCACTGGCCATCAAAAGAGAGTCTAGAGTGTTTTGTGGGCAGGACCCACCTGCTTTGGCAGAAGAGGGCTGTTTAACATGCCAAATAACTAATCAGAGACTAGAGGCAGCTATGAGCACTTACATTTTCAAAAACTTAGCAAACCTTTTTTTTTTTTCAGTCCAGTGACGATATCTTGCTCTGGTCAGCTTAGCTTGCAGTAGATAAAGTACCACAGAGTGTCTGAGGCTGAAGCACAAATAGAAGCAAAACAATTTAACGGTGTTGTTCAACCTGTCACTCATGCAGAGCTTGGAGAGGACGAACCATTTTTGTGCACGGAGCAGGGGCTGCCCTTCACACCGGTCTTCAGACACATTCGCCTGCAGTACATCATCAACGACCTGGCCTCCGCTCGCATCCTGGAACGGGACAATATCATTCCACCCGGTAAGAATAGACCTCCGCCCCCAAGATTAGACCTCAGCCCTAATGAGGCCATTCTGATGGCTCCCTGGGAAAACATGAGCCTCACCATAATCTGACCTCCTGCTAAGGACAAACGTCAGTGCTGGAGAGCCTCAAAAAAGGCTTTTCATTTTCTGAGATATTTCTCAAAGCACCACAGTGTTACAGGGTAGGTTTTCTCAGTTAACCAGAATATATTGGGCTTTGCAGATTTGATATCAAACGTTTTTTTTTTTACTGTGTGACGGATAACAGATGTTCTAGGTGAGTTTCTGTAAGTGTTTGTAGACAGTGTTTGTCATTTTATTTTATTTATAACCATTAGAAATGATAACATTGTGACTATAGACTACAGCGTGAATGACATTCTGTCTCTTGTTTTCTGTTTTGTCTTCAGACTGGTTGTCCAGCATATACAAGCAGCAGTGGTTTGCCATGTTGCGGACAGAACATGACAATGACAACGGGTGGGTGTAACCAAATCCAGCAGTTTGGTTGGTCTTTTTACTTCATATTAAGAGTTTGGAATAAATAGAAAACAAATTTTGCAGATGAATGTATATGCTTATGTGATGCTGGAGCCCTACAACTTTGCAGCTTCAAATAATTAGTAGGAAGTTTCCAAAATGATAAAGATCAAGAGTGAAGTTCTAGTAAAAATTAACATCCTGAGTGAAATTATATCTAGAATAAGGTATATTTTCAGAATAAAGTTTTATTTTGTATTAGAATTGTAATAAAAGTAATACTCAAAATGTTACTTTTTAATTTAACTTATTAAATGTAATATCCAGAATGAAGGTCTAATAAAATTAATGTCCGGAATGACTTTCTAAGGAAATTAACTTCCAGAATTCAGTTGTAATATCAGTTGTAATAGAATGCTTTTTGAGATAATAATTATTGGTAGATACATACTGTAGGTTGTCATTTTTTTTCACTTTGTCGAATTTGAATAAATATTGTGAATAGAACATCTAGAATACTAGCAGTGTGTGGTTTACCAAATTTCACTGGGTGTTGTGATTAAATACAAAAATGGCTCAATTTTGATATTGATAAATTCATATTTCTGATATTCAGAAATATTGAGATTCATGATCTGTCTGATGTCTGTGTATCTGTTAGACCTCAAGAGGCCAATAAGGAGGAGTTTGAGCGGAACAGCATGCGCTGCGGACGAAAACTGAACAAAGATGGAGATGTGAGTCAGTTGTTTTTTTTGTTTTTGTTTTTGTTTTGTTTTTTTGCAATTTTTTGGATGCAAAACGTGCAATTTACAATGTGCAATTTTCTGCTGCATTTCTACTGTTGTTGTCAATGTCTGTCACTCCATTGTGTACCCGTGTGTTTGTGTGTGTATCTACAGTGTTCTTATATTTACTTGTGTGTGTGTGTCTATATACTCATTGTGTACATACAACTTGCCTAAGTCTACATATAGTTTACATATACATACATGTATATATTTTACAATACAGATGTCCATATTTTATATTTCTAGATTGTATAGTGCACATTTTATACTGCACTGTTGGTAAAGTGTTTTATTCTATTCTATTGTTTTGTTGTTGTTTTTTTTTTTTTCATTTTTCTCTTAATTTTGTACTGTCCACTTTCTGCTGTGAAAAGCAAATTTCCCACTTGTGGGACTAATAAAGGCTTATGTTATCTTATTACTGTTTTGTAATATTGTAGTTTTCTTTTGGGATTCCCCCTTACTGAAGCTCAGTGAAGCGGGCTTCTGAGTAAAGTGTGTGCTGTTTTGTTCCTGCTCCTTCAGTACTGTTGGCGATGGACTGGTTTTAATTACGGTTTTGATCTGCTGGTCACCTACACCAACCGCTTCATCGTTTTCAAGAGAAATACCCTCAGTCAGCCATGTGGCGGCGCTGTGAGCTTACAGCCACGACGACACCTTGCATTCAGGTAAGCCACCTTCTACACACACTACACTGTGCCTAGTATGCGTGTTTATAGATAAGCGGTGCTCTGCACACGTCTTGGGCCAGCTGAGAACATGAGATGTTTATCAGCACTTTTATTTCCTGTCAAAAAATGAACTAATGTTAGAATAAATACAAATAACCAATCCATAATAATCAATCCATTGTGATTTGATTTCCACTTCTTTGCTCTCCTGAAATTTTACCGTTACCATCCAGGACCTTGTTTATCTATTTACTCCAAAATCAGGAGCTGTTGGTGGAACTGAACGAATCTATGCAGTTGCTGGAGATCAGGAACCAAACCTGTGTTCTTCTAACCAACACATTCATAACATAACAGCATTATTCTTAAGTTTCTTTTCTTGTGTTTATTTGTAATTATTTTGATGTCATACAGGGGTTTTACTCACAAAAACTGAGACAAATCGTTTCTATGGATGCTTGAAGTTTTGCCCAGTACTTCATATTCTCCTCCTGTTAAACAGGTTACGGCTTGCTTCGTTTGACAGCAGTGGCAAGCTGATTTGCAGTCGTTCCACAGGCTACCAGCTTCTGACTCTGGAAAAGGACCAGGTTTGTCACATATATGCATACGGATGTTTAAATAAATGTTTACGGACTCATGTCGACATGGGCAAAATACCATATTGCAGTACAGTATGCAATTTACTGCATACACTTGGTGAACGCTTACTGTGGCAAGGCTGCGTAATTTTGCATTATGTTTTCTGATAAATATTTTGAATGTTACATACAGTACTGTGCAAAAGCCACAGCTTATTTTTTTATATTTTGCTTAGACTTTCATATATTTTTGTTCTTATCTTTAGGATACTGGGTAGACAAAATGAAAGAAATGGGAACAAATTTTGTAGGTCACTGCAAAGTGTTCTTTGGGAGGTTAATACGCAATGAACCTACAGATTGGAATTTTTCTTGATTTAAAACAATAGCTTTTTTAAAAATACAAACCTAATATATTTTTCTAATGGAAATTGCATTATTTAATAATAATCAGGGGTGGGCCAATGTGATATTCTGTATTGGTCCATTTAAGGCCAAAATCCATGAATCTGATATTGGAAAAATCCTGAACAATCACATAAACACTGAACTAAACTCTGATAATCGTGCCGCTAAGAGAGACACGCAGATGAGGACAGGAGTATCACTGACTAGTAGCAGGTGCTGCGTCCCAAACGGCTCCCTGCTCCCTACATAGTGCACTTAAAATACAGATATCTGCACACAAACAGTGTAAAACATGACTAATAAAGAGCTGCTGGAGATTCAGCCCTGTGTGCAGAACTCCATAATGGACATACTGGGCACCATTTGGGCTCAGAACCTGAAGTTGTATAACTTACACAGTGCCCCCTAGAGGAAGTACAAAGCCATTTCAGATTCAGACCAGTGTGTTTTGACTAACAGATTAGTTGTTTGAGAGGGAGACAGACTGGTATCGGTACAGGACATTTAAAAAGTGGTATTGTACACTTATAATAATAAACCCGTTTTGGAGTATTAAAATGTATTGTTAATTGTAAATATGAATTAATTGTTTCTTGGCTGTAGGAGTACGTGGTGATGAACCTGGACAGCCGTCTCTTGTCCTTCCCACTGTACGTGTGCTGTAACTTCCTGTACACCTCACCGTCCTCCGAGCGCAGGGCTGAGGCGGGGGAGCCGGAGAGCAGCGCCCGTAGCGCGTCCTGAATCAACGGGCAATTACCTCCATCTTCATCCTGTGACATCATCACTTCCCATCAATCCACCAACCCGACAGCGCAGCTCAGCCTTAAAGTCTACTTTTTACTTTTTACCATCCGTTTTGTATGCCTTGGTTTTTTTTAAGTGTATATTAATTGTATGTTTTTTATTGTTTTATTTTACTCTTCTATTTCTGAATAGCAGAGTGAGACTTTATTTCAGGTTTCTTTATGATTTTGCTGTAACATCACAGCGAGTGTATACTAATTTTGCCTCATCATTGTTTTGTATGAATGTTAACACTGTAAGTTCTGTTTTGTATATTCTTGTTTTTTGCTCATACGGTGTACTGTTCTGTTCTTATTTTGTTGTGCATTCCTATTTATTCAGTGTTTTGTACTCGAACAGAACTGGTGCTGGCTTTTTTTTAAAAAGGTCGTCCTGTTTTCTACCAGTGTTTGCCAGGGCGGCTCCATTACGGGAGTAAAACTGACAGTATTGGTTTTGAACAGCTGGGCATTTCGTATTTTCCATGGTTCCATTATTGTAGCAGAATTAGATTCGGGATGTTTATACATTGTAAAGAAGACTTGCGTTTTGGACCAAAATGACATGGAATGAAAATAAAATAATATGAAGAAAAGAGGCATTGATTGTTTTCTCCAAGACTTTAATTGACTTGAATTGTTTAGAGCCCATGTTCCACATTTTTGTCCCTTTAACAGTTGTTAGTTTAGAATGAACCAGGCTGCTTTGGTTACTGGGCCTTCAGGGTGGTATATGTAAACGCCCCATGTTCTGATTAGTGGCCCTAAACTGTACCTCGTTCAGAAAGAGGCCTGGGTCATGGTCCAACAGAATATGCCTCCTTTCCTACTAGAGAAGTTTGACTTAAGCTAGGTTATGCACATGAAGATGTGTGGTGTGTACAGCTGAGGGGAATAGTGGAGGAGATCTCACAATATTATAAAAATATTAAAGTTCTGTGCAAAAGTTTTAGCCACCCCTCATTTCTTTGTATTTTGCTTTCAGAGATCCAGCCTTTCTTGTATTTTAATGTGGTCTTGAACAGTTCTCCAGACTTCCTGTAGAACTTTCAAAGACTCATTCTCAGTCCAGTCCCTGAACCTGACCAGTTTCAGAGAAATTTTTGTTTTTTAAGCCACACAGTGACCTACATATGAATCACTCTAGCAGAACAAAGACCATCTAACTGAAGTCCTGAACCAGTGAAGAAACTGGATTCAGTATAGTGGTGGCATAAAGACATGAAAGAAGGCTCAAGACTTTTGCACAGTACTGTATATTTATCATGCATACATTAAATGGACTGTTTGGACTAAGGAAGCGATAGAAATTTCAGTTTTCCTTGATACAGGCGTTTTAATTTCATGCACTGTAATTAAACAAGACCACTTGTAGGCACCCTGTAATTTAAACAGGTTTCATTTTAATGTAATAATTTTATTTTCCGTACAAAAACAGAAACAGGAGTGAAGACAAATCAAATCACAACATGAATATGAATTCACTGCACAGTGTCAATCAACTTCAGGGGTTAAAAGAGGTCACAAAGTCCATCACAAAACCTGACCATTCATTACTTCACACCAACATTACAGATTCACTGAGCTATAGACCGGAGGCTGTCCTTCAGCCTGCGGGTCACGCTGGGCAGCAGGTTTAGATGTTCGTCCACACAGCTGCCCACGCACTTCTCCATCAGCGATCGGACAGCCGCCTCTTTTGCTCCGGAATTGAACAGGTCTTTGGCCTTGTCGTTGCAGTGCATGGTGCATCTCGTCAGACGATCCTGAAAAACATATGAGTCAAATAAACCATAAGCATGTCCCAACAATGCACTTCATATCACAAATGAGTGTTTGTCACTTCTTACAAAAGTACACGACATACTCAAATATGCACAGTGCCCTTTTCTGAGCAGTGTGTTAAGCCAATTTTATTTGTGTCAAAAACAACTTTTCTAAAGTGGCCTTCAAAGCCACTCGATACGATGTACACCACTGGGTAGAAGTTTGTACCCAAAAAAATAAAAACAGTACACTGCTCTTTCAGACTTTTGTTACAAGAAAACACATACTTATTATAAACTGACTGGTTTTGAAGTGTAATATACACTAAGTGCAGTTTAATGGATGTGAAAGTTTGTTTGTATGTTTCATCAAAATATCCTCCTCTTGCCTTTATAACAGCAGCACAGATTCACCACATCCCTTCCAGGAATTTCTGGAATTAACTTGTGTCCAAACCTTCCCAGCACCTTTTCAAGTCGTAAACAGTTCTGTCTCATTTGCTGGAGCTCATTTCAAACTTGTTCGGTCCAGCTTGTCCCTGCAGCTTAATGGGACCACCTGTATTGAGCCTTGAAAAGATCACACTAGATCCTCAAGCTTATGGTCAGGCTTCCCCTCTGTTTAAATTGACTGTGGATATATCTAAAGACCCCTCGGCGATGGGTTGGCGTGGGCAAGACTAGAAATCCCAGAAGGTGCGTGAAAGAGAGTCCGCTTAAGTATGGATGAAGTGGTATAAACTCACCTGAAACTGTTCAAGCTCGCTGGTGACCAGTCCCTGAGCCTTGGCCAGAGGCGCGTGACAGACCTCTATGCACTGGTGCACCTGACCCATAGAGTCTGCAGTGCGCTCGCAGCATTCTGCACTGCAGCGGAACATGCGGCCCTAAACATCACAGTGAAAAGGGTCAGAAACGGGTCATTATTTACTTATAAAGAGGCTGAAACAGAAATATCAAAACAGTAAAAATTAAAGGAACGGAATACATATTCTTATTTTTATTTTTGTATTTAATATTTATTGTTTTAATCAGTATCAAGGTTAAGGTATTGCTTTTGTAGTAGTCATTGGACGGAACATTTTTAAAGGGACTATTTCGGGTTTTTTTAAATACTTATATCCTATTTTTTAAAAATTGAGCTGAAGTGTGTGCCACTAGTGTAGAGAAACACTTTCTACACCACAGCACTGACAAACTCTATCAGAAATAATGCATTTCACATTTAGCGGCACCTCACATATAGTACTGTGCAAAAGTCTTGTCTTTTTTTTTTTTTTATTTTGCGTCAAATCACCTTGTTGGTGCAAAAATACTATTTTTTGTCTCTCCAGCCATCTTACCTTTGGCATATTGAGTAGATTAAATGAAAGAAATGGGAACAAATGTTTTACAGCGACAAAGTTTTACAGCTGCAAAGTGCCTAAAGATACAAAGTGTCTAGATACATGTGTTCCAACCACTCAGCATTCAGCACCACCAGTATACTGATCACCGCCTGATCATCTGGAATCATCTGCTCCTG
>JBBPCX010000035.1:156030-170745 GCA_037974365.1 Hydrocynus forskahlii | reverse complement strand
GTGTGTGTGTGTGTGTGTGTGTGTGTGTGTGTGTGTGTGTGTGTGTGTGTGTGTGTGTGTGTGTGTGCGCGCATGTGCATGAAAGAGACTGATTTGAATATAAACAGGTTTAACAGCTTTTCCCTATCAGCTGATTACTGTGGCTAACTAGCAATGTAGCAGGGAGTGGGCGGTGGATTGGTTTTATAATGTTTGAATGAGAGGATAGAGCTACTTTTCATAATCTGTAAACCTAGCAGCAAATACTAATTATGATAAATGTCATATTAATGTGCAACAAATTGTGGGTAGACCAACATAATTATGTTGACACCTTGATTTAAGTCATTGGTCATTTTGTAACATGAACCATAATCTTGGTCTACGAACATTCAAATGTATCTAGAGTATGTTAGTGTATCTGCTTTTTCTTAAAAGCTTTGAACAAATGTGTTTGGTAGTATACAGACATGTCTTTGTGATGCTACGGGTAAGTTAACATACCCTGAGTTTCATAGCCCTTATATTGAATGAATGTGTGTGGGCCTTGTGTTGTTTGTTGTGCTATATGCATATGATGCACCATTCCATGCCTACTGAGAATGCATACATGTACACACTCCTATGTGCGTATCTCTGGCCTGTAGCCTTCATATATGGCCCAGGCCAGGTGACTTCTTGAATTGCTGAGCCCTGTAGGTAGAAGAAAACAAAAAGGAGCAAAAAATGCTCATTTAATAAGGTTCTCAATGTGTAACACAAAAAAAGAAAGAAAAAAAAAACAAACAAAAAAAAAACAACACAGCCAACAGCACTCAAAAGTGGTGCTTAAACACCGCTATTACTGAACTGAAGAATGAAGATTCTGTTTGATGGACGACAACTCTACTCCATTGATTTTTTTTCTTTCCTCTGTGTTCAAAAAAGGGCAGAAAAGGCTGTACAGAGGTCAAGAATACAATCACCACAAGTCCATCTCATCTGCGCTGCACTGAGCTTCCCCCAGAGCCCACTGGTTAGACACTTAACAGTGTTAACACTTAATAACAGCCTGGCCTGAGCTGGAGCAACATGTTAATTACCAACACAGGCTGCTTAGGTGAAAGGTGAGACTACAGGAGAATGATACTCACTCGGTGCACCAGTAAACATGATGGAGAACAGGTTGATTCCCATAGTAACGGCATAGAAGACAGGCAAGGCCTTCAGCCCATTGGGCACTGGGTCCTTCTACAGATGCAAAAGAAAAACACTTAGAAACCAAACACCCGGCTCCACAATAAAGACAAAGCATGGCCATTCTCATATCCGGTTACGACAACTGGTTAAAATGACGGCGTGTTGGTAAAATCTTGGCATCACAATCAAGACACCGACAAAGGAAAGTATGGTCCCTAATCTAGCAAGAGAAATTAACTACTTTCTCTCTGGCCACAATGACCTTGTGGTGTTTCTACCTTTATGCTCAGTTACACTCCGTGAGACTCCTAGAAAAATAATGTTTCCTTACCTTCTGTAAGATAAATATACGGACAAAGTAGAAGAGAATGGCAGACATCAGGCCAGAGAGAAGAGGCGAGAGGAACCAAGACGCAACTGCAAAGGACAAAAAAACAAAACAAAACAAAAAAAAAAACAGAGCCCTTGTAATTTAATTTTAAAGATTACAAAAACAAAAAAAGCCACACAGGCAGACAATGTATAAAACAATAAGTACTCAAACATGTAGTACTCCATTAAAAAAATGGAAATGAGGTTTTTATTTTTTTAAACTCACCAATTCGGAGAAGCTCAAACCATTTGACTCCCTGTTGACCTTTAGCCACCAATGAATAGCCAATGGTGGCTCCCACAATGCAGTGCGTCCCAGAAATGGGCAGTTTCAGGAAAGAAGCCAGTAACTGCCACACAGCAGAGCCTGAAGGGAAAAATAATGCAAAATAACATCAGCCTAACCCACGCCACACCACACCACATTTTAGTGAAAAGGCTAACAGCAAATGTTTATTAAAACAAAAACATCAGGATCTGCTAGTTGACATTTACTACATCACTGTGTCAAACTTTGCCATCAGCAATGACCATGTGGTGACCATTTAGATACTTGGACAGATTTAAAGCCAATAATCAAACTTCTCATCATCCACTAATATTCATCCACCTCCATTTCATATATGTTGTTGACTTCATTCGCTGTTGACTTCATACTTCTGTTACAGCACAATAGATCTATTTTCTGTTGTAACCCACCCCTTTTAACCTACGTGATAATCCTGTTTTGTTGTTGGCCTCTGAATCTTTAAATCTTGAGGAAAAAAATCTATTTAGATGAAAATGCACTATAATTATTATACAGCCCACTCACCAACCATGGCGCTGACTGAGCCAGCCATCAGAACATGCTCCGTGCCGTTGTACATGTTGACGTCAATGATTCCTTTGCGTATCGTCTCGCTGACCTTGGCTCCAAGCAGCACTGAACCGAGGGTCTCGAACACAGTAGCGAGGATGCAGGCCATTTTTAGGGTGACCACACCGGAGCCCACCGCAGTGCCAAAGGAGTTGGCGACATCATTGGCGCCCACGGAAAAGGCCAGAATGAAGGCTATGATGAAGCCGACTATCAGTAGCCACATGTAGTCTGTCATTGGCATCTGGGTGGCCAGGCCAATGGTGCTAACCAAACTTGTCGACACCATTGTGTGCAATAGTTTTCTTATTTCAAGTTTTAAATTTCACTTTATACTTAATCTTAACTGATACAACTTCCAAACCTAGTTAAGCCCTTGTTTCAAGCAGCACACTAGAATTGCTTAAATAACTGAGGTACTAGAGTTTCTAAATCTATTTTTTTTTTTGCCCCAAACCTACCTACCTTCACCCTCGGCTAAAACAGCAATTTAAAGCAATCCAGACACCGGCAAGAGAATCTGTACTGCTGTGTTTTAAACTGATGTGTAACGCTGAGGGAGAGGGTGGAGTGAGGGGGCTATTGCTATCCTCTGAATAGACTAGTCCTGCTACAATGTGTTTTAGTTTGGGCGATTAGGCAGACGGAACGGACATCCATT
This sequence comes from Hydrocynus forskahlii, assembly GCA_037974365.1. NCBI lineage: Eukaryota > Metazoa > Chordata > Actinopteri > Characiformes > Alestidae > Hydrocynus > Hydrocynus forskahlii. The sequence continues at coordinate 167,695 of JBBPCX010000035.1, read as the reverse complement.
GTGCAATAGACAGGATGGTTGAATGGAAGCTCATTCCTGAAAAGGAGAGAAAAAGGAAAAAAAACAAAAAAACAGGGAAGGTTCCCCATGTTACATAACAGTTTATCCATGAGAAATAAATAAAGCCTCTTAATTCAGAACTGTGCATCATACTGCAATTGAAACACTTGAGGTTCAAGCTAAACCTGAGGTTCAAGCTAAAAAGAAAAGGACAGTTGTGGACAACAAGTTTTACAGTATCTGTCAAAGCCACAAAAATTGCACATCATCCTGACAGCATGCTCCCTTTGGAGAAGTACTAAGTAGCATTTCTACATTTCATTTCTCAATCCAGCCTGAGGCGTGTGATGTTCAGATGTCTGACATAACTTTGTGTGCTTTCAACAGGAGCAGATGTACCCAAAAAAAATTAAGCAATGGAAGCTCTGGGGGAGGAAAAATATGCATTTACTGGTATTTTCAATTTGTAGGCATTACAAAGCAATTTCCTGAATGGCTTACAAACCTAAAGGGTCAGAATTTCAAAACAAACTAAAAAGAAAAATAGAAAAAAGGCATCAGTTAAAAACTTGATTTGATCCACACACCTGGGATTGAAAAAGAGCCAAGCCATTCAATTTTAAATGATTTTGAACTTTTTTTACAACCATTTTGAATAAGAACATTTTTTCTTTTGGGGGTGGGGGGTTAAAATGTTTGTCAGTTCATTCAAAACACTATTTTGCAAAGTTCTAACAAAATATTGGAAGTCAAACGACTAAACTTCAAAATCATATCTCACTTTAAAACTATTTGTTGTTGTGTCACAATGTTGGGTCAAGTGTCAGTCCACAGCAGACCCCAGCCAAACCCCAACAGAACAAGTCATATCTTTACTCTCAAGCAGGCTCTGTCCAAGTACTTCCCTAATTCAGTAAATTACGTGTAGCAAATAACATCTACAAATGCTTAATATCAAATAAATAACTGTTTAAGAGGCAGTACAGAATACAGAAATAGTACAGAGTGTGAAACACAGGGATGGTTAACAAAAACTTACAAGGATAATTTACATAAAAATAAGTAGACTTTTCCACTCAGTTCATTTTCCAATATATTTCCAAGACTAGGCAGTATGCAAAAAAAAATTTAAATACATGTATAGCACATCATTAGGGGACATTTTGGCCCTGTACACACATTTTAAAGAAAACTGCTGAATGTATGACCTTTTCAGTCTGTATTTTACCATTTTTTGCAAAATTGAGAACATATAGACTAAACATGATTGCATGACTGCTACAATATAGTGCAGTTCTTTTAACTATAACAATAACACTGGATTTAGAAGAAGTGTATCACATGTTGCAGAGCATTCAAGAACAATAAACCCCCCACATGATAGATGATTCTTAAAACCCCATCAAAGCCTGAACATGTGGGTGACTTCATATTAAACAGGGCTCCTTCTGAGAGCTGCCCTGTGCCAGTAAAGAAAAATCTTCCCACAGACCCCCTACAGAGCCTGCTCGCCTACCTCTGTTAAATAATAAACAATTTTCTTAACCCTAACCGCTAATTTAACTCAAAAGTTACTCTTTAAATAGCATGTTTGGTGCATAAACATAGCCTAAACAGAAACAAATACAAATACACTTAATCCATCCACTAAGTCCCAAAGCAAAGAAAGAAACGTTAGAGCCCATAACTAGCATTTTCTTGTTCATTTACCCCCTCCAGAGGATCACTTAAGACCTTGGTGCAGGTTAAAAAAACAGATGGTTCATTTCATCATACCCATTTTGTTGTTATCCCTTAGGACTTTTTTAGACACTCCTTTAAGACTATTTTTTAAGCAAGCCCTCATGGTGCATTGCTTCAAGGTAGTTTCCATATATAGAATAAGGAGTGAAAAAGTATATTTTAAAACCAAACATTTAAAAAGAAAGAAATTTGTTTTTTATAACTACAATACAGGCCCTTTAAAATGACGAAACAATATATACCAATAAATCATTAAACACACACACAAAGGTACACCACAACTGGAGTTTGATTTTTGTCCCTGCTCAAACTGTGCTGGCTCACTGTACCATCGCAAACCATCGAGTCATATGACTACTAAAGCAGATCATTTTCTGGTGGAGTGTGGCTCTACTGATAAACTAAACAAGCCACGTACACATACTCCTTAATAACGAGACAGCAGTCCAATACTACATCAACTGCTGCATTTCCATTCAGTCAACTTATAGCTTGTTTTCTGTAATCAACAAGACCCAATTTTCATTCTACAATGACGTACCTGATTTTTCACTTAAATGGCAGGTCAGGGAATCAGACCTTTTTGATCCTAGAGGCAATTGCTTATGTAACAACTGCGCGCACAAACACACACACACACAAATATAAAGTCTACATAAATTCAGTAAAACTATGTACAAAATACTTTAAAAATACACTACACAATATACACATAATGCTATGGTATCAACACTATAGATAACTTTTTTTACTTACAGTGGTATTAATATTAATTGTTTCCATGTCCTGGTCCTATAGCCTCTTTGTCTCTTACATTTTGGTTTTCCTACTTCAATACCACTATATTAATCTCAAAGAGTTTAGGAACAAGAAAATGAAAACGCAAACACTGAAGCAGGTGTGCGGGAGCACTTTTCGTCATCATTTATGGGGAAAAACACTGGACAGTTTTTCCCCATAAACAAACTTCCTCCCTATCTTGCCACCACATGCAACAGTATCAGTAGTCTCCACTATAAAGCCCCTGTTTCAATGTGCTTTAATGTGCACTGCACTCAGGCGTGGCCAACATGTGGATGGGTTCCCCTTTCCAGACTCTGTTCTTCCTTATGCTTACGCCATGACCTTGCACGGTTTATACACTAAAGTAGTCCTTTATGTTATCTGATTATACTTACAGACCATATTATGTAACATCTTATATGTAGCAAGCTTATAAGTCCTTTTCTAACACATTAGCCTGTGGCTATAGGCTCAAATCGGTGAACCACAAAGATCAGCCTTTGTTTACCATTGATGCTGCTAAGAAACCATTCGATCCAAGGTTAAACTTCACCACCTGCCACCCTGAGGTCACTGATATTGTACTTTTAGGGCACACCCTACTCAAAGAAATTGAAAAAAGGAGACCTACATAGACATTTTCAGAAACCAAGTAATCAATGGTGTGATCATGACAGCCCAATAAAACAGACCTACAAATTTTGTCAAGGGCACGTCACTCAAGTCATATTTTGAAGTCATTTTCATCACGTATCGATCCAAGACACTATTACTACTCCATGATAATTTCGACTATTAGGCAAGACTTTACTCCGACAGCCTGTACATATTTTTTTCACTATTTGACATTTCAATTTTCCTTTTTTTAAATCTTCAACTTATCTATTTCAACATTTTATTTCGCTTTACCTTCGGACACGAATGCTGAGTGTCTTGTTTTCCAACACATTTCATTTTAAGTGAGAAAAACCTAAAGGAAATGACGCCCTTTATCTGTTCTGTTGCTATTACATGCATTGAATTTCTCTCACAGAGAATAGATTCAGATCCCAAACGTTATGTCTCTGATGGCGTTTTTACCCTCAGAATTTGCTAACACATACACCTGACAGTAGAACTAAAGTAATGACACCTTTTACATGTTCTGTTGAATTTACATGCACTTAATCTGCACTGTGTTGATCCCACAGGGAACCGAAATTCGTTACGTCTCTTTGGGGAGACCCCCACCCCCACGTCAGGACTTAAACGTCTGTAGGACAACACGTTTCATTGTAATGTTGACCCTTTGCTAACACATATATATGACAACGATCCACTGTAATGACACCCTTTACCTGTTCTGTTGCTGTTACATAAACTTAATCTGCACTGTGTTAATCTCACAGAAAAAAGAGGCAAATTTTCTAAACGTTATGTGTCTGGTGGGATTCCCCCCCCCCCTCAGGACACTCCAGGGTTCCACCCTGTGTTTCCTCATCATGCTCTCTGGGGATTTTTCTCCAGGTTTGCTTAATAAATTTAGGGAGTAGCTGCGGATCTGGACGGACTGCTTTACATGAACAGTGTCTGGATAAATAGGATTAAAGTGAACAGTCCTGCACTGAAGGGTCGACCAGCTTTACGTTAGCAGGGCCACGCTACTCCAGCGAGCTAAAGCTAAACTGCGAGACCGGCCGGTTGGTTGATGCACGTGCCGTTAACAATTCATTCAGCATTCGACAGCTAAGCTAAGCTAAGCTAAGAGTTAAAACAGCGACAAAACCCCTAAACGCACACTAAGACAACCTCTCTGAACTGTAAACTGTAAAAAATGACATTTTTCAAAAAAGAGACGAGTGAAATTAAAATTAAAGCAATTTTTACTGGTGTTTAAAAAAATTAGCATCTAGCTAAAGAAACCCTCGCGCCAACACGACAGAGGGGTAAACTTCAAACTCATCCGCCTAGAAGGAAAAATAAAATAAACAGGTTAACAAACAACTCATCTTTTAACGGTACTCACCACGTTAAAATGACACGATCGTGGCGGATTTTCGAGATGTTTTCTCGACGTTTCCTGTTTCTCCGCTCCGCGCGCGCGGGACTTAATTGAAATTAAAATTAGACTAATTTTCCAGCTCTCAAAACCACCAAACTCGACTCGAAGTCAGAAATAAATAACTGATATATAGATCCACTATTTCTTCACGAGCCGATAAATAACGTCTAAGGTGGTAAAATAATAAAATAAATTCAGTTTTGTCTCCTAACCGTCTCTCTCTCGCGACACCTCACGCGCTTCTTCTCTGAGAGCGCGCGCCCCGCCTCTCTTTTTTTGTTTTCGGTCGTGGCGTCACACACAAGTCACCGCCCCATTTCCTTATTTGTCGAAAAAATAAATAAATAAATAAATAGAAGAAGGAAATAATGAAATAAATGCCGTTCTGCATCGGTCTGGTCGGAACTGGTTCACTACGCCCCGAATGAACCGCGTGACTGTCTCTCTGACTGCCTTTCTGTGGGTTTTTTTCCGAACTAGATGTTTTTATTTTACTGTTCTATTTTTAACAATATACCCCACGCGGGCAAAAGTATTGGGAAGCTTGACCAGTACGTTAGAGCTGGGACTCTAATGACGTTGTATTCAAAAACATAGACGTTAATATGGAGTTGCAGCTGTTGTACAACAATACAATGTGACGAGAAGGCCTGGCTCACAATCTCCGTTCCAGTTCATCTCAAAGGTGTTGGATGGGGTTGAGGTCAGAGCTCTGTGTGGCCAGTCAAGCTCTTCTACACCAAACTCACAACCGTGTCTTTATGGAGCTTGCTTTGTGCACTGGAGCACAGTCATGCTGGAATAGAAAAGGTTCTTCCCCAAACTGTGTCCTGAAGCATTAAGATTACCCTTTAGCGGAAATAAGGGGTCACCTAATTAAAAAAATTAAGAGGTGTGTCCCAATACTGTTGCCAAGCTAGTGTATATGGAAGTGTATGTGAACATTGACAAGAATAATATTGTTGCAGCAATTAAAGATTTTTATGATATCTTTAAAAGATTTTTTCACATTTTATTCTTTGAGCAAATGGGACTACTGATTTTTAAGAAAACAATGAAAACAACAAAATAAACAATACTACATAATGTTGTGAATAAAAGATTACATTTATATTTATCTAAAAAAATACCAAAAAACATTAGATGTTGAAAGTATAACGACACAAACTTTCACCACTCTAGACCAAATCGGAACACAGTCTATGGTGTTTTCATCTTAGTAAATGTGTACAGTACTGTGCAAAAGTATTGAGCCACCCCTTATTTCTTCATGTATTGTTTCAAAAGAAAAAGACTTTCTTGTATTTTTAATGTAGTCTTGAGGAACAGTCCTCCAGGTTTCCTGAAGGACTTTCAAAGACTCAAATGAATTATTCAAGCAGAACAAAGCACATCTAACTTAAGTCCTAAACCAGTGAAGAAACAGGTGAAGATGATCAGGCAGTGATCAGTATACTGGTGGTGCTGAATGCTGAGTGGTTGGAACTCTTTCATCTAGGCACCTTGTATCTTCTTCAGGCACTTTGCAGCCTGTCGCAGTAAAACATTGGTTTCTTTCTACTCAATAGGCCAAAGATACAATGGTTTAATGGGCATAAAAGACTATTTTTTTGTACCAGAAGGTGATTTAAAGAAGTCAAGACTTTTGCATGGCACTCTACATTGGAAATGAATTGGTGAGACTACCGCAGCATAAGCTAGAATGTAGGAAGGACCCTCTATCTGTCCATGAGTTTGATAATAAGGACACGGCAAGCTGTTTCCTCTCAAGAAGTTTCAGTATTGGTGCAGGTGTGCTGCTGTTTTCTTGTTCCTCAGCTTAAAAAACTGCTGTTCTCACACCTTACACTTTCCTCATGTCTAGACTCAGAGAACACCCAAACAACAACACACAGTAACCCACTCTGAACACAGAGGGATGAGGAAAACAGACCCGGCAGGAAAAGTAGGGACACTTCTATTTTTATTTAGTACACTTTCAGTGTAAATATCCACCACACACCCAGTGTATGCCGACTTAAAAATGCAAACAAATTGTATGTTTTCTTAAGCATAAATAAAGATACGTTTAAAGACAGAATTCATACATTAATTCATTATAACATTAGCCATTCATTTGTTGGTAATTACACCTTTAAAAAGTGTCTGCGGTAAGAATTAATTAGCTTTTCGCAGCACTGTGGTCAAAATGTGGCTCATTCCTCTTGGTCTTCAGTCTTGCAATTTTAAAATTCTTTTCAGTCAGTAGGTTGGTAAGGCCATGGAAGCACCTTAATCTTCTTTAGAAGACAGCCTTGAGCTGTTTTGGCTGTGTTTGGGGTTGTTGTCTTGTTGAAACATCCATCTTCTCTTTCTTAATTTCTCACTGATGAGAAACTAATATCTTCTATTTCCTTGAAGTGTGATGCCCCAGTAACTTCTGCAAAATGTAGCTCTAGACCATGAGACTCCCACACTGTGGGCATGGTGTTCCTGGGATCGTCCCTTCTTTCTCCAACCACGATGAACCGAATTACTGTCAAACAGTTCTGCATAATCTTGATTAGAGTTTATTGTTCTAAATCAGTTCTGATTGGTCCGAAATCTTGTGTGTAGATCTCTGAGGTTCTACAGCTTATTTAATTAATATATAAATTTAAAAAGAGTTCAAAGAAATAAGAAGAAAGTAGAATCCTTGTTATTTTGTAGAACTTGTTATTCTGACAAAATCAGGTCTGAAGGGGAAAACATACCCAATGCTGTTCAAAAACGTAAATTTTTAATTGTAAAGAAAAAGTAACAATTTCCATTCCTGAAGTTCTACTTTTTGACCACTGGCTTCTCTCGTACCTCCCTTATCATGTATCTGCACCTGATCCAAGATTCCATTAGATATGGTTTCTACTTGCATTTTAATGAGTCAGTTGTACTAATTGGGCCGTTTAAGGTCTTTAACAGCGTTCTGTAGCTTTTTCCATTCCACTGGTGTTTAATAATGTTGTCTCTGAGAACTTTAGGAAGTTCCTTCACCCACTTATTGCATGAAATCTTCTTAACCAGTGCGAGCACATGACATTTTGCCCTAGCTGAAACAGAGATTTGCCAGCCCCAGCTTCAGTCAGGCCACAACTTTTTTGTTGCTAGAGGTAGGGAAGCACATAAGATTTTATTTACTCAGGTGGGGAATTCATGTGTGAAAACATATAGAATTTTATTGATCACAATCCAGTAGTGATTAGAAGTTGTCTGATCCAATAGTGTTGGATACTGTCAGATTGTAACTAAATGGCATTGGGGACACTGGACTGGGAAGAGGGTTCAATCATATTTCGGGGGTGGGGGTTTAGCTGCCCTGACTGCCTGGTTTACCCTTATTGACTCGCTGGCCCTGTTCCCAACCAATGGTAACATCTTTTTTTTTCTTCATATTTGTATGGTCAAAGTTAAAAGACACTGAGGTTGTAGATTCCTGCTCATTCTACATTTATTCTAAAACCATAATAGCGTTTGTCCCGATTTGTCCTCTTCTGGGAAGGTTTCAGATATTGGAACATTGCTGTGAGGATTTGATTACATTCAGCCACGAGAGCATGGTAAGGTCACAGCAGTTCCACAGCAACTAAAGACCTGGGTCAGCAGTGGGTGCACCTTAAAGTAGCTGAACTTAGTAGAAGGGCCATCTGAATTCTTTTGGACAGGGAGAGTGTAACGGACATTAACAGATGCTCTCCAACCTCTCCTATCACATGGACATGGGCTGATTTCAGTCTATAGAACTGTGAGTACTGTGCAAAAGTCTTGAGCCACCCCTCATTTCTTTATATTTTGCTTCCAAAGATCCAGACTTTCTTGTATTTTTAATGTAGTCTTGAGGAACAGTTCTCCAGGCTTCCTGTTGGACTTTCAAAGACTCTCATTTTCAGTCCAGCCCGTGAACCTGACCATTTACTTCTTTTTGTTTGTTAAGCCACACAGTAGGAAACTTTCAAGCATAACAACGCACATCTAACTTAAGGCCTGAACCAGTGAAGAAACAATTCCAGATCATCAGGCGGTGATCCGTATACTGGTGGTGCTGAATGCTGAGTAGTTAGAGCACTTTTATTTAGGCACATCGTATCTTTAGGCACTTTGCAACCAGTCACAGTAAAACATTTGTTCCCATTTCCATCACTTAATCTTCTCAACATAACAATGTTAAGAGAGGACGAAAGGCAATAAATAGCTATTTTGCATCAACAAAGTCTTTCAAAGCAAAATACACAGAAATGAGGGGTGGCTCAAGACTTTTGCACAGTACTATAGTACAGGAGATATTATCTATCCACATACTGATACTGATACTACGCACAGTGCAGATTGTTTACTGCAGCTTGAGAGCTGTATACACTTTAATCCACCATTAATGTCATCTAGACCCTTAACGTGTTATCAGTGCAGGCTAACTGAACAGTAGTACTGTGTTCTGAGATAATCAGCACTGAACGTGCTGGGAATGAGCACACAAACTACAGATTTTTATTCTTGTTAAACATTTGAAAGTTGTTGAGTGAACAACTATAAATGAAAATGTGTCAAATAAAACAGGTTTCCTTAATAAAATAAGAAGAATCTGTAACAGTGCAGGTCTAACTTCTATTAACTGGTTGTGTGGTGAAGCAGTCAAATTCTAGAATGCCATTTAACTTTGAAAGCACTCGTTAACTGTTTCATCACTTAACAGCTCGTTAAATATCTAACACTTGTCTGGTGATCCACATAATTGTATTAGTTGAGCAGGAGTAGAAAATCTCAGTTTGTGCAAAAACCTTAGGCTGGTAGAGTAGTATTCTCCTCTGCGTGTGTTGAACTGTCCAGAGATGATGTGCCAGCAGCAGTCTGAGAAGATGTCGCGCCTCAGAAGTGCATGCTGGCCTTCACCCCTCCCAGTGCTAAAAGTAGGCCCCAGAGTCCTTGTGTGTCATGTCCAGTTGGTCCTGTATTCTCTTGTCTGCTCAAGTTTCCAGTGAACGCTGCACCTCTGAAGACCAAAGTCATCCCTTTACCTCCAGGATTCAAGATTCTTTACTGGTCACATACACAGTTAAACAAGTATAACATGGAGTGAAATGAGCCCCTGAAACATTTTGAGACTGTGCAAAATAGTTACAATAAATTAAAGACAAAATGAATGTCTAGAACTAAGTATAGAACTAAAAATTGTCAAATATATTTAAACATTACAAGTATAAATAAGACCTGATGTGCGCAAATGCAACAGAGAAACTATATATGGTAAAGTGCAGTTTGCTGGTGGCTGTTGATGTATAAACTGGTGGCTGTTGATGTTTGTTAAATAGAAAGGTGATCGCAGTAAGATATTTGTTCCAATTTCTTTAGTTTAATGTACTCAATATGTAAAAGATGAGACCGTTTGGCAGACAGTAAACAGTATTTATGCACCAAGAAGGTGGTTCAAAACAAATTATATAAATATGAGGGGTGGCTCAAGACATTTGCACAGTACAGTAAGTCTGCAAATTCAGTCTACAGAAGTTTAGCCCTGCCCAATACCACTGTTGTCTGGGGGAGTGCTTCAGGCTGTACTACTTTCTGGATGAAGTGCAAGGCAACCAGTTAGAACCGAGCTCATTTGCATGTGCAGTTTTAGTAACTAAAATAACTAAAACAGCCTGTTTAATTTTTGAGGATGGAAAGCAATAAATGAGTATCAGAAAACTTAACTTGTCCCAAAGGAATTTGCTTATGTTACCATTGCACAGACACACAGAGACAAGAGCAATATAAAATACTCAAGTCCGAATAAATCCAACAAAACATTGCAGACAACTCTGCAGAGCGTGGGCCCTTTTATACATTCTTGGTTCTAGTACAGAGCAGAACCGGGTTTGAAGTGTAAAACATACATTACATGATGACCCCCTCTAGTGGAAAGCAGATAATCCTGAAGGGCCCAGTTTTCCTGCTGCAGTTTTCCTCTTGATTAGTTCATTTTTACGCAAAAACAACAATCATTCAGAGAGAGAGAGAGGTGTCAAAAGAAGACCAGGACGAAACCATTAATGCCTAACAGCTAGACTTGGTTTGAGAGTCCAGGGCCCACAACTGCATAAAGACTAGTGATGAGCAAATGTCCATAATATCTGCAGACAGTTTGAAAAGAATATCAATAATGAATCTTGAGTAATTGTTCAAATTTACACTTAAATATAAAATGTATTGTATTCTTAATTACCTATTAAAGTACTCTTCTATTTATTATACTGCACGTTCTCTGTTATGTTGCTACTCTGTCATGTTCACCTGAAACACCTTCAGAGAAAATGACATTGCAGAACCTAATAACAAAGTAAATATATCTAGGAAGAGTTTTTTCTTAGTGCTGGGTGAAGAAAATGTTTTGTCCTTCTTCCATTTAACCTTTTCAAGTAGAGGAGGCCCTCTGTTGGCTGTATTTGACTCTGATCTGAAATCAGTGTTGCTGTTTTCCTGTGCAATAGTTGACTGTGGGGTTGACATGAGACTGTTGTCTCAAAGTCAGCCACAAAAACCAGGTGCGCACTTTGTTAGACGAGACATGGATCACCTTAGCATGCTGGTCCACTGAACAAACACCAGGGTCCATTTCAATCCGTTACCTCATATAGCACTCATGCACTATGTAGTGTGTCAGACATTTTGTAGTGCTGTTTGAAATGTGGGTTGTAGTGTAGGCTTCCTGTGCAGTTCACTACCTAAGACCCACACTGCAGTGTAAACTGTGCGGCACAACATGGTGTCAAGACAACAAGAAGCCACTCAGTTTGAACATGGATTATGTAGTATAGCAATTTCCTAACTGTTTGCTTCAATCTTAGTTCTTAGTAAAGTAATACTGAAATTGGCGAAATAGCAAGAGCTACTTAAACGGAGGTCTGCATGTATTTCAATGTTCAGAACATAAATGGTTCTTTTTGCATCATGTCATGCTTTCTAGGTTGCAAAAATGTTTTGCTAACCCACTAACTCTCGCTAACTAACTCTCGCTAACCCAGTGCTCAAGATTTCTTGCTAGACTAGACTGTCAACACTATTTATTAGAATGTAGTGGTGTATCACTTGTTAATATTGTTTGGTGTT
>JBBPCX010000035.1:129261-155930 GCA_037974365.1 Hydrocynus forskahlii | reverse complement strand
GTGTGTGGTGTGTAGGGTGTGGTGTGTTTAGGGTGTGGGTAGTGTGTAGGGAGTGAGTGGACTTTAATGAACATGACGCGTAAGAGCAATGACCCGAGCTTGTAAGCGCTTGTAAATTTGACGGACATGTAAGACAACCAATAGAAATAGAGGGAGTGCTATGAGCCGACCAATAAGAATGTTCTATAAACACGTGGGCGGGACTAAGAGGGTGAACCTCGCTGTCCCCGCGGGAGCATGAGGACGGCCAGTGAACACCTGATGTAAAAAGTGGGAAACTGGTGAGAAGGATTGGTTCATGCAGACTGTAGACAGAAAACAGACTCTACTGCACAGCCGAGGTGTCTGTAGACTGTCCTCTTCCCCGAAGCACTCGTCTTTTTGTTTTACAAAGTGACTGCTTCTGTCTGTGTTGTGGGCTAAGCTAAGCTAGCACGCTAACTTAGCTAATGTCAAACTGTTTGCTGGACCTGCTGGAGTGCTTCTGTGTCTCTGCCCGCTTGCAGAGAATATAGGAATAGAACGTAATATATTTAAAGTTAATAATAGGGGCAGTTTATCTAAAGGCAGGCTCTAATTGCACCTCCTTCCTAGCAGGGAGCTAGTCCATGTAGTGTGTCAGCGTGACATTGCATGCAGTTGACTAGCTGCGCACAGAGAATAGCTTTTACACTCAATCCAGCATCATGCTGAAGTGCTGAAACGTGCCTGTTCACAGCTGGTTCACACAGAAAGGTCAGCTGTATTCAGGTTGCAGGGTCACAGTCAGTGCTGGTGCTCCACACACTTTGACTTTGACTTGGACAACCATGTTCCCTTCCGTCCACCGTCGTCCTATCTGCAGCTTTAGTGCCCGTGCTGTCCGCCTGCAGTGCTCCAGTGCTGCTAGAGAGACCCACAGTGCTGCACATGTAAGGTCTGGACCTGTCTCCTGGTTGGGTGCCCGAGTGGGCCTTCTGCTGACATGGCTCCAGAAAGCAGGAGAAGGTGCCAGTGAGGTTGGGAAGAAGAAGAAAGAAGGGTTGTTGTCCATCCTGGCAAACCAGTGCAGCTTTGTCACAGGGCAGAGACTGCGAAGGGCTTTTCAGATCACGGAGTTGTACTCAAACCTCTACTCTGAGAGGACCAGGTGGACTTTAGTGGGTAGTTTATGGCGCCGCCTGCAAGCCAAGCACTCAAACACCGGGAAACTCATTGCTGCCCTTGCTGGAGTCTTCATGTGGGAGGACGAGAAGATAAGAGATGATGAAATGAGAAGGTTGGTTGTTTTTGTGGTGTTTCTGCAACCGCTTCCCCAATTCATCTTCCAGTTTTGGGTGTGTCACATTGTTAGAGTTTGGTGAAAAATGAAGACTGAGTATTTGATAAGATAAAAAAACTCTTTGTTAGTCCCACATGTGGGACATTTGCATCCTTACAGCAACAAATTGGACACCTCAAAAAAAGAAAGTAGAAGACCAATAGAATAAAAAACCCACATTATAACTGCATAAGAAACTGTGTGCTATACAAATTATTATATGAATGTGTAGGTTAAATAAGAAACTGCAATTTGGGTTGTTTTTCCAAGGTCATGCTCTCACAGGTGTCTTTTTGGCTCCTTTCCAGGTGTGCATGGGAGCTGCAGGCACTGGATAGTGTGAAAAAGCAGACAGGCCGGGGGAACTCACAGGCCGAAGATGGCTGGGAGGCTGTGATTGAGAAGAAAACCTTCAAAGTCTGGAGGAGACCTCTTGAAGGAAGCCACCTTTTTGAGTATAGAGGTATGTTGGAAGAGTTTGTTGAAATGGTAAGAATAGTAGGCCAAACACTGAAGCACTGCAGAGCAGACTGACTTATTCACTTTTGACCCTCACTTTGCTTTACAGCAATGCCAAACTCTTACATAACAGCACTTCAGGCCCATCACGTTTTCTGTCATGTTACCTAAAAGTGATGCTTTCTCCCAAATTCACTCCTGTCCCTTTCAAAATCAGTGATCGTTTAACTGACCTCTTCATTCTTAGCCCAGAATTGCATTAATTCTTTGCTTCGGTTGCTGGTTGGGCAAGCTGGACAGAAGCAAAAATGCCATTCTGCGGAATGGAAAAACAGTAGCACACATCAGTTTATGTAAATATATTTATTACTGTGTTTTAATTTACTATAGTACGCTATTTTGAGTACATGTTTACATTTATGTTATTGGCAGATGTTTTTTTCCAAAGAGACTTATATTTTAGGTGTGGAAATGCTCAAAGTGAATATAGTATTAGGAGTTTCGCCCAAGGACTCTTATTGGTGTAGTGTGGGGTTTCACCCAAGGTAGGAATTGAACTCCATGGCCTGCTTGGAAGGCATGGATGTTATCCACTAAACTAACTAACCACCAACCACATACTTTGAGAATAGATTGTCAGGTAATTAAGGGATTTTTTTTTGTTTTGTTTTTTTGGGCTTAACTCCTGATCCTAAAATTGTGTTTAACACCTTCAGTTTTAGATGGTTTACCATTGCCAAAATATTTTACAGAATTTCTAAAATTTCCTAAAATGCTGACTCTTACCATTTCTCCTTTTTGTTCCAGTGTTTGGTTCATACACTGATATTACCCCCAGACAGTTCTTCAATGTTCAGGTACCGAGAACCTTCCTCTTTGGATTAATGTGCTGTGCTGATTCAGTTAAGAAAGAAGAAATTTCTGTACCTAATCACCCTGCACTGTTTTTTTTTCTGATTATTTATAACTGGAACTTTGTTTAATGTGCAACACTGGTGTCTACACTACACCCCCACCCCATATATACTTGTACATACTATTCCCTATTTATTTTTCCTTTTTATTTCCATATTTAATTTCTTTTTCATATCTTCCATCTTATCTATTTAAATGTTACATTGTTTACTTTAAATGTCTGTAGGACATAAATGCTGAGTGACTTGTTTTATTCTCATCAGACACATTTCATGTAATGTTCCTGTGTTAATATACATAGACAAAGATCTAATGTAATCTAATCTAAAGCCTCTTCTGTTTTTTCTCATTATTTTAGTTGGATACTGAATACCGGAAGAAGTGGGATGCACTAGTGATCAAACTGGATGTGGTGGATAGGGATTCGAACACAGGTTCTGAGGTCGTCCACTGGGCCACACATTTCCCAGTAAGTCCTGAATCCTCTACATTTCCTCCCCCTTGTGGAAATAAGTCAGTTTAAGGTCATAGTTTGATGAAAAATTCAAATTTACATAAATGATCAGCTCATTCCCAATGTATTAACTGTGTGTCTGGAACACCACCCACTCACTTAAACTGCCTAGAGGTTCAGTAATCCCTAATAGACTTGCTTATGTGGTTTCTTACATGTGACACACAGTTATCTACATTACAGGCAACTGCTGGCATCAGTTGTGCGGTTCACTTGAAAGTGATGTTTCAGCACATCCACCTAACCAAAAAAAACCTAACCAAGAGCATAACCTCATCCTGCTCAAGAGCGTTCAGATATCAAGGCTGATTAGGGACATGGACTACACATGAAAAACTGGTTATGAGACAGAAATGAGTATGTTATGGCATGTTAAAGCTGCCGGTGGCACAATTTCTGTTATTTGTGGTGATAATAATGGTTGGAAACTGTAAAACTGCTGCAGCTGGCTCAAGTTTTTGCCCGACTAAGAAACTGCGTTAATGCTATTTTCATAAATTGGGACATTTATTGCAGTTATTAACGTGAACTTAATGCTAATCATCCAAATGAGAAAACTGTGCTTAATAACATGGGTAGAGTAATTTTAACAGTTAAATTAGCTGCACTGTAGTCTACTGAGATCACTAGAGGAGAAAATATGCAGGCCTGAGGTCTGTCTCACATAAGCCTCTTATATGTTTAGTTACGTTTAGTCAGGCCCTAAACGTCAGGCGCTCTGGGATTTGAGTGGTTAAAAGCTGGTCTTGTTTATCTCCCGTGCAGTATCCCATGTACTCCAGAGACTACGTGTACGTGCGCCGCTATGATGTGGACATGGAGAACAACCTGATGGTTCTGGTGTCCAGGTAACACTTCAACTCTACATACGTTACACCTGAACAGCCCTGAATTTCCCTACTCAAACACACTTGCTCCATGTGCATCGTACAGTAATAATAAACCAGTTACACATCCCAGTGTGTCTTGAAGTGCCTCAGATAGACAGAGCAAGTACAGAAGAAGCTTTAATGAACAATTTATTATACGAGGAGGGAAATGTAGATAGAGTGATAATGATAGTGAAAAGTACAAGAATTATAGTTCAGTGAATCATTTCAGTCAATGAAATATAAATGATAAACAGCTGATTGAATAAATTGATAAATTGACAACTAAATGAGTGTGCTGTACTCCCTCCAAGACAGATTCACTGTGTTAAAACTATTTAAAAACTTCATGCTGTTTTCAGGGCTGTGGAACACCCTGGGGTCCCAGAGTCACAGGAGTTTGTCCGAGTTCACTCATACTGCTCCAGAATGGTCATCCGCCCCCACAAGTCTTTTGATGAGGTGAGGGGAAAATATATATACAGACATACATACGTACACACACATACTTTTGGCTACACATATATGTAGTTTTGGTACATACTATATGTTACTATATGCAATGTGTTTGTGAAGATGGTTATTTTAGAATGGACTGTGATTAATTATAATTATATGTCATTTTCTCTGACATACACATTTTCACCCCTCACCACTGTGTTCCAGTGTGCATTGTAGGGGTGGGCTGTAATACAATATCAAATAACAATGTCAGTCACTATCTAAATACTAATAAGCAACTTTGCACACTCTAATGAAACTTCCAGTTCTTCAGTACTGACAGCATCCACAGTATATAGTGACACATGTGACATGATTTCTTACATTAATGATGAATATCAAGTTGTTCATCTCTAATTCAGTGTATTTGGTTTGAATCGTTCAGTAGAAATGGAACCCATGGTGGAATGGTGGAATTTAAGATTTACTGATGAGCTGAATCAAACTGTATTAATTTGATTCAGTTATGATACTTTAAGAACCGATACAGTGAGTCATGACATTTTAAGTTTCGCCACAGTGATTAGTTTTGATCGATGGCCAATTAGTTTTGATCAGTGATTATAATTCTGATGTATAATTCTGTTATAATCCTGATGTTCTGACAGAATGGTTTTGACTACCTGCTGACCTACAGCGACGACCCCCAGACAGTTTTTCCTCGCTACTGTCTGAGCTGGATGGTGTCCAGTGGTGAGAACTTCCTCTTTTTCTTCTTCTTCCTGTTTTTGTAGTTTCTGGGTTGTGTCTTCAGATTGAGATGCTGCTGCTGCCAGAAAACCTTCAATCATTGAATGAGTAATAATTTTGGGGTAGAGACCACTCCGTAATAATCTGAGTGGTCTCTCTAAGTCGCGTGATAACAAGCCGCTCTTTGCATCCTGAAATGCCTGTCATGGTTGTTTACTAGACTCATATTCAGCTCTCTCACAACTGTGTGTTTTTATCACAGAATTCTAGAAATTGAAAGAAGACACTTCATTCTTCAGTAGCGTCCTGTTCTCCAGCTCCACAAACCTAATTCTTTTTTTCTTTCTCCCTCTCTTGCTCTCTCGCTCTCTCTCCCCCCCTTTGTCATTTCTTCCTTTTTCTCTTTTAATACTCATTTTTCTCTTGTCTTTTTATGTTCCCTCTCTTCTGCATTGTTTTTTTCTTTTCCTCCTGTCTTTTTTTGTCTTTCTCACTTCATTATGTTTTGTTCTTTCTTGTCCTGTCCCTCAGGCATGCCTGATTTCCTGGAGAAGCTGCACACGGCTGCTTTGAGAGCGAAGAATCTGGAGGTTGATGTCCATGACTATGTGGGTGTGATGAAGCCGCAGCAGTCGTCTACAGAGCGTCTGGAGGATGGCGCTCACGCCGCAAGGTCCGCCCACATTTACGCCTGAGCACAAACACCTGACTGCAGTCACTCGTGGAGGCCGGGGGGCTCGTGATTACGGGCAGCGTGACCCCAGAGGACGCAGGTTTGCCCAACCGTGTGGTTGCCATGCCAACAGAGGTGGAGGCATCACCCTCTGCCTGTCGTCACGCAGCTTCTGAGAAGAGCTGCTGCAGCCAGAGCAACGTTTCCATGAGATCTAGAACTGATGTGAACTCGCTGACAGAAGTTTGTAAACAGCTTTATGTGCAAGCTTTAGGTGAAACACTTTTACACTCTCAAAATAAAGGTTCCTAAATGGTTCTTGGGTTCTAGGAACAACCTACTGTAGAGGCCTTGTATTGTTTGGATGTTTTTAGGATGACTTTAGAACTGTAGGAGGTTCTTTACATTTCATGTATACAGATGATTCTTTAAGCATCCAGAAGAGGGATTCACTCAAAAACGAACCTTTGTTGGTACCTTTATTTTTAAGAGCGTGTTTCCACCTGTGTGTGTGTGTGTGTGTGTGTGTGTGTGTGTGTAAGGGCTCAAGTGATTCTCCTCCTAAACCTCTGGTAGGACCGTTCTGCCTTTAGCCAGGCAAAACTAAACACCTGGTCCTTGTGTGTGTGCTTGTCTTTTGAACTGCTTGTTTAAATCTCTCAGCCTTTTCAACACAGTTTATACCTAAGCTTATGAGCTATTAACATTGTGAGGGTTTGAATCTTCAGAGGTGGGTAGTTTGTGGACGCTGGCAGATAGGGACACCCAGACTGGCCGTAGTTTTGCTCTGCTCTTGTTTAATTTGAGCGAAGATGTGGACTGGTTTGAGAACCGCTGGATTAAACATGTGCCTCTATCTGCCAGATCTTAATTAATTAAACTCAATTAGGACATTTAAACTTCAATATATTTAGAACTCCGGTATAATAGAGGCCAGTGGGCAGTTGCTCGATACATGAAGGTATGTGATTAGTTTGAGCTTTCCAGCACTGATAGGATTTCCAAAATTCCCAGCAATTATAGTAATGAATTCCACCAGCATCACGCTCTAGCCATACATCCTTATGTCTGGAAAACTTACCCCATCACCCATCTCAAATTCCATCTGTAAACATATTTTTGTAGAACTTCAGAATCATAAGACGCTTTTGTTTTCTTTAGAATAGAAAATGTGTTTTCCTTAATGAATATGTAGAATTCAGCCACTGCCCATTGGCTTCCATTATAAGTGTGTTTGACATGAAGTTATTGTTTCTAAGTGAAAAGAAACACATCTTAAGTTGTTTTCCACGATGATTAGCTGTGCATTGCAGATTTAGCACATGGAGATTGTTTTTAAAAAATAAATAAATAAATAAAAATTCCACTGATCCCAGATGCAGTCGATCAGTAAAGACGCTTATTTAGTTTAGAACTGGAGCTTTGAGGCTAGCTTCACTAACTCTAGAAGTCAGTAGTCACCCAAATATTTTTTTTTTTAATCCCCAAAACATCTCTGGACCCTCAAACCATGTCCAGCTCTTGGGGTGGATCAGACATGTTAAAAATGAACTTCATTGCGACAGGTGAGTATTTTCAGGCAATGATCAGGACTGCTGTTCACAAGGCAGGACTGATCTTTGATCAGATTACTCCCATGTTTATTACAGCTGTTGCCACAAAAATTGATCCTAGATCAGCAACTGATTGACTACATCTGGACTAAGTGGGAAATTGTAATTTGTTCTTTTAAGGGCAGATGGTGCTTTAAGAAGTTTAAGATAAAACAAAGGTGTAAACAAATGAGAAGGGCTTGTGCCTGATTTCTGACTTGCTTCACAAAGCATAAAAGAGCATGCAAATGATTTTTCTCTGTAAATGGACTGGTATGAGGAACTGCTGCAGTAGGAGTATGTAGAGGTGTGTGTCATGCAGTCAGATGTGCTGTTTTTTTTTCCCAGTCGTGGCCTGAAGCTTCATACAAATGCAACCAACTCACAACCTCACATTTCTGGTATTAGACTGGAGAGAATGAGATTTTCTCTAATCTTTACTAAATAGAGCAGATAATTATAATTCTGGATGGTGATGTTGAGACATACAGTTTATGCAAAAATTGGTGCATCCCAGTCCAATTGTTTTTCTGCGCATAAATAAGCAACGCTTTAGTGCACAATCACTGTATTGTGCTAAATTAAATATGTTGGAAGAAAATGAAATGTAAAGATGTGGACTTAAATATAGAAATTGTGCATTAAAATGTACAGAAGTTATGGACTTAATTACACTTAGAACATTTGATTTGACCAGGATTATGAAAACTTCAGCACACGGGATGTTCTATACAGTGTTTGTTTTATTTTGTTGTTGGTTTTCTGATGCGAAGTGACCCATTAGAAACGCTCAGTTTATCTGTCATGTTTTGCTTTTTCAGATCCGTCCAGTTATTTTTTTTTCTTTTGTTTTTTTCTCTGCTATTTTGCAGCATAACTCCTATTTATGGAATCACAGCAGCATTCCTGCAGCCCCAGTTTGTGACCTGTCTGACCACTTATTGTGCCACTCTGGGGGGGGTTATTTATACATAAAGTACATAACATGTCCAAAGGTTTGTGGACATGTACTCCTCCAGTGTTTCTTTTGGTGATAATGAGGGAGTTTTTCTCCCTTTGCTGCAGTAACAGCCTCTCTTCTGAGGAGGAGGCTTTAGATATTGGAACATTGCTGTGAAGATTTGATTGCAAACCATGAGAGCATTAGTGAGGTCAGGTACTGATGTTCTGGATCACAAATGCCGCTCCAACTCGTCCCAGTGGAATTTAATCACTCCAGAAATTCTACAGTTCCACACTGGGGTCCACCAGTATGGTGACCGTAGGCTGTACAGCTGGGTTAGAGAACGTTCTCTTGGTCAGTGCCGTTCTGTGTAGGTTGTACAAGCCGTGACTCTGAACACCTGTGTACCTGGGGGTCGCTAAACTTGTTAAAAGACCTGTCTGCGTACATTTGGACACACATAATATCTCATTATTTCATTTGTTTTTGGATTATAGAATCGCTAGTGTCATAAAAAGCTGGCCATTTTTTTTCTGCCGCTTTTCCTTTAAATTTCTCTTCTGGTTGAAGCAACCTGTGTGTGATTATGTAAAACAAAACAAAAAAAAGAAGCAGCTTTTGCACTTTTGAGTCCGGTTCATTTTTTCCAGTGTCTGTGAAAAGACCCTTTATTTGCCTGCTGGATTTTAATGTTGCCTCAACTCCTCATTTGTCAAAATGCACTTATTGTCATTCGCTCTTACAAACAACGGTTTTTGTAACGCAGTTGCTGAAGTGACCACTGCGCCAAGGAATTGGTCAGTAGTTGACAATAGATTGTCACTAAATCATTTGAGAGGAAAAAAGGACAAAGTTTTGATGACTTTTACCTTCCATTGTGCCATCTTCATCAGAGACAAAGAACTGTAGAGGAAAAAAATCAGAAATCACATTTAAAAATTACAGTTTGTGTTATTCTCCTTTTCTTTTCTTTTTTTCCATTCTCTGAAAATTAAGGTTCTCTAAGGGTTCTTGGCTTCAAACATTTGAGTCAGTAGAACCTTGACGTTACATAGTGGTTTGCTTCTTTCACATATAAAGATGGTCCATCCATTAGAAGGTTCTTCATGGAACCAAAAGTCTTCCTTCTAGGGCAAAAAACCCCTTTATGTTTGAGTGTTTTTCTTTCCAGCTTTATTTCGTCTTTATTTACTGTCAAAATGTTCTTTTTCTCATATAAACTTGCTGTTGTCTGATGAATTACTACAGTTAGAAAACCAGATGTTTGTGATTCATTTGATAGAGGTCGGAGAAAAAAAGTGTAGTATCGCGATGTTTTTCGGCATAATGTTACATCGATACAGTGGCGCCAAGTCTTGGTATTTACTAAACATGACTAGTTCTTCACAATGATTTAATAGACTTTTAGATTGGCACATGCGTTTGAAAACATTGCATCTGGAATCCACAAGGTGGCGCAAGACCTTGTTCTTCTCTTTGTTAAGGGGGAAGGAGGTCAGAGCTGCAGAGACTCCTGTATAAAACCTGCAGAAGAATCGCAATATCGTATCGTGGCCCCAATATCGTGATAGTATTGTATCGTCTCCATGGCGACTCCCACTCCTACAATTCATTGTCTTGTTTTCCTACATAAACAAACGAGCTGCGCTAGTTTTTTAGGGCACAGGGAAAGCAGCCAAAAGCCCTTTTGTATCTGTTTAAAATGTGTGTTTGGATGCAGTTTTGTTAATCCTTTTGTAGTTTTTTTTTTTTTGAATGTTTATTTTGTCAGATTATTGCAGAGTCTGTGAGGTGTTTTCTGGCAAGATGTAAATGTGTATCTGCCTTGTAGGGAACATGCTCTCCTTGTTTTCGTGTCACTCTGCATTTCTGATGGGTGTGGAGAGTATTCTCTCACAAACACACTTCTTCACCTCTACCAGGACTCTGGCTTCAGTGCCTGTTCATTGGTTCTGAATGTACCTCCTGCTGTTTTTTTTCTCTGCCTGACCTGGGTGGTGGACTTGTGTCTGGTATGTGTTATTAACACACACAAAATCAGTGAGGAGAAATAATGTTGCCTGTTAACGCATGTTATTAATTCACCTGTTAATGTCAATAAAAATGTGAATTCTTATTTTACAAGTCTAATACACTGATTTCAATGCTGGTCAAAGATCAAAGCTTAATCCTAACCGCTCATCCAATGAGAAAACACATACGCTATGTGGACAAAAGTATTGAGACACGCCTCCTAATTATTTAATTACTTTCAGTGAAGGGCAATCTTAATGCTTCAGCATACCAAGACATTGTGGACAACGCCAGGCTTCCAACATTGTGGACACAGTTTGGGGAAGAACCTTTTCTATTCCAGCATGACTGTGCCCTGGGGCATGAAGCAAGCTCAATAAAAACAAGCTTGGAAGAGTTCGATGTGGAAAAACTTGACTGGCTGCACAGAACCCTGACCTCAACCCCATCCGACACCTTTGGGTTGAACTGAAACAGATTGTGAGCCGGGGATTATCATCTAACATCAGTGTCTAACCTCATAAAAGCTCCACAGAATGAATGGGCACAAATTCCCACAGAACTCCAGAATCTTGTGGAAAGCCTTCCAAGAGGAGTGGAAGCTGTTATAGCTGCAAAGGGGGACCAACTCCATGTTAAAGTCTATATATTTGAATACAATATCATTAAAGTCCCTGTTGACCCTGTTGGTCCTCATGTCCCAATACTTGTGTCCACATAGTGTATACTGTATGCAACTTATTAAATTCTCAGTTTCCTTTAAAAATGTACGTTTGACCAAAATTAACCTACTTTCTTTTGAGTCTATGAAAGAACTAAAGTTTGGAGGAGGACCATGTCTGAAGCTCCTCCTCCTTACAGTCTAACTGCCTGTAGGTTTTTAACCTTTTTTATTTATAGATTAACTGAAAGAAATATGAACAGATGTTTTACTGCAACAGGCTGTGCCTAAAGATACAAGGTCCCTAGATAAAGGAGTGCGTTCAGCACCGCCAGTATACCGCCTGATCATCTGGAATCATCTGCATCTGTTTCTTCACTGGTTTAGACCTTCAGTTAGATGTGCTTTGTTGTGCTTGAATGATTCATATGTAGGTCACTGTGTGTCTTAACAAACAAAAAACATTCCTCTGAAACTGGTCAGATTCAGGGATTGGACAGTGAATGAGAGTCTTTGAAAGTCCATCAGGAAGACTGGAGAACCGTTCCTCAAGACAATCTGGATGTCTTGAAGCAAAATGTGGAGAAATTAGGTCCATTTTGTGCAGTATGTAGATCATAGCATGAGGCAGGATTTTATCAGCTGGTTTTTCAGCAGCCAGACTGCAGGTCCTGTAAGGCGAAGTGATAAAAGCTCTCGCTCTGTCTGCAGTTAGGTGTAAAAAAACGCAATATATCAGAGGCTACACGGAGGCGCTGGAGCCGGCTATGAGCTACAGTGTGACCTCTGCGGGCCCTGGAGAGGCACAAACGTCACATCACGCAGCAAAGCAAGCTGTGAACACTCGGAGTGCTTGGCTTTATCTCTGTGAAAACTCAGGTCGACATTCGTTCATTAGCTTAAAAAAACAAGCTGTCGACCTTTTAGCCTTTGAAAATTGCAGACTAATAAACGGCGCTGCTGGAGAGAAGTGAACTGATTAATTTTTTTACAGAATAATTTCAAGTATAATCCTGCAGTTTCATCAGAGAAAAGACACTAATTATTATTTTAACTAATTAATGGCCTTTTCAAAAATTGCCCTTCCAGAATGAAGCCTTTTTCAAGACTTATTAGTAAAACTGTATTGTATACAGAAACTATCACAGACTTATGTTGGACAAATCAGATTTAACCAGGTTTTTGGCTCATCAGTTCTTTTTTATTACATAATTTTATTATTAAAGGATCCTGATGCAGCCTATTTCACAAATCACACCAATCTTATGTTTTTTCTTTTTTTTCTTTTTTGATGGGACATCCCTTCTCCAAGGTCACTGTGAGGGCAGCAGGACACACACTTACACACACATACACACAGCTCATTGATGTCCACAACGAAAAGTTATTTCATCTAGGAATAAAATGAATGACCACATCAGCTCAAATTTATTCTCGTTTTTTTTTTTTTTTTTGCTTTATCCACATCTTCAGGCTGATGGATTGGTAGGAAATACCTTTTTGTATTCTTTTCTGTAACTACATGGAAAATATGAATATTTTTGTGTGGTCATTTGGTTGCATGTGGTTGGAATGGCCATCTGGACCTGCAGATGTGTTTGTGAAGGTTAAAGGGTTATATATGAGCCACTGGTTCTTTCTTTTATTTGGATATAGAAACAAACGACGACAGTATTTCATTTTTTATTAGATAAAGATGCTTAAAAATGAGGCTGGGGTTGTCCAGACAAATGGAGGTGAACCAAGGGCATTGCGTTTAGTTGAATCTACATGAGACAAAAACTAATAAAAAGGAGATTTGGGAGATCAAGAAATAAAAAAATGTCTAGGAGATGAAGAAAATGCCTGAGAAGAAGAAGAAAGCATCGGGGAGATTAAACAAAATGTCTGAGATATGAAAAAAAAATGTCTGAGAGATGAAGAAAGCATCTGAAAGACGAAGAACTGAGAAGATTGCTCGCAAGTCTCCAAAGTGCTTGGCACAACCATGGACCGGAGAGGAACTGCATGGTTAGATCAAGCACAATGGCGTCCTGAGCAGAAACCCGAGGCCAAATTGCCCTCAGTCCAGAGAAGACGCTGTCAGATCATTGGAGAACCTTTAGGACCACGCCGGTCGGTTTGATGGGCATGAGAATTGGCTGTAGAGTCAAAAAGAATCCCAACATATGAATGGCAGGGGTGGGATATCCATGGAAAACACTAAAGAAAATGAGTGAAGAAAACTGAAAAAACTCAAACATGGATTGAGGTCCTTGTCCACTGGTCAGTTTTATCTCCAAATTTTCAGCCGCTCGTCTGTTTCCTCCAGGTTTTGCTGCTCACTTTCCTACAGAGTGGCCCCGGAACAAATGGAAAAAAATGTTAGCTGAGTTTTGCGGAGGTCCTGGCAGGTGATGAACTGGAGATGCTCTGGCTGTTGGAAGACGAAGAAGAAAGTGTTGAAGAACCAGTGTGACATCTGCAAAGAGAGAAAAAAAGATTAGTCATAGGTCATACTCTCACTGCGGAGAGAATGGGGCACCGCCCTTTCTGCGCCAAAACTGCGTCAAACTCCGCCCACTCCTAAAATCTCACACCTCCCTATTTATCTGTTGCACCAAGAACCCGCAATGAATCAGCGAACCTTAAAACAACTGTGAAAGAAAATGAAAAAGTATAGAGTGTAGAGAGGCCACGAAAGATTTTCCTAATGAAATGACTTTGCCGGTGATTTAGTCTACTTCTTTTTCCTTTTAGAAAATTCAATGAAAACCGAGTTACCCGGGCCAATGGCGGTCTTGTTAAGGGGCATCACCGACTCATTCACTAAAGGAGAGGCTCTAAAGGTTCTGGATCCAAAGAGAGGAGTCCGAAGCACTCAGAGGCAAAAGATGGATTAGAAACAAATGCAACTCTCTTTGCCCAAAACTGGTGATCCTGAGTGCTGCCCCTCAGACCTCATCACCCTAAAAGGATTGCACATCTGTGCGCAAATTGTCTCTTGAGTAAGAAAACCAAAGACAGTCTGGCCATCCATCTGGGTGCTAATCTCGTTATTCCCATACTTGTCAATTCCCTGGAGACATTTCAGTCGGAATGGGGTAGATGGGAGCGCTAATCAACTCTAAAACGTCTGGGGAACTGGACCACTTAGCATGATGAAAAGGAACAGGACCAACATATCGATGGAGATGATGGTTTGAGATATGGGTGGGCAAGAAAGGAACCCTCTGTCAATGAAGTGGAAAAGTGGAAAGCGGCAGTCTAAGGACATAATGGACAAAGAACGGATGGCTCAAATGATGGAGAAACTCCTTCCAAGACACCTGTTCTTACCATCCTTTTAAGAAGTCTTCTTTTGAGTCTTCTCTTATAGCCCATCCTGTAAGATTTATAATGAACTATATCTTCGCTTGTAAATCTTACCCATCTCTCTTACTTCGTCTGCTACACAACAGCAACTGTCTGTCTTCAAAACTCCTAGATCAACCAACTTTTGCTGGTTACCAAGAAGCCAGACAGCAACTTTTCTGTGAACAATCTTCCAGGTTTGCCAACACCTCCACAAAGTCGACGCAATCCTGTGAAAAGCAAAGCGAGACCGGTTAGGCATTCAACAATTGGTACCACCATTCTGTTTTCGTACCTTTTGTCGAGAGATGGTTCTCCAGGGCCGACCCATCAGACAGGTCAACCAGGACAAGGACGCCTTCCCAGTCTCAGGGAACAGAGGGTGCTGAGGACGTTGAGCCAAAGCTTCTTGTTCTGAGCTGGATGTCCAGAGTGGACAGTCGACCCAGACTGAAGACGGGCTCTTCTGGACGTCTCTCCTTCATCGTCCGCCCCACCCACCGCTGTGGGAGGGGGGTCATTCAGGATCTTCTGGGATAGGTGGGTTGCCCAAGA
Organism: Hydrocynus forskahlii; assembly: GCA_037974365.1. Lineage (NCBI taxonomy): Eukaryota > Metazoa > Chordata > Actinopteri > Characiformes > Alestidae > Hydrocynus > Hydrocynus forskahlii. The sequence goes on along the minus strand of JBBPCX010000035.1, from coordinate 140,912 downwards.
TGAGTTGGATGGGGCGGAGCAGGGTGGGGGCCACTCAGTGGGAATGGGTGTATGGGGGGGTAACATGGGGTACCGTTCCGCATTTCATAAATATTAATACAGAGTCCTCCCTCTTCATGAGGGGGGCAAGTTTCTTTAATTTTGTTAGAGGGGGAAGTGCTTTATTCACTTAATGGCTTTTATTAGTGCCCGGACTTCAACTCTTTCATTAGCTAAAGTGCCGCTATAATTTACAGGAGAAAGTGCAGCAGGGTGGGGGGTGCAGGGGGCGGAGCCCAAAGAGTGCTGCATTTGCTATCTGATGGAGTGTGGCTCATACATACACCCCCCACCCCCGCCACACACACAACCATACATCCAGCGTCTTTCTGCTTCCATTTCATTCCGGACGAACCCAGTAACCCCCGTCGGGAGAATGGGACGCATACAAAATGGCATGATATCTAAAAACGTGCATCGGTCTATCACGTCCCAGCATCAGGGTCCCACCAAAGCCCACCAAAGGTCTCAGCGTGAAAAGGTACAGACAGCTTCCACATTTCCAAACTGTTGTTCTAAAAGCTGTTCTGCTGACAAAATTATAGCCATTGCCTTATTTAATATGACTTATCACACAAAATGCAATTCAACCAAAACAGCTTCACATTAACAATTAACAGCCTCCAAACATGTTTTTTGGTTTAAGTTATTCTTGGAGGCAAGTTTCCCAAAAGGCCTCATTTGGATGCTTGTCGTTTCCCGAAGGCCCTGATTCACTGACTTCATCATCTATGGACCTATTACTTCATAGTAATTCTGCATACCTTCATTCTTCTATAGTTTTGCCATCATATGCAGGCCATTTAGCACTTTCTGTCAGACCCTGAGACCAATGAGTCCTCAATATGTACACATGTGGCGAGGGCAGCTGGTGAGATGAAGTTATTAAAAAAATAAAGGACAAAAAATTGAGACTCTTTCCACACAGATGCAAACAACCATAAATCTCAAACTCTTGAGAGTTCCTTTCCTATACATTTATTTTCCGACTGCAAGGCCCTTTTTTAAGGCATGCTCTTTAGCTGATGAATCATCAAGGCAGCTTGAGGAACCGACATCATACGGCCCTGACTCTGATAATAAAGCACATCTGTGTCTTTGTGCTGGTGTCCATCATTTGCTCCGTGTTTCATTCACTAAGTGGCCGGTTATCCAGAGTGACTTACTGCCAGACAGGCAGGGAGGGGGAGGGGCTGAAGCCAGACCAGTGCTGCACAATTAAATCTGCTAAGAGCGTCTGATTGCTCCTCTGGCACTTTGATTTGGGTTCACAGGCCAAATCTCACTCATGAAACTGGTTCACTGATGCACAGAACTGGATTTCCCACACATGGATTAAGACTAGTCTTGGACTAAACCAGTAAAACGCTAGTGGAAATACTTTACAGTGTAAAATTTAGTCTGGAGAATCAGCCCTTCATATTCGGTTCAAGCTGCTAATGTCACAGCTGTTTTAACTCTCGATACTGAAAGAGGAACTCTCTTCTCTGTGTTCCTTTCCATACATATACATAGGCAGCTGGTGTCCTAGTGTTTAGGGCGTTTGCCCTCCAAGTAGGAAGTCGTGGGTTCGATTCCCAAGACTGCTATTAACACCACTGAGGTACCCTGAGCAAGGTACCGTCCCCACACACTGCTCTCCGGGCGCTGCTAAGTCAACAGAACTGATGATATAGTTTTTATTCTAATATACATACATATATATACACACACATATATATAAAATCACGTTCTACCTACCATCTTGGTATTTGACTCATAACAACAGACTTCCAATTTGTCCCCCTTAATTACTCCAGTTTAGGAGATAATTTCCATTCTGTCTGCTAGCAATAATAAATCATACTGTTTTATGCTAAAATACTGGACAAATATGGACAAACAGTAAAGCATAGTTTCAGTGTTTTATTCTATTTTATTTTTATTTTTTAAACAGACAACTGTGTTTTCTGTTCTTAAACAGCATTCTTCATGTGGCTTCTGTGTGTGTGTGTGTGTTCTGGAAGGGGAAAATGTAATGTTTACATTTATACATATATATATATATATATTCATATAATGTCCAAAGGGAAGAAAAGAAAAGCCACTGAGCGATGGTGAGGTCACAGACGCTGTTTTGGGGTCTTCAGAAATGTATCGATGGTCAGGTTGGTCATGCAAAGATTCAAATTGTCCTTTTACTTCTTGACCAGCTGAATCACATCCTCATCCTCCAGGACATGGTCTTTGCCCACTTTCTGTGGGTTGTGTTTAACCGAGGAGCCCCACACCAAAGCACTGCAGAGAGAAACAGAGTTAACTAGGGCTGCATAATCAACTGCTTGTGCACTTACGATTGTACAGATATTGATACTGGTATTTCTTATCAATACGGATACTTATCAATACTCTTATGATCCCATTCTTCATGATTTGGTGTAAAAAGTAAAGACTTCATATGAAAAGCTATGAAGATTCAGCAGTTATTCTATGGTGACTTTTGGAGAAATGTCCTGAGTTTTCAGTTAATATAATGAGGGAGTAGCATCGCTACAAATGTTCTGATCAACACATTGTGTTGGTGCTACTCCGTCTCTCCGCTGATCCAGTCCAGCATCAAAGGTTTGAAAAAGTAGCTGTGTGAGAACGCATTAACACCAACAGCAGCACCATCCGAACTGGAGATTCTCCAGATTTCAGCACTGACCAGTCAGGAACTGGGACCAGTTTAGTACAGCTCTTCATACAGATCACTACTGATTGCTTTGATTGGTTTAGACTTTCAGGGGTGCACAACAACTCTGGTCCTGGTGTTCAGTTTGAATATGTATTTATTTACTTATTTATTTATTTTTACTTAAACACACCTGACTCACCCCATCTTGTAATGCCAGATTTAGTGGGTCGTTTTGATGTGGAGAACTACTAGACTGGACACACGCCCTCCAGTACTGGTGCTGTACCCCCTTTCTTTACAGCAGCACCATTTGTCCAAGAGCTCTTCCATATTCCAGTACTGGCCAGTCAGTAACTGGTATCAGTTTAGTACTGGTTCTCAACACCCATCACTAGTGATTATTTTGTGACTTGGTGACTAAGGGGGGGATTCCTCTGACAGCTAGGCCATTTTGAGCCTAAACCTGTACTTTCTGATCAGCTGAATTTACAAAGATTCAGTGGTTCAGTGATTCAAGGCTGCCAGGAACTGTGACCCTTTTTGTTCCACTGAAGTAAAAAGATATAGGACATCCCCAAAAACTTTACAGTAATGATTGAGAAAAAAAAAAAAAAAAATTCAGTAAACAAAAAAAGAACTGAGCACCACAGTTTTTAGAAGTGTTTTTAAGAGGATGTATACTTATTTACACTTACTGTCAAAAAGTGTAAATTGGCCATTCATTAATTTTCTGAACCACTTATCCTAACCAGAGTCCCCTGGGGGAGATCTCTGCTGAGAGTGGTCCACCAACCTAATATGTGGCGTGAGGTGGACCGGTCCATTGATGGATGGTTGAAAGCAGCTGATGAATTTAGCTACTTCTGGGGCCTCATGTATAACGGCGTGCTTAGAATTCACATTAAAACATAGTGTACGGACAAAACTAGATGTGTGCGTACGCCACAAAATATCCAGATGCACAAAAAGTTCTACGCACTTTCTCTTTATAAATCCCAATCGACATGAAATTGTACGCATGTGGCCCAACCCACAGTCACGCCCTGACTCCTCCCATAATTATATATATTTGAACATGCAAATCAATTTAAATACCCACTTTGTTCAGGGTTTTGTTAAAAAAAAAAAAACCTCTCATGTCTATGAGCTACATGTGAATGGCAAAACCAAATATAAATTCCAAATACCAAGCATATAACTTTGCACATGACATCATACAACCTCAGTCTTAATATTACCAAAATCAATACCGATCTGAAGATTTAGAACCTCCTGAATTAATGCCTTAAGTTTAAGATTAAGGGGTTTCACACTTGGAATAGGCTCCAGCCCCAATGTTTGGTTCCAACACTATTATTTCTGAGAATAAAAAAATCATGGGTTAATTAATGAGATGTATCACAAATAATTTGCACATTAATAGCATGAAAATGCTTTCTATTAACATAAGCAAATTCCTTCCCTGAAGGCACCTTTATAGCAATGTGCGTGCAGTCGATCACTCCGATTACATTTGGAAAACCAGACATCGCTGTGATTTGCGCTTTAATATTTGCCTGTTCAACCACAGTGTAAAGAAATTGTACATGTCTGAATGACCATCCCATACAGCGGGCATGGCTTGACTCAGTGATGACTGAGAAATACCCAATAGGTCCGTGGGTTCACGCTGAAAAGCTCTTCTGGCTAAAAACTCGAGGGGGGATAGAACTTGTAATGGGACAGTTATGGCGCCGTTTCTTTAAATTTTGCCTTTGTAAAGCTGCCCCATTTCAGCACACAGCTCAAGAGGATAGTTCTTGGGAATCTAAATTGACTTAGAAGCCAGTCATTATCATGAGCCAGGAAACCAGTATGATCCCTGAATACGCGCTCTCTTCTAATTCTTTCATTTGCAAGAACATCCATGGTAGTTGCAATAGCTTGACGTGATCATGGAAACGGGCGTACGCAGCATTTTTGTGCATACGCACCATTTATACATGAGGCCCCAGATGTGCTACAGTCTATAAATGTGTAACTACAAAGCACACCTATATGGAGAATGTTTCACTGGCCAATTAGTGTAGATACAAGGAAGCTCATGTAGCACCAAAAGCTGCCTGCTGGTGGTGAAGTCCACGAAGAGGGTTTCACTTACTACTTGAACTCCTTGATGAGGTTTTTGTGGATTTTCAGACAGAAATCTTCAACAGCTGTCCGTCCATCTGGCAGAACCACTGGAGACGTGTAATCGGGGAGCTGACCCTTCGGTTTGGTGTATCTGTAGAATAATGAAAAGAATGGTTGTGTTTACCTCCATAGTTGCTCATCAATATAAAATTCCTTGTGAGAACAGATATAAGGATGTGTGTTATACAGCTACACTTATACCTTAAAACAATAAATCCCCTGAACAAGAACCTTAGCTTTACTGAATAAATCCTCTATCACAGAACGACATAAGACCACCATGCCAAGACCAAAGAAATGAAGATGACTTTCACGATTGTCATCTTTCATCTGGGAACAGACCAAATTCGTACAATGTACACGAGGCATTAGTTGGGTGGTCACAAACTGTGATTGGCTGGGACGTATACTCAGTTTTAATAATGTTTACCATCCACTGTTATCACTTTTTAAAACAAGTATCACTTTTTAAAAAGTGATTTCATTTTTTTTATTTATTAAAGCAACCAATGTACACTTTCAATGTACCACTTGTCTCCCAGTCTGAGAACCCTGGTTCTGAGCTGAGGTGAGGGTTGAGGTGTAGCAGTGTGGTGCTCACATGCGCACTAACTGCAGGTAGTCCCAGATCTTCTCCAGCAGGTCATCAAAGTTCCAGCGGTGGTGTGCGGAGATGGGCACACAGTGCGGGACTTTGTAGATGATGTCCAGCTCTTCGATGGAAATCTGGTCGATTTTGTTCAAGACGTAAATGCAAGGGATGTAAACTCTGAAAGAGACATGACAACAAAACATCTACTGGTGAGGAGAAATCTGACTCACTGTAAGCTCTCATTTTTCCAGGCACGATGACAAAGCTCCAAACAGAAGGCACTGGCTGTGCTCCAATATGCACATGACTGGAACTAAAACGATTTGCTGGTGCATTGAATTTAAGCCTTCGTGTTTCATTACAAGTAAGATAACAGAAAAAAGGTATTTATCTGTAACTGCTTCTTCGTTACAGAAATATTAACATTGTTGAGGTGGTACTTTCTCGCTACTGTTAAGTGCAGAGCAGCCAGTTTTCTTATTGGAACTGATTAAAGTCCCAAGAAGCAGTGCACTAGTGTGATTCGATTACGAGTGAAGGGTGTGGTAAAATAACAGTAACAGACGCAACATTCTTTACTTTGCGTTTCAGTGTTGAAGGCCTGTCTTGTTTTTGGAGCGGGAGCTGGATTTCTGCTAACCTGCTCATCCTGCAGCATGGATAGGTAAACATGTGCATTATACATCCACTATAGAAGAATCCCAGTTTCACTGAATAACCTAATATGTGCACACATTTTACACACCCAAAAAGATTTCTATCAGGCTAAAATTAAGCAAGGTAAGAAAGAAGCAAGCAGGTAGATGTTAGAAGAGAATTTAATCTCACTGAAAGCAAAAGGCTTCTAAAGAAGGTGAAGGTGCCTGCACAGCCTCGCCATCCTCCTGACTTCAATCCCATGGTAAAAAAAAACAAAAATGGAGTTTTATATGGGCAGAATCAGAATCGTGTTTATTGGTCAAGTATGTGAGTGAGCACATACAAGGAATTTGATTACGGTCTATGGTGTCTCTCAAGCACAACAGTATAAAACAATATATCTAGTAAAGCAGAGGTGTGTAACTATCAGTAGTGAAAGACCCTCCAGGGTCATAGTTGCAGCCCCCTAATAAGTGTAAACCAGTCAAAAACGCTGTTAGCAGCAATTAGCAAGGATGGGTATAGAGAACTGGTAATAAAATGTTCAGTACTGAAATAAGAATAATCTGGACATCTAAATATGGTGATCTAGCAATACAACAATGTGACATCTATTAATTATGATCCGTGATGTAACTGCATTATTTACAGTGTCTAACCAGCACTAGCTGTAGTTTCATTCATCTCTTAAGCTCCAGTCTCATTACCAAATAACGACATCACAGACTTGAGAAGAGTGCTCCTGTTCTGGAAGTGGTTTGTGAAAACAGACCCTGTTGTGTAAAATGTGTCATACTGTGTCCTAAACCACGTCCACAAGTCTGATGCACCGTAGAACAGCTGGCTGCTGTTTGAGTGGGTAGAGAGAAGTTTCGGGGATGTATTTATCAACCTCAAAGTTAGCTTCGTAGTTGCAGCAAAGCAAAAATAAAAAGACAGAATTTCCTCCTTCACCATTAATGCACCCATTCAGCTAATGTTAGATGTCTGAAATTAGTTTATGAAAATATGGTGAGTGTATCGACCTGTGAGCCCTGAACCATCTTTCAAACTGAACTGTGAGTTGACTGTATTGTTACACCCATATTGGATCTCAGTTTAAAGAATGCAGAGGTGACAACTGGAACACAGCCAGTGACTGATTCAGTTGCAGGCTGAGGTCCTGCGGGCTGCTGTCCTCTCTGTCTTGGCACATTTGATTCAGCTCATCAAGCTCTTTTAGAGCTAAAATAAACATAAAAACTAAACACAGTGGAAGGCAGCCAGTCCACCGCAGCCCCTACAGTAAAGGTTTACCTGTTCCCCTCCACCACGTCTATGAGGTCATCAGCGGTAGCGTCGCTCCGCAGAGTGATGTCAGCATTGTGGATTTTGTACTCAGACAAAATGCTCTTCACTGTTTCCGCATCCAGCTCACTCTGAGCACACTGTGAGACAAAACGAAACACACGAGAAGACACAGTGAGACGTGGGGAGAAATCAAGACAAAACATCAACAAGCAACAATCCAACAAGCAGGATTTAATCTCAGAGATTTTGCATTTTGAAACAGCCATTACTGGATATATTTTACAAACATCAACAAAATAAACAAAAATCTTAAAACTGAGTGTAAATGTTTCTGCAAATTTAGCTGTGTGACAGGATGTGCACACAATTTATGAGGTGAAATTCTTGCTGTAGAGATTTTTTATGAAGGAAAGCAAAATGGGCAATACGTGCAATAGTATTATCATGTGCAATATCACCACTTATGTGCAACAGTATAGAGTGCAACTCCAATTTTGTGTTAACTAATAAACAGCAGTCATTTTATGTATTTATCTATAGTATTTATATCCACCTCTCTTATGGACTACATCCTTTTGTGTACACAGCACAGTGTATATAGTACAGCGTATTTTCTGGAGAGGTTTATTTTGCCTTTATATAATATTTAATATTGTTCTTATCTTTGTGTCCCTGTATGTCTGTGCAGTTTTCTGATTCTGATTTCCGCAAGGCATCTGACTCTTTTAATGGAAATTCCAAAATACAGCTTTTTTTGTGTTCCTCATTAATTTATCAGCCTATCCTTTTCATGTCAGTAGTTTGTCACACAGCTTGGTTACCGCAGCTGTTTCCAGTGTGTTTACTGCGTAAACTCACGACAGCAGTACAGTTGTGATTAACTGCACAGCTCTGACCTGATCAAATCCAACACTCTTTCAGCTGCTGGATAACTACAGGACTCTGAACAAACCAGTCTGAGTCTGTACTGTGGCACCTACAGTGGCAGTGAAGTTGATGCCTCCTTTGTCCTTCTTCTTGAAGCCGATGTTGGGCGGCTGCTTGTTGAGGCGGATGCCAAATCCCTCCAGCTCGTGCTCGATTAGCTTCTTGTGCCCAAGAGGTTTCAATACATCCAGAACGATCAAGATGAGATTACAGGTACGAGCCACTAAGAACACGACATGAGAGGAATATAAACAACAGCACACCTCATAAGGTTTCATTCAGTGTGTGTGTGTGCGTGTGCGCGCGCTTTTTTACCTGCAATAACCTGCCGTCCTCTACCTTTACCATCTTTGGCTCCCTCAATGATACCTGGGAGATCCAGGAGCTGAGGAAGGAGAGAGATGATCAGTGTTATTTTAATTGGATCATTCTGACACCCTCAATAAAGAAATGGCTGGGTAAAATATACACTTTTTTATTCAAAAAAGATCAAGCAAGACATGTCTGGGGTCCAGTTTTTGCTTCTTTAGAAATCAACACTCACCTAAATGTTTTCCATAAATGCATCCCCAAAACTTCTCTCAACATCCTCAAACCAAACCAGGTGGGTGTGGTTAAGGAGCCGTAAAAAATAAACAAAATTTCAGTGCTACGGGTGGCTGTTTCAAACAATACCAAGGGTGTTGGTCACAACGCGAGACTGATCTGGGATCAGTTTCCTCAGTATTCATGATGTCGCAGAAACTGATTCTAGTATAGCGCTTTTGCTCTGGAGGTGGTTTGTGAACCACCTCCAAAAGTCTGATCCACCTTAATGAAGAGCTGGATGCGATTTTAGTAGGTTCAGATAAGTTTTGGGTTTAATGTAGCTAACAAGTAATGGAATCCTATTCACACCAATTTGCATAAAACAAACTTGTCACACAGTTAACTAATGTCTACTAGACTCAGTTATGTGGTTTCTGATGTTGTATCACACACTGTTGTGTATAAACATGGACTAAAGAACATCATAATAGTTAAAAACAGTAAAACACGAAGCCTGTTGTTACTTTCTAAGCCATTCATATTTTTAAGTGAGAAGACCTGGATTTTGGCTCCTTTGTAGCGGATGACGCCCGGCACTGTAGTGAGGGTGGTGAACTCGTAGGCGGCCACCTCGGAGTAAACTCCAGCCAGGTTACTCAGCAGTGTTGACTTTCCCACAGAGGGGAAGCCCACAAACCCGATTCGAGCATCTCCTGTCTTTGCAACGTCAAAGCCTAAAACAGAGAGGATGATGGACGTTAGAGTCCTTACAACAACAAAAGGAAAAGTTGGGCTTTTCTGTATAAAAGTCAAAGCAAACTCAGTAATCTCAGCTATATACACTGATATGACTATAGTGAACAGGAAAGGTCCCTAATCACTATTTTCTACATTAGAGCACTACATGTAGACACTAAGGACTACCTCAAGAATATAATGTCCCTTATATGTTCTGTCTCACCTTCATATATGTAGTTACACCCTCACCTGTATCTTCTATTTTAAACATTTTAATTTATTAGTAAAGTGGGTCCTTATAGTCACGCGTGAACACACCACATCACACAGTGAAAACAATGTGAAATAATCTATCCAGCTTTCTTTATTTTCTGTGTGTTTTGTGTGCAGATCATCTTTAGTCACTTCAACTTTTCGATTTTAGTCCAAGAGCAACATGTCTGAAGTTTTAAGAAATTGAGTGTAGGGGTCCATGGGAAGGCCATCACAGTTCTCAATCCACATAAATATCTAGTCCCTGCCTGACCAAGTGTCATTCCAGTGTACGACTTTATACTTTAAATACTTCTCATATTATACTCAGGAAACAGCACCTGAACCTCACCTTCTATTTTCTGACACAACACGCACACTTATGTCCTTTTATTTTATAATGTCCTATTATTTGATAAGTTCAATGCTGCTAACTGTGCTACTGAAAGTCCAGAGTGTAATACGAGAAAAAGTGAGGTAGTTCACGGGAACGATACTTGTTAAGGCAGGGACTAGACATTTATGTGCATTCAGGGTTCTGCTGGTCTGCATTATGAAACTGTTGCACAGTCTTGCAGACCCAGAGTGGAAGCTTTAATACCGTTTGCCAGATGGTAGAAGAGACAAGAGTCTGTGTAATGAGTGGGAACAGTCCTTCACAAGGTAACCTTGAGGAACACCGTGTGCAGAACATTTTCCAAAAAGGCAGACTCTTAAAATAGGGCAATTTTGGACAGAGTCAAAGACGTCCTCCTCGTACCTTCTCCAGTGCCTCCTCCGCCGCCTCCTTTAGGGGTGATGAGCTCTCTCCGGAGCTTGGCCAATCGAGCCTTCAGCAGCCCCAGGTGATGAGCTGTGGCCTTGTTCTTTTGAGTACGAGCCATCTGGAGAACAGAACAAAACAAGACAGTACAGGTCAAGGATGGCATGAAACGCAACATTAAGGGTGTAAAAATTTCAACACAGCCTCAAAATTAGGAAAATTTAACGTATGAAACAATGCATCAGAACAAACATCTGGGTGCAGCCTATCAGAGTAAAGTGGGGAGGGGGGACTTACAGTACTGCATAAAAGTCTTGAGCCATCCCTCATTTCTTTACATTTTGCTTTACAACTTGTTGGTGCAAAAATACTGTTTTCTGCTAATCAAACTGTTTTATCTTCATCATATTGAGTAGATTGAACAAACATTTTACTGCAACAGGCTGGAAAGTGTCTAAAGGTACAAGGAGCCTCGATAAAGGTGTTCCAAACACTCAGCATTCAGCACCACCAGTATACTGATCACTGCCTGATGTGTGCACTTAGTGGACAAAAGTATTGGGACGCCTGACCATTACACCAACAGGGACATTAAATTCAAATACAAAAACTTTAATATGGAGCTCCGTTCCAGTTCATCCCAAAGGTGTTGGATGGGGTTGAGGTCAGGGCTCTGTCTAGCCAGTCAAGTTCTTTCACACTGAACTCATCCAACCATGTCTTTATGGAGCTTGCTTTATGCACTGGGGCACAGTCATGCTGGAATAGAAAAGGTTCTTCCCCAAACTGTTGGAAGAAAGGAACTGTCCAAAGTGTCTTGGTATGCTGAAGCATCAAAATTGCCCTTCACTGGAAATCTTTCAATAATTAAGAGGTGTCCCAATACTTTTGTCCATAATGTGTTATACACACACCCATATATATACACACACGGCAGTCTGGTCACAATATAACACACGCATATACTAAAAACGCATATACTACAATGTATTAGCATATAAAGTACAATGTAATTCACACATATACTACAATGTATTAGCATATAAAGTACTATA
>JBBPCX010000035.1:112808-127778 GCA_037974365.1 Hydrocynus forskahlii | reverse complement strand
AGTATGTGTTAGATGAATGTGGTTTGTGAGACGTTTTAGCCCTTTAACACGAAATTTGTCCTGGCAAAGCTGAACAGCTGTAGTGGGATTGGAGAGGTTAAAAGTTATGAACTATGTTTAGCTGCAACTGCTGACTGAGTGAGACATTAGTGAAATGAGAGAAGAAAGGAGAAAGTTTGTGTTCTGCTGTGAAAATAAAGAGCTTAATGAAACCACATGAACGAAGCTAACATGCTAACGCACCAACCTCGTTCTCAATTTCGGCTATTTTGGCGAGTAAACTCATGATTCTGGCGTCGGCTCCTTCCGAGCGAGGGTTCAGGGGACTGGAGAGGGACGGTTAACCGCTGTCAAGGTTTTATTTCCTCCTGAATTTTTTATTTTTCTCTTATTCGTTCCCCTATTTTTCACACTGACATGCTCTCTCCCCGCGGGTTCTGGCGCCGGGCGCTGTGCCACGTGTCGCCACCTGCTGGAGAGGAGTAGCCACTGCAGTACACCACTGGACCTGGAGATATTTTTTTTTTTATTAAACAGTTTCAAGTACTACAAAAATAAATTTACAGACAAAGACAGCAGATAAAAACAAACAGATGGTTAGACATGGTTTGATGAGTTCGATGTGGAAGAACTTGACTGGCCCGCACAGAGCCTTGACCTCAACCCCATTCAACATTCTGTAACTCCCTCCCGTCACGCATCCATCAGACTCTATAACTCCTCCCCCTGTCACCCACACATCAGACTCTATAACATTTCCCCCTGTCACACACCCATCAGACTCTATAACTCCTCCCCCTGTCACCCACACATCAGACTCTATAACACTTCCCCCTGTCACACACCCATCAGACTCTATAACTCCTCCCCCTGTCACACACCCATCAGACTATATAACTCCTACCCCGTCACCCACCCATCACTCTATAACACCTCCCCTTGTCACCCACACATAAGACTCAATAATTCCTCCCTCTGTCACACACCCACACAATAATCTGTGCACTAATGGTTAGATGTGTGGTTTAAGATTGTGTTTAGTCCGTTATCATTACATGCAATAACTTTATTATCATGTGCAATATCACTACTTATGTTATCTATTAAGTGCAGCAATAGATTCAGTATAGAGAACTCCATACCACTAGTAAAATATTCAGCAGTAATTTTATTCATCTATAGTATTATTATCCACAGCATTTGGGTTTCTCAGTACTTTCTGGATAGGTTTGACTTTATGTTATTAAAAAAAGTGTGTGTGGGGGCGATGCTGCACGTGGCACTTACTCTGAAAAGGTGCTCCCTGGGAGGGAGGTTTAATTTATCACTTGGTTGACAGAGGAGGAGGAAGTTAATTTTGGAGGGCGTTTATATCATTTTGTCGACGTAGACAGTTTATGTTATCAATAGAGGTGTTTTATTCCCTCTTTCCATGACCTGAAGGAGAGCAAAGGTGAGGTAGTTGTGTAAATTGCTGGGCCCTACACAACTTACTGAGAGTGCATCGCTGACCGTCTCTGCCCGGACCCCTCGTTGGATGATAGGTTTCCAAAAACTAATGAATAATTGTGGATTCGGTACTGAAATTGTTACACCAATGCACACCTGTATGAAAGCGCAGGCTGAGTGTGTCTAATGTATTTTAGTAACCCCTGAGGATCAAGTGAAGATTTCATTTTTACCTATAAACTGATCCATGCGGACGTCTGTCTCTACATTTTTGGCTTCTTTCGGCCATGTGAGAACTCAAACAGTCCTACATCATGCCCTGAGGCCTTTCTGTGAATTATAAATGGCTTTTTTGCATAAAATTGCAATTCTTGCATTGTTGCATACATTGCAAACATTCACAGTTGAGTCTGCTTCACATAAATGAAATATATAAAGTACTGTGCAAAAGTCTTGAGCCACTCCGTATTACCATCTGGAAAGCATCTGATCAGCATGAAAAACACAATCCCAAACACTGTTAATGCAATCATAGTATCTCAATAGAAAAAAGCACACCGGAACACTACCAGACATGGATCGGCCTCCACAAAGCCCAGATTTCAACATTACTGTGTGAGAAAATGGTCAAAATTGTTTGTTGCTGTTAAACTGGGCACAGGCTGGACAAATAGAGATTTAGAGTTTTCCTTCCTTCTGGGTTTATCAGTGAAGACCCTGAAATGAAAACTGTAAGAGAATTATTCACGAAACTCATTTTTGGTAAATAGTATCTTTTTATTGTTCATATTTACTTTGCATACAGTATAATCACTCAAATGTTGGTGAAATTGCTGGATCCAGCACCGGTCTCCAACATCGCGTGACCTCGCACACCTGACGCAGCAGGTCGGTGCGTTTTTGCTTCGTCAGGCTACATAATGCGACGGTCTCTCCAGCGTCAGGCCATCAGATGAGTTGGGCATCCAGAAAAAATCATAGATCAGTCCAGAACATGCGACTGGCAAAAAAATCACCAGGAATCAGATACACATCACAGGAGTCTCCAGAAAAACCACAATACCCCCCCCCCCTTACCGGCTGAGCTGCTCGGACCCCTCGACTCCTACAGATTAAAGCCAGTCTTTGGGGTTATGAGGTCTAGGACTGGTCTTAATCTTTATTTTTGGTCAAACCGACCTGCAACCACCTGTCAGTTCACATTTAAAGGAAGATTTCAGTGTTTCTTCACCATCCTGTGTTTCTCTGAACACAGAAAAGAGCAGAAAAGCTGCTGATTTGAAACTCACAGATCAACCTGTTCCGTTTCACAGAACTGTGCAAAAGTCTTGACCCACATCTCACTTTCTTTGTTTTGAAACACCTTGATGGGTCAACATTCTTTTCATACCTGTCAAACTGTCTTATCTTTGGCATATTGAGAAGATTAAATGGAAGAAATGAAAACAAATGTTTTACTGCAACAGGTTGCAAGGTGCCTAAAGATATAAGGAGCCTAGATAAAGGAGTTCCAACCACTCAGCATTCAGCACCACCAGTATACTGAGCACCGCCTGATCATCTGGAATCATCTGCTCCTGTTTGTTCACTGGTTCAGGACTTCAGTTAGATGTGTTTTGTTCTCCTTGAATGATTCCTCTGAAACTGGTCAGGTTCAGGGACTGGACTGAAAATTAGAGTCTTTGAAAGTCCTTCAGGAAGCCTGGAGAACTGTTCCTCAAGACCACATTAAAATACAAGGAAGTCTGGACCTTTGGAAGAAAAATACAAAGTAATGAGGGGTGCTTCAAGACTTTTGCACAATACTGTACACTGAACAATTACAGTGTAACCAAACACCACAGAAGAAAATAGGCAGCCGCTGAATTCCATTTATACATTATTTAAAAATTGAAAAAATATTTCAATTTGTAAATAAGTTGTATCTGTATTCCTTTATATTACTTTATTGACCTTTTGTTTATTTACATTTTATTCTACATAAATTTTATGGTTAGTTTTATTAATTCATTTCTATTTATGTGTATTTTATCTCTGTAAAGCAGTCACCACTGTGTGTAATGTGCTCTGTAAATAAAATAGCCTCGCCTGAATAATGCTGTAAATCTGTTTAATTCATTCTTTCACAAATGCGACTAGTTATCCGGGGGTGGAATGTTTGGTAATGTGTTTTTTAAGGCAAAATTATGCACACACACACACACAGACACACACACACACACACACATATATATTTCTAAACACTCAATCATAAATTCACAAATGCACATTTAATATAAGGGGAGATGTGGGCGGAGTTTTCACAGACCGATCACCATGGATCCCAGGAAACCTGGTTACAAAACTACTTTTTAAGCGTTTCTCCAGTGTGGAAAGCTGAATAACTTTTCATATATGATAAATAATATGTTATCGATGATGATGATAAGTAAATTTATCTATTTTATTTTAGTTTATTTTAGTTAGTCCTTTTTGGGGTTTTATTCTATGTACATCGAACTGCCTTTGTGTTCAGACTGTTATAATAAATAAAATTGATATAGTCTTCATCAGAAAAGCTGTGGTAGGACATCTGCCCCCTCCTGTACCGAGTGGTAAAGGGAAAAGTAAGTGGAACCAAGCGACTGCCCATTGGTTTCTATTGTAAGTGAGTTTTGAGTGAGGCGTTTTCTATCCTTTTCTGAGATTGGAGAAACGTATCGAAATTATAATGTGCAGTAACTGACAGCAGATCATAGCTGTGTCTGACAGCGAGCACATTAAAAACACTGGAATGTCCCTTTAACACCCGTCAGCAGCCTCCCACCCTCATCCCACTAGGTTCACAGCTTATGTTATGAAAGTTAAGATGACGTTCTGGCGAATACTGCAGTATCAGGGCAAATGTGCCACTCCCCCGGCGCCTAAAATGCCTTAAGGTCCAGCACGGGGGTCCACCTAGTTTAATAGCTTTGGTTCCACACACCAGTTACACGCCTGGGCACAGTTATGATCTGTCACATCCTTCCGGGAAAAAAGACGTATTTCAGGAGGTGTGCTTGTCCTCGTGAGTACAAAAATAGGCATTTCCAAACATATACAAGTTATTTGCTGCTCTTAAACAGATGTGATACATCCATAAATAGCATCCGGTGGATCTCCGCCGGCTGACGTTTCGTACACCGAACGCCGAGCTGACCCCCCTTCGCTCTCAGAGATATGTACTTTGCCATTAAGGACAAAATTCAAAAAGGAAGCAGCAATAATAGTAGCGATCTAATATCTATGAAGTAAGCACAGTTTCAGGTTGAGGTCCCTTTTTTTCGGATATAAGGACGGACGTTTTAGGGTGTACTCACACTAGCTTGGTCGCTAACCAAGCATGTTTGACCCCCAAAGTCACTAGAGTGCCCCCTCAGGCCCGTTTTAGGAGGTGAACCAAAGCATGGTTCAGTTGGACCAGTGTGATCACTGACCTTGCTCAAGCACGTTCGACAGCCAAAGTCCAGCTGGATCGTGTGATGACTTTGTACCACATCTGGGTGTTCCCCCATCTCTGGGATTCCCTCCCTCACCAAAACTGCAGCAACTATTCTCCTCTACCTACATTCTGCGTTTTCGCACACCTAATGACTCCTAATGCTGCTAGACACAGGATTTTTTATTGCTCCCAGAGGATACTGATTAAAAACAACTGGATTTGAATATAGAACTCATTTCTTAGCACATTTTAACCACTGAGCCGTGAGCGGGGTTAGAATACAGTTTATGTCAAAATATTGTATTCATTTAAATGTCAACTGCGCTGATTGTGGTCTTGTCCTGTTATTTTATTGCTCTTGTGTTTTTCTTGCTCTCTTTCTCTCTCCTGCTCTCTTTGCACTCTATGTATTTTGTTCCATCTGCACTTATGTGGTCTTGTGGCGTTTCTGGTTTTGTCCTTTGTGGGTCTGTTTTTGTTGCACCATGGTCCTGGAGGAACATTGTTTCACTGTGTTCTATGTACATGGTTGAAATGACAGTAAACCTACTTCACTTACTTTCAAATCCAGTCTCAAAACTCACCTCTTCAAACTTGCCTCCTGACTTTGATCCCATGATATTCCATTTCCAGTTTTTTTTCTTTGTGACTTTATATATGTTATGTCTAGTTTATTATCTACTTTTATTTTTCTCCTTTGGTATGATCACTTTTATGCTCTGGTTTACCTGTCTGTAAGGTGTCCTTTTGTGCTTTGAAAGGCGCCTTTGAATAAAATGAATAATAATTATAATATGCTGTAGCATGCTTGAGGTGGTGGGCCCATATACGATCCGGGTACTGGCTGGAATTGGAACCCGACTGTCCCATTTGACTGGCAATGGGACAACTTTGGTTTACAGAGGTGTAGAGTTTGCTGGAAATTTAAACAGATGAGCGAATTCAGTACCAACTGGACACGACACACACAAACTGAGATATCTGGTAAAATCTTTCTGCTCGTGGATCAAAGAGCCACTGAAGGATGTGTTGAGGAGCTGAAACACTGCGAGTTCAGTATCTGAAGGTACGGGACGGTCTTGTTAAATCTGGCAGCGCACTGAGCGATAAGAATAATGCAGTGACACACATGATGACGTGTCTGGCCAGCAGAGGGAGTTTGGATGGGGCGATATACAAGGCAACCAGGCCTAGTGTGAGTACACCCATAATCAGCTATCGCATCCTGCTCTTAGCCTACACAGTCAATATTGTACATTCTGGCCATTACCTAAATGACTAAAGGTGTTAATCTTTTTTTTCTGTACTTGAATGAGCAACACAAATTCATATTATAGTCAGTCAGTATCGAAGTGCATAAAAGTGCAAGTATAGCTTCAGATGCATTCAGTAACTGTTTCGCAATATGGCCCCAAAAATAGCCACTTCTTAAGGAGTGTGTGTGTGTATGTGTGTGTGTGTGTGTGTGGTGGGGGGTTATAGCTTATACTGTTTCTAACCTAAAAGATATACATTTCTGTTCCTCCAGTCCAGTAAATCTACATGTTAGCACTGTTTCATAGAGTATTATTAGAGTATTAGAGCATCAATCCTAATAATCCTCATTTACCCATGGATTCGGAACCACACTTGTTCGTTTCCTCGACACAAAAGGAAACGGATAAACAAACAAGTGAACAAAATACATAAAGAAATAAATAAACCAAATAAACAAATAAATAAAACGCCTGCTGGTTCAAGAAGGAAGCTTCGTTTGCGTTAAGCAGAGAGTGCAGGATATCCAGTAGGAAGCACTATTCTGGCACAGTATTATTTTGTGCCATAGAGGTTGTGACACCGCTCCGCTTCGCTCGACAGCCCCGTCTCTTTAGTCCCTTTTACTGAGGAAAAGAAGTTCTCTGTGAACCCGTCAGCAGAGAATTGCTAACGTTTTTTGTTTTTTTTTGAGGTAAAAATAAAAAAACGTGAGGAAAGTGTTACGCCATTTCGGCCGCATTATCCCCCCTGGACGGATTCTGGCGTCAGAATTTGTGGATAACGCAATGCTGAAACCGTAAGGCTTTACAGTAGGATGTGACTTGGCAGGCCGGGCGGGGGCCTCTAGCTGCTCTCAGAGGAGGTGGGGGGCGCGGTGGAGGACGAGCGGCGGCGGGACACGGACTGCGAGCGCTCGTACGGCTGCAGCTGCACCTCCAGGAAGTCGCGGTGCTGCTGGCTGATCAGCTGACTGATGAGACCCGGCAGAGCCTGCAGGTTGCTCAGCAGCGTCTCCAGCTTCGTCTCCAGGACCGCGATCCGCTTCTCTGTGTCCTCCCCGCGCTCATTCAGGTCAGAGATGAGGTCGTACATGATGTTCTGAGTCTACAGTTGGAGCCGCCGTCAGGCAGGAAGAAAAGGAGGAGGAGAGAAAGAAGAGAGTCAGAAAAGGTCTGAGAGTCAGAAAAGGTCATCAACCATGACATCAGTAAACGTACAAGCTGGGGTGACACAAAACTTCCTATTTAACGTATTTCATATAGTCTTGAGTGAAAAAACAGGATACAGCTATAACTGATACAGCACGCACTGACAAACACATCTCCTTCAGTGTTTCTGATGACTTTTTGACAAGGTGTGTTAAGGTGTGTAACTTAGCTGGTAGTAACTTGGTAAAAGTAGGTGTTGATTTGAGTCTAGCTTCGCAGGTATGAAGAACAGATGTAGACTACGTAAGCACTGATGTACATTGCTCTGGAAAGGAAGGTCTGGCAAATGCCGAAATTGTAATTGTGTTACAGCGAACCTCCAGCTTAATGTCTTGAGCAAAACTGCTGACTTTGTGGATCAGACCTATAACAAACAACTGTTTGAGTGTGTCCTAATACTTTAAATAGACTGACTTCACGTCAGGTGAAAAGAAGTTTGTGTGAAATAGCTTTGAAGAGTTACTGCAGAGGCAAATAATGTAAATGTATAATCAGTACAATTCAGAGAGCAAAATTAACGCAGCTAGAAAGAAATCACGTAATCTAACTGGGTTACTAATCACTACAACTATTACTATAAATTACTAATCACTACAACTATTACTATAAATTACTAATCACTAGTGCTATGAATAATTTATAGTAGATACTAAATAATTTATAGCAGGTACTGAATAATTCACAGTAGATCCTGTATAATGTATAGTAGTTACTAAATCATTCATAGTACGTACTGGATAATTCATACTAGATACTAAATGATTTAGATACTGACAAGTAGAAACTGAATCTTTTATAGGAAATCCTGTAGAATGTAAAGTAATTAGTGAATAAGTAATATCCTATATTATTTACCCATATTATTTACAGCGCTGTATAATGTACAGTACATATGGAGTAAGTCAATAATTCACAATTTCATTAATTCCACTTGAAAATGAACTTTTATATCCTTTTTAGTGCATATTTGTATTTATTTTTATGACATTTTTTTTTTGTGTTGTGCTGTGATTTGTGTGTTGGCTAGCTGTTAACCTGATTGGTCTAGTTATGAAATATTTTGTTTTTAGGTTGTTTTTACAAAAAGAGTCCCAGGGGAATTAATCATCCAACATCTGCCCACAGAATCTGCATTTATTGTAACAGCTGCGGCTCCCTGATCGGGTGAACTGAAGAAATAATGGAATAACGCGGAACATGGAGGGGAAATTGCTTCTCTAACAACTGTGAAAGAATCCAACAACTGTTCTGCCACTGAAGTGGCCCAGAAAGAGGGAATCAGAGGGATGCTGAGAGCATTTCCGTCTCTGCTTTGAGCCCAGAGCTGCGAATAATGTAGGCTGGGAGCGGCGAGGGGAGGCGCTGCCAGCTGGGCTGGAAGGAGGTGTTGTTTTGTAAGTTGATTTTCTGTAGCAGAGCTTTCATCAGCTCTGAAGCCTCTGTGAGAAATGCTCCAGCGGCTGTGTGAGTGTGTGTGTGTGTGTGTGTGTGTATGTGTATGTGTCTGTACAACAAGCGTGGAGTTCCAGCCCAAAGCGTCAGCTGGATCCACAGACACACTGCAGAGGGATCTTCTCGGGGTTTTAATTCCAGTGAATCAAATGTTTCAAAGCCATGACAAGGCCTTTCTCCTAGAGGTGTGCGTGAGTCATATCAGGTAAAAGCAGGTGGCGACCAGAAGCCAAAATAAAAAAGTTTGTGAGGGGTTGTAACAGTTAAAGTACAGCACTGGATGCATTTTTTCAGACTCTTCAGTTGTCTTCAACGGGAGAGGCATGTTTTGGATGTTTGCGTCCTGTGTTTTCGTGAACACTGAGGGCTTAGAACAGCTGATGTCATCAGCGTTTTTAACGAGAGCAATGCAGTCATGGAGGAGAGAGAGAGAACAGTTAAACTAAGTGATAGGGGAGAGGGAGGACCACCCAACCTTCCCAGAGAGAGAGAGGACAGTTATTCTGCTCAGTTACCTACTTACGAGTGTTAGGACGATGTTCCTTGTGAAATTCAATAGAAATTTAGTCTATTTTGATGCACCTCATCCTCCGAATGTTCTGGAACTATAATGCAGATCTGACGGAACTGACATTCAGAGTTGCAGTTCACCCTCCTCACTGCTAGGGCAGCCCTTGAGCCATGAACTGAGTTAAGGAAATAATTTCTGTTTTTGTGCTATTTAAGGACAAAGATTCTGAGAGAACTTTGCGAAGTACTTCCATTCATTTTGGCTCAGAATCTGATGCCGAGACCTTGATTTGTATTCACCGGGAGCATTTTAACACGAGCAGTCACGCCGGCTGCAGCACGGCGAGGGGAAAACACAGCGCCTGCACATCAGCAAGGACGTGTTTGACTGAAGGAGGCAGAAGCTGCGCAGCTGCCCGAGTTATTTTAGGCTTCATTATACAAGCTGGTGCTCACGGAAGCATCTGCTGGGATTAATGCCGTGCCGGCCTCTGATGGAGAGAGGCAATTACGGCAGTGACAAAAGAGGGCGCAAACGAGTCAGGACTCGCTGCCTCACTCCTCAATGTCACCCTCTTAACGCTGTTCCATTAAGAGAAACCGAAGGGACGCAGGGTGACATCAGCTAATGTTAATGACACTCACAAAATGGGCGAGCGTGACATGACCACCGGGGTCAAGCGAATGTCAGGGCGCAGTGTATGTATGTGTGTGTGTGTGAGGGAGAGAGAGAGAAAGGGAAAGGAGATAGAGAAAGGGAGGGGTGCTGTTCGAGCTGATTCATCAAATCCTGCAGTGTCTCCCTTCCCAGGTTGCCGCGTGTTTTGTGCGCAGTCAGGCCAGCAGAGTGCCCGGTATTCCCCGAGGTGTGTCATTTCTCGTTAAAAGCGCCTCAAAGAACTGCAAAAACTGCAGCCGATGAGGTTCAGACGTGCCGAGCTACTTTAAATGACCTGCATTTTCTTGTATTTGAGTTCCGGATCTGTGTTTTATTCATTTTCACATGATCATTTTCAGACCTGTCTTTGATTAAACAGGCTGTTTAAAGGAATTATTTGATGAAAAATAAAATATACGCATTTAAAGGTGTAGCCAATTGTGTTTGGAGTCAATTTTTTTGTTGAACTGGAGTTACGAGGTCAGCGCCACTAACACTAGAGATCAATAGTCATCCAAACTAATTTGGTGAACACATATCCAAAACTTCCCTGAATCTGCTCAAACTGCATTCAGATACATCTGCATCATCTGGTGTAAGTTGGAAACTGTATAAATGTACTTTCTGAAGCATTTTTCCTTTAATCCTTTAATATTATCTAAATATCACATGTCCTAATTCACTGGTTCCAAAAGAAGTCAGAGCTAAAAATTAACTGCTGGGGCTCCAGAGTGGAGGAACCATCTAATCACTGGTTCCATCATCAGGAGGTTTGTGAGTTTAATTGCCAGTGATACTAAGGCCATCTAGGGCCAGAAATAAACTGCCCTCTCCCTCTCTTAGCATATGAGTGTGATTTATTGTTTGTCTATGATGCTGGATCGGTGTGTTTTATAGTATCATATACATTGGATATTCTGATATTAAACTGTACCCAGATATTTCTCATTTCTTTGAGCTGTGTATTTGCACTGCATTCAGGGTTTAACGTCTTTTCAAAGTAGCCATAGAATACAATTTTGGACTGCTATGGAATTCCTTTAGCTCAATCTTGAATTTAAAGTTTTTTCCTGAAATTGAACACTTTTTAAATAATTTATAAATCACTTTTTAATTCATTTTTTGTGGCTTCTATGGATCCCCTGTAATGGTCTGTGGAGTGAATGCTACATTAATAGCGTCAAACTCTTTTAACTGTTCTAGAAAGGAAGTTTTTCCATCTGGACCTTTAACATCAAGCCTTAAACATGTTTTGGACACATAGACGTTCCTGTGAACGTTTCCACACAAACATTCTGGTGCACAGACACACAACACAGGCATGAAAAATAATTGGACGAAGTAAAAAACAAGGACACATATCAATAGAAGCAACAGTACAGATGAGAGAAAGTTCACATAAGAGCTACTTGGGTCTGTTCATTTGACACCTGTAGACTTACACATCTTTATCTGAGCACAGAGCTAAAGAAATCAGCAAAATAAGCACTCCTATATTTTCCAGAGCAAGCAGTCACTCCTACAGGACGCTGGCACCTGTAGAATTAGTGGGGTGGGGTGGTGGTGGTGGTGGTGGTGGGGTGGGGGGGTTACGGTCACTCTTACCTTTGCGAGGTCCACTAGAGAGTTTGCTTGGTCATTCAGCTTCCGTTGCTCCATTTTAACACTTCTTAATCTGAACACAAGGCCATTCAGAGCCCATTACAGGCAAGTGGTCAGTTTATTTATTTAAAAAAGGAAAGAAATAAGCAGTCTTTTGCTGTCCATTCGCAAGGCATGTGCACATTGGAAGGCAGAAGCAGTCCAGAGACATGCACAGGAGATGGGGAGAAGATGCAAGGCTTGCAGGAGGGAGCGTGGTGAGCAGAGAGCATGCAGGTGTCCACTACAGAGGGAAAGGGCTTTAAAAGGGCAAGGAGGGACTGTCCACTGCAGTGGATCTCACCCGTAAACTCTAACTTGTGGGAAATCCTATTCAAATCCAACACATGTTCACTGCAACTTGGGTGAGCAGTTCATGTTTTTTTTGTTTTGTTTTTTTTAACCAAATTCCATTATGGATCACAAAAAAAGGGAATACTCTGAAAACCATGAAATGAAGGGAATAGTTCAGTCAGTAATGCAATGTTGCTTACAGTGAATGAAAGTCAATAGAAACTGATTAGCATTTCTGAAATAATTTGTACACTGGTGACCACCAGCTTCCATTCTCTTCCAGTATCTGCAAAATTGTATAGACAAACTATTCTTTTAATCTGGACTATTTTGAAACTGCTACAAAGGACATATTATTTTATTATTTCAGTTATTATTTTTATATGTATTTGGGTCATTGTGTCCCACACTGGGGAAATGTGTTTTTTGAAAAAAAGGAAGTGTGTTACTGATTAGGAGCTTCATTAAGTTTATGAGAAACTTCAGGAGAAATAATGAGCAAAGGAAAGAAATCAACTCAAGATAATTTACTGCTCTCATCAGTTTCTTCGTTTTCTTTTCTTTAACAACCTTATGGATCGCAAAACTGTCTGACTTTGATAGTTTTGAGACTTGAATTTGATCACTATGACAAATGTCAGATGTTGTTCAGGCTCATTTATAAGTCAAGCAAATTTTCTTCTGGATCTTCTGGTTTATCTGAAGATCTGATTATCTGAGACAAATAAAGATTAGTCCCAGAGAGGCAAAAAATCCCTGATCCCAGATTAGCGCTGAGATCCTTGAGATCAATGTGACCTGTTACTTAGGACTATACAATTTATTGTCTGCTGTTAATGCAATATCGATTTCTGCAATACTGATATCACAAAAGACTGCAATATGCAAATGAGCCTCTAACTAATCTGATGAATCCAACAAGGGTTGAATTACTTTAATCTTTAAAGGTGTTGGCGAATCAGTGCATGAGTGGGTGGGGCTAAACTGCTGTGGCCAGAATAAGGATATGTATTTAAATGTGTTTTTTGTGACATTACAAAAACTATGATTTGAAAACAGGCTGTTTTTGTAACTTATTGTCCATATGGGGACTATGGATGGAGTTGAATTAAACGTACCATTTGAAACAATAATTGCCGACTTTAAGCCTTTTTAACTCCAGAAAAGTGATGATATCTGCCTTTAATATCTTGAAAAGCATTTCAACCGCAATATGCATCAGTAAAATCGCAACAATGATATTTTGCCCAAATCGTGCAGCTCTACTGTTCACGTGAAGTAGAAGCTGAACTCGTTTGTGTGAAACTTTCCGGGCGTGTTCTTCTCCCACAGCAGCTGTGAAGCTAGTGTGCCGCGGCGGCTAAACCAACGCACTTAGCCTGATCTATACCGCCGCCATGAATTATTCAAATCCTCTATTTAATTAGGTTTCTTCTGAGCTACTTATCTTAACTAAAGCGTACGTGGTCCCCTTTCATCCTCAAGGGCATTCAAAATGGAAAACTGAAGAGCACTTCCAGCTACGAGGGGGCGTTTGCCAGGCACTTGGCCGGCTAAGCAGCTTCATGCTAGCTTGGAAGGGAGAAAGAGAGAGGGAAAGAGAGGGGGAGAGAGAAAGAGAGAATATGAGAGAGAGGGAGAGAAAGAATATGAGAGTGAGAGGGAGAGAGAGAGGGAGAGAGAGAGTATCAGAGAGAGAGGGAGAGAAAGAATAAGAGAGAGAGAACATGAGAGAGAGGTGGGGGAGAGAAAATGAGAATGAGACAGCCAGCGAGAAAGAAAGAATAAGAGAGAGAGAGAGTGAGAGAGACAATGAGAGATCGAGAGAAAATTACTAAAAGTGAGAGGTAGTAAAAGAGACAGAAAGAGAGCGAAAGAGAAAGAATGAAACAGAGAGAAAGAGAGAGCATGAACGAGACAGAATGAGAGAACGAGTTAGAGAGAATAAAAGAAAGAGAGAGCCAGAGAGAGAGAGAAAGAGAGAGAGAGTAAGCTGTATTGGAACAGTCATGTATTTGTATTTCTGGAGGGGGTAAAGGGGGAGGTGGGGGAATCATGGTCTAAATGTTTTTTGAGAATTTGAGAACTGATATCAAGCTAATCATGCTAATTAGCATGTGTGAATTTGACAAGTCAGATCAGAGGGGAGAGTGTGAAGGCCCTGTGGGGACTAGTGGGTAATTGGTTCAGATGTAGGCCGGGCCTGCAGTGAAGGGGGCGGCCAGCAGAAGGAGACAAAGCAAAGCTGAGAAAAAAATAAAAAAATTAAATTAACAAGTGGGGAAGCTTCTACTGCAGCGCAGTCAAGGGGAGCTGCAAAATAAGCACGAGTATCTCCCCAGCAAATCACACACTCAGGGAAGTGCCTTCTTTAATCCTGTTGGGCAGATGGCATTTAAAAACCAGCGTGCTTTGTCTCAACAGGACGTTCATTTCACAGCTGAATGGCCACTACCAGTCAGATGAAGTCTCTCACAGACCATTGGGCCTGCGTTCGAGTTATTGACTACGTACATGGTTTACGTCCAGCCTTAATGGGTCTCGGAGTTTAAGAGCGACACTCCTGCCCTTTGAAAGGGTCATTAATCATGTGGTCTTACGGCCAAAACACGTACTGACATGTATCTGCAGATTCTGCCCCCCCCACCTTCGTTCATGATGTTGGATATGCCGCGTTTAAGGGGGGGTTGTACGCTTTTTTGATGGCTAATTAATGGAGGTGTTTGAGCGTGTTGTTTCCTGCTGGCTGGGGAAGCAGAGCATTCGGGAAAGCAGAATGGCGTGGGATAAGGTGTGTGTGTTTGTGTGTGTGTGGGTGTTTGACGGGGGGTGCAGGAACGTTCTTCAGGCTCCTTCTGACCTTCACAAGTACACACACATACACACGCATAAACACACACACACACACACACACACACACGCATAAACACACACACACACACACAGACACACACACACACACACACACACACACACACACACACACACACACACACAAAAAAACACACACAGAAACACACACACACACAAACACACACACA
>JBBPCX010000035.1:98007-111117 GCA_037974365.1 Hydrocynus forskahlii | reverse complement strand
ACACACACACACACACACACACACACACACACACACACACACACACACACACACACACACACACACAGACACACAAAGAAACTGAGCCAAAAAACTTTATTTCCCAAATTCATTGCCCCTATCTGCCACTGTTGCACTATTTGATGCTCCACTGCTCCACCTGCTGGACCCAAAGGGAACTAAACACATAAGGAATCCACACCACTCAGTGAGGCCTAGCCCTTTGGGAATACATTTTAATAGTCTTCTGAAATGGTGTCGTTATCTCATATCATGGAAACTTAACTGGTTTTCTTTATGAGAAAAATGTGTCTTTATTATTTATATTATTGTGTATTGTGGTACATTTTGTCCTATACACATTAACCAGGCAACCAAATTATGAGGAGCTTAACTCCAGTGTGCCAATTACCCATTTTGTCATCATTTTGTGTATAAAGCAGTTTAGAAAGGACAACATCCAGTATATAATCCAAAGCCCATTTTTATTACTCTCATAAAGATGCTGAAAAATTCATGAATATGCTGTTGCTACATCCATGCTACAAGTAAGCTAACAGTCCTGCGCACTGAAATGATGTTGCATGAAAGTAAATTTCAAATTAATTAGGATAATAACAACATCAGCTACTCAAAGTGTTGCTTTAAACTGCCAAAACCTCGTAACTACCACTCTGGACCAAGCTGGCTGGTTGCTGTAGGGCTGCAGCCTTATAATCTCCCTTCAGTATGCAGCAGTGTTAGCCTGCATGTAGCAGCAGTCGTGTTTCGGCTCCTTATGGGCCTCTGTGACCCCACAATGTTCTGAAGAAAACCAACTAATTTTTCCTATAGAGAAAACCATCTTAGACCCAGAGTTCCTAATATGTGCATAATGTCAGCAACAGAGGTCATATCCAGTTTAAAGTGGTTGGACAGTTTTCATCCTGCTCCAAGTATAGCTGATCACAAGTCCTGCTTGGTGTCTGAAGTGTGCTTCTTCAGCTTACAAAGTTAATGTAGGTAAAAGGCAATGGAAGTTCACACTCCATCTATTAGCATGACGCTAACTGCAGCCCTAAACAATCACACACTCACCTCAAACCATATGGAGGTCTTCAGTAATCCCTAATAGACACACTGATGTGGTTTCTGACGTATGATTCACAGTTACCTATACACATGAAGTTTTCCGATTCTGATTTGCATTGCTAAAAACAGTTCTTGCCTGAATATGACTCCCTCCCCTCATAGCATTAGCTTAAGGGACTGATACAGCACCTCAGGGCGTCATACCATATTCATTGTCATATTTCATATCTGCCTTCATTAGTTATTATTACACCATCACATGCTGTTATACTGTACATGCTGCTATGCAGGTTCTTACTCTGTTTTCATTGCTCTGCTAATATGGCACAATGCACTTTAACATCCCACTTGCACATTGTACATATGTAAATCTGCCAGATTGTTGCTATCCTTATAACTTAAAAACTTTAAAATACTCTATTTTAGTTTTCATATATTACCTTTAATTTGTGTTCCTGTTTAAGTTGTTTCACTTTTTATTTTAGATATGTTTTTAAATGTAAATGTGTACTTATTTTATTAAATTTGTGCAGTCATAAAAAAGGAGTGGCTCAGGATACATTTCACTGCGTGTAGTACTTGTATAACTACGCATGTGACAAATAATAAAGAACACTGAATCTTTTTGAACTTTAGACCATGTTAATAGACAACAGTGAGTTATACAGCGTCTATTAGTGAATACTGAACACCTCTGCAGGGTTTTAGGCAAGTGTAGCTCCAATGTGAGGCAAAAGAAACAGACACCAAACAGATCTTGGCTGATGGACTACACTGAGCATGAGGTGGAAACCTGTCCAAACTACTGTTGGTAAATTGTGTCACAGGACCTGGGTCATATGTATCGCTGCTACCACCATCATGTTATTAGCAAAGTTCCTGCTACTACTACCCTAGCTGGTTCTTCAATATGGAGAGCTCACAGTCCACACAGACCAGATCGGTGGACGTATTTCAGCAGGATGTCCCGTCCTACCAGCCACTAAGGAGGAAGGATGGAAGGAAAGGCAGAGGCAGATGGATCTCCAGCCACAAATCTGGTTCCACAAGCCCAAAGATGAACCACCGTGGTCGTTTAGTGGACAGTAAGGTTGGTAGACAGGCAGGGTGTAGTTGTGGGGAGAGAGACCACTCTACAGCTTTTAGCCTTAGCTTCAGCAGTCATCCTTTGGTTCATGGAAGCAAAGTCAAGTCGAGTTTAATCAGCGTCTATCTGATTAAAGGATTCAAACCATCACACTCATGCAGCAATGGCAGGAAAAAACACCCTCCATCATTAATAACTGAAATTCATTTAGAAGAAGGCATACAAACGATAAAACCAATTTGAAAGTTGGAATTGTGTGTGTGCTGAGTGAAGCGCTAGACATTCACCATGTTTTGTTCTGCATGACTTTTACATGTTTTTATATGCTACTTCAATTAAAGGGCCCATATCCTACATTTTGTCTCCCCTGCGGTCCGTTAACATTTTTGTTCTTTTATATATCATTGTGTTTTTTCACATTACCATTTTCAAACCTTTCTTTATCCCTTAAACCAGCCGTTTCTCCTACTGTGCCTTTCAGACTGAAATATATGAATGTCCTCTCTTCTGACTGGCTGAACTGTATTGTGCCTCACTGAAAAAGAAGTCTGTGCTATGCAACTCTCTACACCTTCAATGTGAGAGGGAGGGGCTAAGCTGCTGTAGTAGGCCAATGTATGTGAATGTACTGTTTTTTGTGACATCATAAAAGCAATACATTAGTTGTCTTATATGGTAAAGAAAAAGGTTAATCATGTTTACACACCATGTTTACATACTAAGCAAGTAAGGAAAACGAGGGTTTATGTGATATGGGCCCTTTAATGCTAAAGTGAGGCCTGGTTGGTTCCTCAGCGATGAAATCAGCGCTAGTCAAAAAGAAATTTATGAATTTCACTTATCAAATGAGGGAGTTCAATTCTGGTGTGAATTTAAGACTGCTGGGTAGAAAGACAAGCTTTCAGTCGCATGCACACGGCAGAGTGTGTATCTGGAGGCAGGGGCGGAGGGACTTACTTTCGCGCTCTATTGGATTGTGTTGACACAAACAGGAAAGAAAGGAACATAAAAACAGACAAATGAATTATCGCAACATCAGTTCAAATGTGGTATGATCATTTAACACACACGCACGCGCGCACACATACATATGCACACACACACACACACACACACACACACACACACACACCCACACATATAATTAAACACACACTTATGAAATTGTTCCTTTTTTATATTGTATTAAGAACCCCTTCAAAAACCAAGGATGGGAAATCTCTCTGGCAGTAGATACACAGTTCATAACTGGGTTGCCAAATTGGCACAGAATTCCCCACTCCAGCGGAACGGCAATGCCATTAATAACCCTCTGTGACGCGAGCCGTCACCTCACACGCAGCAGAACTGCGTGACCTTCGCTAACGGACCGCGCGAGCCTGTGTGTGTGTAGCCGGGTAAACGGAGTGTGCTCCCCAACTTTCACTAACGACTCCTCCGAGTCTCAGAGACGCAGCAGGTGGTGCATGGACTGCACACACACACACACGCGTGCACACACACACACACACACACACACACACACACACACACTCACACACACGCAAGCTTCAGTTACAGCACCCTTCCACTCTTAACAGCAGTGGAACAGCCGAATGGAAGACACACACACACACACACACATGGCTTTACAGTCACACTGTGCAATATTAATGGCCCGGTGGAATTTAGAGTATTGACAACGAAACCTGACATTCTCTCTTTCATCCTTCTCTCTCTCTCTCTTGTTTCTTTTCTTTCCTCTTTTTTGTCTCTTGCCTTTTTCTGTCTCATTCCTTCCTCTCTCCCCTTTTCCCCCTTTGGCTTTTCTTTTCCCACTCATTTCTCCTCTCAATCCTTCTCTTTTTCTGCACACTCCTTATTTCTGTTTTCTCTCTCTAATTTCTTCTCACCCTCCCTCTCATCTCTCTCATTCTGTTTTTCTCTTTTTCTTTCTTTCTCTGTACAGAAACACTGCACTCTCTCTCTCTTTCTCCTTTTGGCTTTCTCTTTTCCTTTTTTCTCTCTCCCTTTCTCCTTCTCCCCCAATTCACTCCTTCTCTCGTTCCTTTTTTCTTTGCTTTCTTCCCTCTGTTCATCACTTCTTTTCCTTTGCCCACTCCCTCACTGCTCGTTTCTCTTTTTTTCGTTCACACACACAGAAAAATAAACGCATACACACACACACACACACACACACACACACACACTGGTCTCTCTTACTCCTTTTCTGTCACTGTGTCACCCTCGCACTCTCTTTTCATCTCTACCCCTCTCTTATTTCTTCTCTCTCTCCCCAACTTTTTCCATTAAACACTCCTTCTCTCCCTTTCTTTCACCCATTTCCCTCTCGTCCTATTTTCTTCCTTCCACTCCAGCTTACTCTCTATCTTCTCCCCTGCTCTCCCTCTCTCCTCTTTTCTCTGTCATGTTTATTTCTCTCTTTCTCTTCTTCTCTCTTTTCCTCCTCTTCTCCCTTTGAGTCAGAGAGAGGTAGCGAGAGGTCACCTTTCTTCTTTCACCCTTATCATAATCACAGCTCTTACTGAAGCGTGGCTGATCTGAGACCAGCTGACTGACAGGACCAGTGGCACCATTCATTCAGCCTGGGGGAAAAATAAACTACGGAGAGGCGAAAATGCCTTCACATGTGACACTTTCCTTTTACTGCTTTCCAAACTGATCTGTTCAGGGCAGCCTGCTTTAATTACCTTTATATTTTAATGATTTAAAAACAGATGCAGTGACAGTTATATGCATAATACTAAGAAGATAGTGGAGGCCACTGTGGGTTCATAGTGAATAAAACAGCTGTATTTGTGTCGGAGATGTTCTGTTCCATTCACCATCACTGGAAAGAAATCAGAGCCTCTACAATGAGCCATTTCACACCAAACACACTCTGACTTTGATTACACCTCAGCCACTGCAGTACTGCACTGCACTGCAACTGATTAAAAAATAGTTTAATTTTAATATGATTTAAGAGAAAGTCTTCAACTTCTTGAACCATCCACTGAGCCATGAAAGCCCTTTGTCTTGGATATTGTATTAAACCAAAGCATTAAGTATGTGATGATATTGCTGTGCTGATAGAGTCAGTGCAGAATATTTCAGACAAGCAAAGTGTACATTCAGACTGGAATTCTAATCATTAAGAGCTTATTTTAGATGTAGGAAGTGTCAGTGTGACAATGAGGGCTGTCTGAAGTCTGAAGGTTGTTTAAAATGACCAATAAAAAGCACAATCACAATAAAATTGAATTAAAGGTAGAATTAAAGTCTGACCCTTTTGACCTTGTTAGTTCATGCCCTTGATCATATGAAACGTGACTCACCATCATATACCAGTAAAAAGATAGAATTATTGTTTTTCTGTAGTGTTCCTAGTATTTTTTTGTATTTTCTGCTGCTTGCCTTGTATCAGCAGGTGAGACGAAATATTCTTAACCAATACTACTGTGTTTATCAAGAATACATGACCCTCAGAGACCCACCCTGATACGAATTTTCTCTCAGAAAGAAGTCACAATAGCAAAGAAAAATGTGTTTACTGATGTTTTCCCTCTGTGTTAAGGGGCTGTACATTAACACCACGACCCTGTGATTTATTTACTGAATATTCCTTACCACTGAGTTCAACACTGGCACTAACCTCTCTCTCCCTCTCTGTCGTATTGTCTCTCTCTCGCTCCCACTCTCTCTATGTCCTACTGTATCTCCTTCTGTCTTACTCTCTCTCTCTTTCTGTCTTACTCTCTCACTCTTTCTCTCTGTCTTAATGTCTCTCTCTCACTTTCTCTCTCCATCTTTCTGTCTTACTGTTTCTCTCTCTCTGTCTTACTGTCTCTCTCACTTTTTCAGTCTTACTGTCTCTCTCTCTTTCTGTCTTGCTGTCTCTCTCTCTCTCTTTCAAAGAAACACACACACACACACACAGTTCTGTTCTGTTTCACTCGCTGACCTGTGCTGTCTCTCCACATGAGGGCTTCGGCCCAGATAGATGGAAATCAACTCGTCGTCCTGGTTGAGCAGAACAGCGTGAATTCAGCACCGTCACTATTATAAAACACCAACTGAGGGAAAAATCTTTGGGAAAATGGTGTTCCGTCCCTCCAGCAAAGTTCCAGAGACTCACAGCATCTCTGACAAGGCGCTTAAAAGCTCTTCTGATGGCTCAAAATACTGAGAGGAGAAGATGCCTTCACACTTTCCTCTTTCTGCTTTCCTAAGTGATTAGTTCAGGACTGCCCGCGTTAATTAGCTTCAGATTTTATTCATTTAAAACAGATGCAGTGACAGTCCTTATATTTGAAATAATAAGAAGAGCAAATTAAAGGATGGATTTAAAGTCAACCTAAAATAAAATTGACCCTTTATTACATTGGTAGTTCATGCTAAGGGCACAGTACAAAATATGACATCAATTTCTTTTAAATTTCCATCAAAATATAATTTTATTCTCATTAACGTACCACCATGCTCAACTACACCATGCTCAACTACAGGAAGAGGCCAAACTTCACTACCTCAGCTCTAACTAACCAAACAACTGTCTAATATCCATCGCAAAACTACTAACATCATCACTGACAGATCCAAGTTAAGCTATAGTGCCTTGCAAAAGTATTCACCCCCCTTGGCTTATTACCTATTTTGTTACAACCTGTAATTTAGATATTTTTAAATCTTATTTTATGTTTTGGATTTGCACAAAATAGTCTAAGTTGGTGAAGTGAAATGAAAATAAAAACAAAAAAAAATGAAAATTGAAAATGAAAATGTGCGTATGTATTCAGCCCCTTTGCTATGAAGCCCCTAAAAAGTTCTGGTGCAACCAATTACCCTCAAAAGTCACATAATTAGTGAAATGAAGTCCACCTTTGTGTCCACAAGTGTCACATGAGCTGTCAGTATAAACACACCTTTTCTGAAAGGCCCCAGAGGCTGCAGCACCACTAAGCAAGAGGCATCACACCATGAAGACCAAAGAGCTCTCCAAACACGTTAGTGACAAAGTTGTTGAGAAATACAAGTCAGTGTTGGATTATAAAAAATTCCAAATCTTTGATGTTCACCTGGAGCACCATCAAATCCATCATCTTCAAATTGAAAGAACATGGTACCACAACAAACCTGCCAAGAGAGGGCTGTCCACCAAAACTCACAGACCGGGCAAGGAGATCATTAATCAGAGAGGAAGCACAGAGACCAAAGGTTACCCTGAAGGAGTCGCAGAGTTCCACAGCAGAGACAGAGTATCTGTCCATAGGACCGCATTAAGCCGCACACTCCATAGAGCTGGGTTTTATGGAAGAGTGGCCAGAAAAAAGCCATTACTTAGTGTTAAAAATAAGAAGGCAGGTTTTGATTTTGCCGAAAGGCATGTGGGCGACTCCCCAAATGTATGGAGGAAGGTGCTCTGGTCAGATAAGACTAAAATTGAACTTTTCGGCCACCAAGGAAAATGCTATGTCTGGTTCAAGCCCAACACATCCCATCACCCCAAGAACACCATCTCTACAGTGAAACATGGTGGTGGCAGCATCATGCTGTGGTGATGTTTTTCAGCAGCAGGGACTGGGAAACTGGTCCGAGTCATGTGACAGATGGATGGTGCTAAATACAGGGATATTCTTGAGCAAAACCCTGTCAGTCTGCCTGTGATTTGAGACTGGGACGGAGGTTCACCTTCCAGCAGGACAATGACCCGAAGCATACTGCTAAAGCAACACTTGAGTGGTTTAAAGGGAAACATTTAAATGTGTTGAAATGGCCTAGACAAAGTCCAGGCCTCAATCCAATTGACAATCCGTGGGCAGACTTGAAGATTGCTGTTCACAAGTGAAAACCATCCAACGTGAAGGAGCTGGAGCAGTTTTGCCTTGAGGAATGGTCAAAAATCCCAGTGGCAAGATGTGGCAAGCTCATAGAGACTTATCCAAAGCAACGTGCAGCTGCAAATGAACAGTTATGCATGCTGAAGTTTTCTGTTATTTTGTAATATTTGTTGTTTGCTTCGCAAAAAAAAAAAATACATCTTCAAAGTTGTAGGCATGTTCTATAAATGAAATGGTGCAAACTCCCAAACAATCCATTTTAATTCCAGGTTGTGAGGCAATAAAGTCTGTACTGTTAACAGTGGAGGTGAATGGAACCAGATGTCTCCCTCTTAAAAAGTCTCTCACAGAAAGTTATGACATGAAAGAACAGCAGTAATTAGGCACTGTCACCATCATCGGAACACCAACTGAGGGAATATCTTTGGAAGAACAGCATTTTGTCCCTCCAGCACAGTTCCAGACACTTATATCATCTATGACAAGGTGCTCTGTAGCTCTTCTGATGGCTCTTGGTGGCCCTACATCTTACTAAGACATTTAGGGCCAGTTTCCAAGACAGGGATTAAGACTGGACCATATTTCTCTTTCAATAGAAAATCTCCACTCAGAATACTATGTTGACCAGGACTAGGCTAAACTAGGAAACCGATCCTTTAAGGTAATTTTTCCTTTAATTTGTTGCTTGTCTGTGCAGTCATATACACTCCTGGCCAATTGAAATATTTTGTTCCTTATTTTTAAGTAAAATTAAGGACACATCCTCTAATTCTTTCTATTTGAGTGCACCATTTCTATTTAGAATATTGGAAAAAATATAATAATACATGAAATGTGCCATCACTTTAGCACAGGCCAAAAACTTTACTTTTCCTGATCCGTTAAATTTAGCAAATAAACAGTAATTGTGTATTAATATGTGCAGAAGTGTGTCTCTGTGCAACATGTACTAATTTGTGCACAATAAAACATGTTTTTCAATGTGGTGCAGAGGGTTGTAAATTTGGCACTAAAGGGATGCAGATGAAGACGTTGGAACCTCCACTCTTGCAGTCCAAAATCCATTATGAGGATCATTATGGGTCTGGAGCAATGCCAGCTGAGGACTTCAGTCAAAATCAGCCTTGTGTTTACCAAAAAATATCTCTCTGCAGAATAAGAGATGAAAATAAATGGTGACAAATGAACAGAAAAGGCTGAATAAACGAGTAGAGGAGCTTAACAAGTGTAAATGCCTCCAGACTGGTGTGCTGCAGGACACAATTAAGTAATTAATATGTAAACATGGTCTGTGGCAACGATAAAAATGCTGTGTAGGAAACGATCTCAGTGACTTTAGGTTCACTTTTGAGACAGAGTATTATGGTACTTTTCTATTATTATACAGGAACCGTGCTATTTCTAAACTGTACTGTGATGGTACAGAATTTGTATCATGTTTTGATTTTCCAGTGTGTCTTAGTTCTCTCCACACAGTTTATGGCCGGTCATCGTCCCAAAACTGCATCCATGGAGTCAAACCAATGGAAAGTTTTTGTTATCATCTTTTATTATTTATAGTCTTTTTAATTATTTATAGTCTTTATAGTTTTTTTACTTGTTAGTGATGTCCTGGTTCAACAATGCATTTCTCAGTGTTAGAAAACTCCCACTGAAATTTATCTTCAGCCCAAACAGACAGTAGTGCTTGTACTTCGTCAACTTCTCAGTTGTTATCAGCTGTATCTCCACTGTTATTCTGTTGCGTGGACAGTAAAAAACAATGGTCTCTTTTTGTGTTGTGATTTCGACCTGCATGCTGCTTTTAGCCATACTGTCAAGCAACTCAGGATTGGGTTGGGTCCGGGTCACTTTATTTCTAATGGAAAAACATTTGTTCATGGCAAGGTGCAGTTCCTTGTGCCAGAAGAAAAGCGATATTTCTCATTATCTGAGTTCATTATTGAGACAGCAAGAACAGTGACTATAGTGACCTCGGCTTTGAGACCTGTGGTGATGTTTGTAAAAAAAACCCTGGAGATTGTGATGAAAATGCACATTTTGTGATTAGGATGATGTAAGGGCATCTGTTCTTCAGGTGACTGAGAACCTCAGTGCAGGACGTCATCAGACTGTGTCAGCAAGAACAGTCCGTCCACATCTACACAGAGAGGGACATTATAATAGGGCTGCAGTGCATGAAAACCCTCAATACAATGAAGAATGACTATCAGAGAGAATGGTGGTCCACTGCGTGACTGTGTTTGACTCCTAGGGTGATTAACGTCATGCAGGTTTTGTTACCACAGGAGGGTGAGATTATGTTCTACACACAGTACTTTGCAAAAATCTTGTGCCACCCCTCATTTCTTTGTATTTTGCTTTGAATCACCTTGTTGGTTCAAAAATACTATTTTATGCCATTCAATATGTCTTAGCTTTGGCATATTGAGTAGATTAAATGAAAGAAAACGGAACAAATGTTTGACAGGCTGAAAAGTGCCTAAAGATACAAGGTGCTTAGATAAAGGTTTTCCAACCACTCAATATTCAGCACCACCAGTATACTGATAAACACCTGATCATCTGGAGTCATCTGCAACTGCACCATGGTCTTTGTTGTGCTTGAATGATTCATACGTAGGTCACTGTGTGACAAAAAAAGTCTGGAAAACTGTTCCTCAAGTCTGAATCTTTTGCACAGTACTGTAGGTATCACCAATTTGTTTAAAATAGGAATACTCAGTTTGTATTCAAATTTTGGGCAACACTACTGTGAACAGGAGCAAAACACTGGTCGGATGAAAATATTTAGTGAGTAGAGGCCTGTTGGCCATGGACCGATAACAGACAAGGTAGTCCCACAAATTACTTTGCAGCACACAGTATGGACCCCTGGAGGAGCTCACTGATGTACCCATATACAGTAGCTCTTAACCAGTGATTATTTTACAACTGCTCCAAAAATCCAACAGGAAAACGAGAGAGTAAACCTAGGGAGGAGAGACAGAGCCTCCCCTGTGAAGGGTCATCTGCAGCAGGCTAATAGGGTACCATGCAAACACTTCAGGAGTTTTACAGCCAAAACAGAGAAACGCGGGAGGAGCTTCAGTCCTCAGAACATCAGACTCTTAACCAAAACATTACAGACAACTTATGATTACCTCACTGTACCTTTCCTGCCTCTATACCTCACTGTATCTCACCGGCCTCTCTACCTTGCTGTCCACCACCTGCCTGTCTACTTTACTGTACTTCACCTGCCTCTCTATCTCATTGTGTCTCACCTGCCTCACTGTACCTCACCTGCCTCTCTACCTCACTGTACCTCACCTGCCTCACTACCTCACTGTACCTCACCTGCCTCTCTACCTCACTGTACCTCACCTGCCTCTCTACCTCACTGTACCTCACCTGCCTCTCTACTTCACTGTATCTCACCTGCCTCTCTACCTCACTGTACCTCACCCGCCTCTCTACCTCATTGTATCTAACCGCCCTCTCTGTATTTCATCAGTCTCTCTACTTTACTGTACTTCATCTGCCTCTCTGTATTTTATCAGTCTCTCGATCTCACCGTATCTCTCCCCTCTCTCTACCTCACAGTCACTCACCCGACTCTCTACCTCACTGTATCTCTCCTATCTCTCTACCTCACAGTCACTCACCCGCCTGTTTACCTCACTGTTTCTCACCTGCCTCACTACCTCACTGTATCTCACCTGCCGTCTGTCATTCAAGTCCATACATCAACCAGCAACTAGCATACAGTGCCTTGGAAAAGTATCCCCCCCTCCCAGAATCAATACTTCATACAGCCACCTTTTGCAGCAATTACAGCGACAAGTCTCTTCGTGTACATCTCCACAAGCTTGGCACATCTAGACACTGGTATTTTTGCCCATTCTTCATGGCAAAGCTGCTCCAGCTCCTTCAAGTTGGATGGACGCTGCCTGTGTACAGCAATCTTTAAATCGTCCCACAGATTCTCAATTGGATTGAGGTCTGGACTTTGACTGGGCCATTACCTGTTTCTCTTTAAACCACTGGAGTGTTGCATTAGCAGTGTGTTTAGGGTTGTTGTCCTTCTGGAAGGTGAACCTCCATCCCAGTCTCAAATCTCTGGAAGACTCAAACAGATTTCCCTCAAGAATTTCTCTATATTTTGTGCCACCGATGAACTCCTTCTTTTCTTCAGTTTTGACCAGTTTCCCAGTCCCTGTCAATGAAAAGCATCCCCACTGCATGATGCTTCCCCTACAATGCTTCACTGTAGGGATGGTGTTGTCCTTGATGGCCAAAAAGTTCTATTTTAGTCTCTTTTTGATTCTATTTAGTCTGACCACAGCACCTTCTTCCACATCAAATGGTCTGCCTTATATTCTTGGCCACTCTTCCATGAAGCCCAGCTCTGTGCAGTGTGGGGCTTATAGTGGTCCTGTGGACAGACACTCCCACCTCTGCAGTAGAGCCACCCGGCTCCTTCAGGGTCATCTTTGCCCTCTTGGTTTCTGCTCTGATTAATGGCCTCCTTTCCTGGTCTGTGAGTTTTGGTGGACGACCCTCTCTTGGCAGGTTTGCTATGGTGCCGTAATCTTTACGTTTTCTAATAATGGATTTAATGGAGCTCCTTGGTATGTTCAGGGTTTGTAATATTTTTCTTAACCCAACTCTGATCTGTATTTCTCACAACTTTGTTTCTGACCTGTGTGGAGAGTTCCTCGGTCTGCATGCTGTTACTTGCTTGATGGTAGCCCTTACTTAGTGGTGTTGCACCGGTGTTGACCCTGGGGGCTATCAGAACAAGTGTAAGTATACTAAGATCATTTGACACTTAGATTGTTCACAGGTGGATCTTATTTAACTAATTAAGTGGCTTTTGAAGGTAGTGTTTGGGGCTTCAAAGCAAAGGGGTTGAAAGCAAAGTTCTTTTTCCCTTTTAACTTCATTAATCTGTAGTTTGTTTGTAGGTCCATTACTCAAAATCAAATTGAAAATCCATTGAAATTCCAGGTTGTAAGGTAACAAAATAGAGCGAATGGAGTGAACACTTGTGCAAGGCACTGTATTGTACTTTACAGCACATTATCTTCTATTACATTTGCACACTGTTAAGATGTTGTTTATAATTGTAATGCTTATTTTTTCTATATA
>JBBPCX010000035.1:85091-97907 GCA_037974365.1 Hydrocynus forskahlii | reverse complement strand
TAGATTTCTCCTCAATGCCTCCAGCTATTACTTGGATTCATAAAACTCCATAAGCAACACACCTTATTTAATCTTTAATGTAATTTAATCTACTGAAGTAAAAGAGCCAACCTGGGTATTTGAAGGAGCTACAAGTAATACTGTGCTTCCATGAGGAGAGAGGTCTGAAAATGGTTAAGCAAACACTTTGCCATACATGAAACCACTGTTTACTGTACAATTGTTACTTGTTTTTTATTGTAATATTAGTGTTTTAACACTAACACAACACTACTACCCAGTAGCAGACAGCTTTTAGGTATAAATTTATCAGGCGCCTAACACTTTTGCCCAGTACTGTATAGTCAGTTGAGACAAATGTCTAAACAGGGCTAAAGATTTGCTCCACGAAGTCAAAATAGAGGTTTTGTAGCAGGAAAATACCATAATGAGCTGGAGGGGCGCCTGGCGAAGCGGCACAGCTCTATATGGGACTGCCTAAAGGAGGAAAATGGGAAGGAATAAAAATAACTGCTATGGTGGCTAACATGAGGTGAATGCTAATAGCTCCTAATTAGCATGCAGTCATTTACATAATTATTGCTAATCGGGGGCCAGCAGCTGCAAGCATGTAAATGCGGCATTGGAACTTCAGTCTTTTTTTTTAAAAAAGTTACAGGACGACCACAAAAAAGCAAAGTGAAGTCACACACACAGTATCTGGTTCACATAAATGCACCCACAAGCCTATACATACTAGCCATATTGACTGGCACACACAAACACACACAGACCACTAACAATATTTCCCAATGGAAGAAAATACATTTTTTAAAGGGAAAAAAGTGAATTATTGAGCCTTGGCACTGTGCCCGTTAATCTTTTACTGTTGCGTGTAAGCTGTATGATGTATGCATCCTGACTGGATGTTAGCCAGCACGCTAATGTTCCTCACGCGGCCCAGCTTGGGCCGTTCTCCTCCAGCTCCGAGGCCCCAGAGGGGTACAGCACTAATTCACGCCGACGTCTTGGATCTGACTCTACATCTGAGGCCGAAATCTGCCCTGAAACAGGGGGCCGGGCAGCCATGCTTAGCATAACTTAGCATGTCATTGAATGAATGCGAATATCGACTTTATACAATAAATCAAAACCATCGAGCAGCGCAGAAGGCGTGTAATGAAAATGGGCCAAAACAATGAGCCCTAAAGCAGAGTGAACGTCAGCTATTTATTACTCCCAAATTTGTCATCGTGTCACATGCAGTTCACTTCAATACTATAAAGTACATTTTTCTCAGCCCTGACATGTTCGGGGTCTGAAATTTGCTTCTTTACTTTTAGCATTGGAGCTAATGTAGCTAATAAGTAGTGGAAGCACCAAATGACATGCCTAAATATTCACACAGACCATGTTGGGACGTTAAGTCATTACTAATTCTAGGGATAAAGCCCAGAAGGTTTTGCTGCTCACAACAGTTTTTTCTTTGTCTGATCAGAAATAAATCATCTTATTATTTGGAGATTATTAAAGTCTGACTTGTTTCTCCCAACCCACCCTTTACGAGAAATAAGGAGAAAATGTAAAAATCGACTTAAAACAGAAGTTCTTCTGCTGTTTCAGGGCTGCCAACTCTCACGCAATGACCGTGAGACACACACACCTGGGTGTCTTCACACACTCTCACGCCATAACTCTGATTTCTCACGCCGAAAATCTATTTTATCTATGTGATCTAGGGTGGCGATTGCGTCAGGCAAAACACCACTTGCGCACGGCTGGACAGGCAGTCCTGCCTTCTGCGCACCCCCCCCCCCCATCCGTCTCCATGCATCTCCGTGACTTTGGTAGTTTTGAGACTTGAATTTGATCTGTAAGGCACATTTCCGATGTTGTTCAGACTCATTTGTAAGACGACCAAGTTTTCTTCTGGATCTTATGGTTGATCTGAAGATCTGATGATCAGAGAAAAATAAAGATCAGAGCAGTGACAGAAAAGGAATTTCATTTTAGGATCTTGAACTGGGATCCGCCTGAGATTAGAGGAAGCTCTTTCTCAGGAGCTGAATTTAAGTAGTGGGAGAAAATGGTCAGAATCTCATATTGATGTTAAACTGAGTTCAGTTATGTCTAGGAGAAATAGGCTGGAGAAAGAAAAGAACTTAT
Organism: Hydrocynus forskahlii; assembly: GCA_037974365.1. NCBI lineage: Eukaryota > Metazoa > Chordata > Actinopteri > Characiformes > Alestidae > Hydrocynus > Hydrocynus forskahlii. The sequence goes on along the minus strand of JBBPCX010000035.1, from coordinate 95,762 downwards.
TGTGGATTTTCCTTTCCTCTTGGGTGGACCTCAGAAACCAAATGTGGAAAACTGTTTCTTTAAAACACTGTCAAGTTTTCAAGTTGGAATAATCCAAAACATGTATTAACTTTTGAAGTGTAAATATTGTATGTGTATTGTGTCTATGAGCTTAAACAGAGCGCTGTGACCTCGCCATCCTCCACCGTAAGCCTGACGCCTCCCTGGAGCCCAAACCAACTAAAGTGGAAAGTTCAAAGGCAAATAATTTAAAAGCTACACGTTTACTCTGCTGATAACATCAAACTGAGCACACGGACAGCAGAGAGAGCAGAGTGTGAGGTGAATAAACACGATTACAGAGAATTTAGAGAGACAGAGAAGTAAAGGGAGAGACAAATGGAGAGAAAACAACACAGGTACAGTGGGTAAGGCAGAGAGAACGAGAGAAAGGTTGAGAGATACAAGAGGAAAAAAGAGAACAGAAAGTGCACAGAAGGAGAGCAAAAATGTGCAGGTGTTAGAAGGTGAGAGGGCACAAAGAAAGAGTGACAGTAGAACTGAGAAAAAGAGAGAGACAAGGAAGAGAGAAAAAGTGAATGAAACATAAACAGAGATAAAGAAAGCAGAGAGAAAAAGTGACAGAGAGAGACAGAGAATGGAGAGAAAGAGAGAAAGAAAGAGTAGAGAGAAAAAGTGATAGGGATAAAGAAAAAAGAGCAGAGAAGAAAAGTATGTATGTGTGCACATGTGAGCATGTGTGTGTGTGTGTATATTTGTGTATGTGTATATGTGTCTATGTGTGTTTGTGTGTGTGTGTGAACGTGTGTGTGTCAGTGCTTGTATGTGTGTTTGTGTGTGAGTGTATGCACATGTGTGTGTGTATATGTGTATGCATGTGAGTTGGTGTGTTGGGGTGTGTGTGTGTCTGAATGGACTGAGAATGAAAGGAGGTGAAAATGGTCCCCTGACGCTCTCATGAATAGTGGATCAGGGGTAAGGCAGGACAGGACGAGCTCAGGACATCCGGAATGTTCTCCAGTTCCCTCAGAAATGTTCTTTATTCCAGATCAGTTTACAGCCACCCGTGAGTCTGCAAGTCAGTCACCCTGCCGAGCCGCTCGCTCTACACCGCGTTCAGTCGGTCTGGAGGAGGATTTACAGCAGGGTAAATTACACCAGGCAACCTTAATGGCAACTAATGTTTTGAAAATAGGGCATGTGACCCACCGGTCACTACACTGACCACTGGACAAAGAGATGAGGCCTAACGAGCCACATCCAGTAATCCAGACTGCATCTGTTTGTCAACAAAACAGTTGCTATTGTAACACTTACACACTTACACCACTCAACCAATCAACCTTCATTTTCACAGTCCTGTGCAAAAGCCTTGAACAACCTCTCATTCCATTTTATTTTGCTTTGAATCACCTTGTCGGTGCAAAAATAATATTTTATGCCACTCAAATTAATTATATTTGGCATACTGAGTAGATTACATGAAATAAATAGGAACAAACGTTTTACTGCAACAGGTTACAAAGCGCCTAAAGATACAAGGAGACTAGATAAAGGAGTTCCTACCACCATCAGTATACTGATCACCGCCTGATCATCTGGAATCATCTGCATCTGTTTCTTCACTGGTTTAGGCCTTAATTTAGATGGTCTTTGTTGTGCTTGAATGATTCATACGTAGGTCACTGTGTGTCTTAACAAACAAAAAGCATTTCTCTGAAACTGGTCAGGTTCAGGGAGTGGATTGAAAATTAGAGACTTTGAAAGTCCTTCAGGAGGCCTGGAGAACTGTTATACATAAAAGACTACATAAAAAATACAAGCCAGTCTGGATCTTTGGAAGCAAAATCTGAAGAAATGAGATGTGGCTCAATCCTTTTGCACAGCACTGTATGTCTGGCTCACAGACCCCAGTGCCACAATTTGAGAACCTCGTGGAAAGGCAAAGGTACTGATGAGTGAAATAAATGAAGGTTTCACTTTTTCTTACCCATTTCCTGGCCTATGAATATATCCTCCAAACTGCAGCCATCACTATGAAAGGTAAACCAGTACCATCATACACACACGCACTCACACACACACACACTGCATTCTCATTCACATGAAGCTTTAGAGCAATCCCCTTTCGGGCATTGCAAATAATAATCTGTCGAGTTGAGTGAGTGGCATTTACAGGCCACACTGCTGCTTTTAGATGCCCCATAAACATCAAGCTAAATGACTGACGGCACTATAACCGTGGGACCAGTCCAGAATCCGTGCATTAAAACTCAACTTTCAGGCCAGAATCGAGGCTACTGGCTGATTTTTTCCTCAGCACAAATTAATCCTCGAAATGGAGCACGTGGCAAGGTCAGTGGGAATTTTCCATTAAAAGGCTTTTCAGTCAAGACGGCCCTGTGGGAAGTGAGGTCTCAGCAGTAATTAAATGGAGGATTGATATGTAAACAACATAAAACCTTGTTAAAATGTTTTCAAATGTTCAGTGGCACTTCTAATGCATAGTCCTCGCTTACTATCTACAAAAGCCTGAAACCGTGAAGGGGAATTCTACTGCTTTTTAAAATCTGTGCATAATTAAGTGTGAAAATGTGAACAAAGTAGCTCAGAGCGGGATAAGTGTGAGATGCTCCATTCTAGAGGAACTCAGTCAGAACTGTTCAAAGTGGTGGTGAATGGAACCTCTAAAAGCTCCCTCACAGGAAGTTATTCCATCAAATGGTTATGGTTGAGCTGCCTGACGCCTGAGGTGTTGTCCTACCAGAGTTCTGAGAAGCTTTTGGTCCGAAAACTGGATTTGTGTTGGAGACATCTGGTTCCAGAAACCTGAGTTACTACATTTCTCTACGATGAACCATTTCACACCAAATCCATTCTGAACGACTTTGTTTGCATCTCAGCAATTCAATTATGCAGAGGTTTTGAAGAAAATTTTAAAACAAAAACTGAAACATTTTAAGCATCAAAAACAGACCAAATGTACAACAACATTAAATAGCATTTCAGACACAAGCTCTAGTTCTCTTTTATACTCTCACACACTCATTGAAGCCTTTAACTGAGCCAATAATAAGAGTGAGTTGCATTAGGTGTGTTAGAGCGTGGAAAGTCAACCACTATCCTACAGGCCTTTAAATACACCAAACCACAGAATGACCAGAAATCAGGGACACAATTATAGAAATACAACCCCGTACAGACGTCTCAGCTTTTCCAGAATGGTTGCTACCCTGGGCTACAGGTGTCAAACAATTCAGAGCTCACACCGTTTCCTCACAGAAAAAGACGCCACAGCGGACTGACACGTGGAGGCCTGTGTGTTGGGGGTGGTGGTACGTACTGGTGAATGGCTTGGAGGAATTTCCTCTGGTGCTTCCTGACCCTGGCGTGATCCATCTTCCTCACCAGCTTGGTGTTTTTGTAGATGAGCCAGGTCTCCCTGAGAACGTTAGCAGCCGTGTTTTTCACCTGTGGTTGAAAATTTGCACATAATTAAGTGGTGAACATGTGAACAAAGTGGTTCAGAGTGGTTTCGGTGAGAAATGTTCTGAAAATGTTCACAGTGGTGGTGAATAGAACCAGACGTTTGCCTCTAAAAGCTCCCTGACAGAAAGTTATTCCGTAAAATGGTTATGGTTGCGCTGCCTGACGCCTGAGACTTTGTTTTGCCAGAGTTTTGGGGTTGATTGTGAAAAAAATGTCTGTATTTGTGATGGAGACATCTGGTTCCATTCACCACCACTGTAAAGAAATCTAAGTCAGTAAATTTCTCCAAAATGAACCAATACACAAAATCCACTCACTGGCCACTTTCACTAAACAGTTAAATATCCAATGGAAATCAATTAAGACTGAACAAATGGTCAATTTCAGTTTTTCTGATAGATCGGAAGGCTTTAAACAACAGCTGAGGCACAAAACTGGGAAACAAATGCAACATGCTTGTTTATGGATGATCCTTTTGTAACCAATTTGACTACTTATCAGTATGTGAAAGGCCTGTGTACCTTGCTTACAAACAGAGGAAGCTCTCTTTAGCCAAAACTCAAAGCCTGATGTACAATGTAAGGCTATGGATTGGACGCACTTTTCTCCTTCATGCTTATGCATTCTAAAGGCCAGTGAGAGGAGATATTACCCATGCGTATACATTTTCCACTTGATTTACTAAAGTTTGAGCAGCAGGCTGCTGGTTCTGCGTCTTTCTGTCTTTTAAAACCGGCCATACATTTGAATTAGAGTCTCAAATGACAGCAAACATAACAGAGATAAGAAAGACAGCAGACAGCAGCCTTGAACACAGGCCAAAAGCATGTTTAATACCAGAATAGCACTGGGAAACCCACAGCATCATTTCACATTGTTATTCGCAGCTGCAGGCCACTGTTCCCCTTTTAGCAGCTTTTAAACAAAGCCTGCTGTTAAACAAAGCTGCGCTCCAATGTAGAGTTTGCTCCTTGTGGTTTAAGGCCTGGTCTAAATTTCAGTCCACCGTGGACAGTGCTGATCACCCACTCCACAGTGTGGTGAATTAACTGAGAAGCACTTTTAGCCAAAGTCTCACCAGCACAAAGTGCTCCATTGAATACCACAGAAAATCCTTCTTCCCCAACTCAATCAGACTCTATAACCCCTCCCTCTGTCACACACGCACCCATTAGAATCTATAACTCCTCCCCATCACACATCCATCAAACTGTATAACTCCTCCCATCACACACACACACACACCCATCAGGCTCTATAACTCCTCCCTGTTACACACCTATCCATCAAACTCTGTAACTCCTCCCCCTGTCACACACCCACCTATCAGACTCTATAACTCCTCCCCCTGTCACACACTTACATATCAGACTCTATAACTCCTCCCACATCATACACCCACCATCAGACTCTATAACTTCTCCTCCTGTCACAGGCCCACACAATAATATGTGCAACAGGCTGATGCTTTTCAGATGTGCAATTTATTATTGGGTTTAAATCAATATCTTTATGTGGATGATCTTATTATTATGTGCAATAACCTTATAATATGAACTATCACTCCTTATATTACTGAGTTACTACTGATCTCTATTATGTGCAATAACAGACTTGGTATAGAGAACAACTCCAAACCACTATTTGAGCTACTGGGAAGTTACTAAGCAGCAAGTTATTTATCTATAATATTTATACCCTGGTATTTTACATTTATAGCACAGTGTTTTTTACACAGGGTATTTTTAGAGCATTTCAGAGTTTTTATTTGACTTTTATTTTAGACTTTATATCTTTGTGTCTCTGTGTCTGTGAAATCATACCATAAGAGAGACTTCCTCCAGAATCAATAAAATTTTCTGATTCTGATAAACAAAAATCAATCTTGCATAAGTGAGACCCCTCTAAACTCCTCCATGAGCTATGCTGAAACACCACTGCTTCATAAAGCCTGAGCACGTATGAGTGTATTTCAAAGGAGAGAACACGCTGAGCCTACCGATTGAATTGATGCATCAAAAATCCACCTCTTTTTACTGGCCGCTTTATCAGAAGCCCCTCCCTTGTAGCCCCAAATCTCTGGGGTACAGTTCAAGACTACAGCCCATCTGTTGATGCACAATTTGTGTTAGCCGCCCTGCAGCCTTTCATCAGTAGTCAGTGGTCAGCAACTCTCCCCCAAATAAAAGAAAAACTGCATATAAAGACCACTGGTTGCTGCACTGTTGAGATGACTTAAAAATCAAATGTACACAAAGACATACCTTAACGTTGTCACTCACTCTCTGCATGTTCAGTGTCTGCTTTATTTTGTTTTCTTTTGATTCTTTAGCTTTGTACTGGAGGCTATGAGGCTAATGTACACTTCATGGAAACTTACACTCCAGTTAGCATGGAGGTAACTATAGGCCTAAGACCATGTGGAGGTGTTCAGTAATGTCTGATAGACTCGCTTATGTTGTTTCTGATGCTGTATGACTCACTGTTATCTATAAAGGTGGAATAAAGTGTATTAGCATTGGTAAAAAAACAGTAGCAGCAGCCATCTTCAAGCCTGGAAAGAAAACCTTGACACATTAGATAACAGGAATAAAAACCATGTCAGAAAGGTTACTTAACAACAACAGCAGGGATTCAGGCAGGTGTGTGACAATTTAGTCAAGTAGTAAGCGCCATGCTAATAAGCTTTCATTACTTGTTAGCTACATTAGCCCTGTGGCTCCTGTGCTAAAACATATAGAAGCAAACAAAACATGTTTACAATGAAATTTTCTTCTATTCTCTTATATTTAAACAGATAGACTACATCAACTATCTGTTCAACTATTAAAGAGCTCATATCATACATTTTCTAGTAATTTATTTTCATATACTGGCATGCACTTGTGACATTTGTGTGGGTTTATTTACAAAAACTTTCACATTATCATTTTTCAACCTCTCTTAATACCTTTGAATCCAATCTGCTGTTTTTGTTCCTGTGCCTGTAGTACTGACAGGTTAATGATCTCTGTTTTGATTGACCACATTCAAAAATAAGTCAAAACAGTCCTTTTAGCTGACAACAAGAGTAGGTGAAGCTAAATTGCAGTAGAGCAAGTAAACAAGTTGTTTTTTGTGACATCACAAAAACAATGAATTCGAATAGGCTGTTTTTGCAGTTTAGATCCCACACATTGATCTTACGGCCTGAGGAGTGAATGATATGGTTAAACATTGACAATGTTTAATTACGACATTTATTCCAAAAACGGTTTCATGATATGGGCCCTTTAAATGGAAGTGCTATCCATCTTCCTATGTAACATGAGTCCACTCCCTGAAACATGATCTAATTAAATGCACAGCTCAACTCTGACAAACAGCCATCGGCGAGACCTGAGGAGGATTGATCCGAAATTGATCCAGGGACCACTTGGACTGATGCATTGCCCCTTCACCGTTTTAGAGCCCCCTGCGTTTTTCCCTATGAAGCCCATTCCAGCACTTTAATTCACTTACTCTTTTCGTCAGCTGCGTGTCCATCATGAAGTTATGTACATGTTTTTCAGCTTTGGTTAATTCCAGTTTTTTCGCCACCACAGCCACCACCAAAGCAGTGCATCCAGCGCCCTGAGACCCAAACACAGACCGTTAGACCAGAAAATCACAGCACAAATTACATCATTAATCTAATAGTGATGAAGTTGTTCATCCTCCTCTTGACCCTTAGAACATTTTTACCGCTACCTTCTAAGTGAGAATGTGTTCCTGTTCTCTCAATTTATGTTTCGTTTATGAGGCTTTTTGTAATGCCACATGACTACATATAAACAATCAGAAAATTATGCAATAACTGTGATGGCTCAACTCATCAGTGATAAAACCAGGTAAAAAATACATACAAAAAATGTTTTTATCAGGAAGATAGAGATTATACTCACCATAATACCAGTGAGGAGACACACTCCTTTGCCACAGTATGTATTAGGGACCATGTCCCCATATCCAATGGTTAGAAAAGTGATTGAGATCAACCACATGGCTCCTAAGAAGTTGCTGGTTACGTCTTGGTTATCGTGGTACCTGCAGCACGTGCACAAGGGACAAACATTACAACACAAGTACACACAAGTACATTCATTTTCCCGCGAACTTCACCTTGGTGATGCACTGTTAGGGACTTATCTGTTGATGCACAGTTTGTCATCATTGTTCGGTTTATGAATATGGACCACTCTCAGCCTAGCAGTGACACTGATTTGTGTCTAGTTCATTGATGGACAAGAACAGAGGGACTGGAAAACCATGCAACATGTTAACACCTTTTTTGATAGCATAAAAACCGAATTGAAAGTAAGTACATAATAAAAATAGAGTATTTATGAACAGCTTTTGCCAGTGATTGCAAGATAACATGAGGTGTTCTGAGGTAAATGACATTTTACTGGCATAAGGGTGCTTAAAAAGAGGGACATTTGATCAAAATGTTTAACAATGTTATGGGGGAGAGGAAGGACCATCCCACCCACTGAGAGAGAGAGGACAGTTATGGTGTGTGAAGAGAAAGAGGGAGGACCATCCTACCCACTCAGAGAGAGAGGACAGTTATACTCCCTTGTACTTCTGGCCAGGGACCAAACTGAGGTGTCAGCGGTTGGGCCACTCTAGAGCCTTGGTGTCACATTTTAAAATATTCGAAGCGCAGCAGTATCTGCAGGTAGAGTTCTGTTTTTGGCTTTCAACTATTATGAAAATGAGATAATTAAGAAAATATTATCATTATGGCTCATTCTGTCACACAATGTCTTGTCTTGTGTTACCCCTGAATTCCACTGAGAGAGCTGTGCTGCGTACTAGTAAGGTGGGAAGTGTTTGGAAACATCTCAGAAGCAGATCTCCATTACAAAAATATGTACTACATATTTGTATATAGAGTCATGGGTCACCCCTCATTTCATTCTATTTTGCTTTGAATCACCTTGTTTTGAAAAAATTCTATTGCCTGTCAAATTGTCTTATGTTTGGCATACTGAGTAGATTAAATGAAAGAAATGGGAACTAATGTTTCACTGTGACAGGCTGAAAAGTGCCTAAAGATTCAAGGAGCCTAGATAAAGGAGTTCCAACCACTCAGCATTCAGCACCACCAGTATACTGATCACCACCTGATCATCTGGCATCATCTGCACCTGTTTCTTCATTGTTTCTGGACTTCAGTTAGATGTGATTTGTTCTGCTTGAATTATTTATATGTAGGTCACTGTGTGTCTTAACACTATGTGGTCAGGTTCAGGGACTGGACTGAAAATGAGAGGCTTTGAAAGTTCTTCAGGAAGCCTGGAGAACTGTTCCGCAAGACCACATTAAAATTAAAGAAAGTCTGGAACTTTGGAAGCAAAATCTGAAGAAATTAGGTGGCTCCCGATTTATATTGTGGTGACGGGCCGAGACATCTGCGGCAGCCTAAAGTAAGCACTCACCCTGCTCCTGACCCCCCAGCCAACACTGCACTTCACGACCCCAAGCACCCTCCAGCACGTCACCTACCCCTACACCCTGTAAATAATAAATCTGCACCGCTCACCTACCTGGGTGGTTGTCAACTGTACCCTGTCTCTGTAACTGAGCCTCACTAGGTGGCGCTAAAATATATTTCAATATCGATCAAACTATTCCTGATTATGATTTCTATCTGCAAGTACTTTGGGTCCTGCCGATGTAGACCTGAAACTCCTGAAAGGCTCTGCTTTGCGGCAGCTTTGGTATAACCCTCCCTTTAAAGAGCTAATTGAAGGATCTGTGTGCCTCCAGAGACGTCTGTCCTAGATTTCCAGGCATCTCTAAACACTGAATAAAAGGTTACTATCCGTCAGTCACGAGGCACTTCCAGGAACGAGAACGTGAACAAAACGACCCAGGACGAGGTGTGACAGAAGCTCTGAGACCCAGTGGTGATCATTCAATCAGCAGGTTTTAACTCTGATCACTGGCTCATCATGTGGACATTAAATCGGTCCCAACACGTCTGGTAGAGCCCTCATGCGTCCAGAACTGTTCATGTTTAATGTAACTGCATAATAAGACAGGTTCAGATCTGCACTTTTCTTCTCTATCCATTGTCTTTCGAAGTTTTAATAAGGCAAAAATGTTCTTAAAACTGTGACCTCTTGGATTATCTCACTTATCTACTCATCTCCTGGACTTCTCAAGCCCCCCATGAGGCAGGTGTATTAGCGAGAACAAAGACACACAGACAGACACACAGACACACACGCACACACACACACACACACACACACATATATATATAGTATGTATCACACAGCAGTGCTAGTCCTGGAGGACCCCCTGCCCTATGCAGTACACTCCTGGTCCAACTAATCAGTTCATCACTCAATTGCTTGGGTTGAAGTGTGTGTATAAACACAAAAATGTGCAGGGCAGGAGGTTCTCAGGACCTGATTGGGAACCACTGATATAGTGTAAAGTACATCGTAGCTTTGCTCTTTTGTAAAGGTGACAGTTGCTTCAACAGATGCCCTAAAAGGGTCTGGAGGCTTGTTTGAAACACCTCATGTTTTTAAGGAAAATATGGTGACAATTACAATTTATAAACATTTCAGGAAAATTTCAAAAGAAGAAGAGGAATTTCTCTTCATTTCTCCATGATTACATGGTTGAGATGTTTAGTGAGCTGTTTAGTGTAAAATGCTCAGGTCACAGTGGTGGTAAATGGAGCCAGACGCTGCCTCCCAGAAAGTTAATACATGCCGCAAAAAATGACATCTAAAATCATCCTATATCCCGCCAACTAGAGCTGGACAATAAAATCCCGCCAACTAGAGCTGGACAATAAAATTGTTATTATGTATTACAAACATATTATTAGTCCCGAGTGTCAAATATTTAAGACAGTTTCCAAGATATATTCTGCTTGATGCTTTTAGACATTTTTTATAATAGTTTTCAAATAAGCCTGTGAATGCATATTCCATCCACTCATAGAAGAGAGGTAAAACAGTAATAACACCTTCACCTCCACTGTAAAGAAATCAGTTTCTACAATGAATCACCAATCCCATTCTGAATGATTCTGTTCTCAACCACTGAATTAGACACATTATGTACAGGGTGACACAGAAAAACGGGAACTTTTGGCAAACAAATAAAAATAGAAAACATTTTTATCGTGAAAGCACG
>JBBPCX010000035.1:40334-80143 GCA_037974365.1 Hydrocynus forskahlii | reverse complement strand
TGTAGATGTATGATGGTGTGTGTGAAGGTGTGTAGATGTATGATGGTGTGTGTGAAGGTGTGTAGATGTATGAAGGTATGTGTGAAGGTGTGTAGATGTATGATGGTGTGTGTGAAAGTGTGTAGATGTATGATGATGTGTGTGAAGGTGTGTAGATGTATGATGGTGTGTGTGAAGATGTGTAGATGTATGAAGCTGTGTTCGGGTGATCCTTCATTTCTCCTCCATGTCGTTTGGATTTTGTTGATGAATGTGTCATTTCATGCTGTGTTTTGATTTGTTGGTCAGTAGACGTAGGTCGTAGCAGCAAATGCACTGTGAGATGTCCGTCCTAATTTCTGACATTGTCAGAAAATAATCTCAGGCTGTCTTTGGTCACTGTGACAATGGCCGCACCAATCTTTGGCAGGCTGCACAATAGGCGCAATGATACATTGACAGGGGTTGACATTTTTTGCTCTAGTACTCTAATGAGTACCTACATGAATCAATTGGTACGCAAAAAATATAACATTTTCTCTGTGTCTCGGCTGTGGTTGGGGGGGGTTCGTGCAGAGGTCTATGTCTTGGGCTGTGAAGTCGAGGGGTGGGGCACGCAGAATGAAGTTACTCAAATCAGGTATGCATTTGCGCTGTGAATACTGAAAGCTGCCGCACATTTGCGTACCACATACACCAGTGCGTACTGGCGTACCACTTATGTCAATCCCTGTGCACTGACTTGATTTTGCGGAGCCCGGGCTACTCTCTGTTATTACTCTGCTACTGCTCTGAACCCATCTGCAACAAGGAGTGGCCTAAAGAAAAGAAAAGTCGACAGTGAGTGCCGAGTTTTTAATAAGGAATGGACAACTAAAAACCTTTTTACAGAATTTCGGTCAAAGGCTGTATGTCTTATTTGCCAAGAAACCGTAGCAGTTTTAAAGGAATACAACATCAGCCGCCATTTTTCCACCAAGCATGCTAATTACGCTAACAACCAGTCGACACAAGAACGGACAGCTACCTCTCAGATATTGGCACAGCAAAACACCTTTATCCGACAAACTACCATCCAAGAATCAAGCACGAAGGCAAGTTATTTGCTGGCATTCTAATTAGCAAAGACCAGCAAGCCATTCTCCGAAGGGGGGTTTCTCAAAGAGTACATGGTGGAGACAGCAGGTATCTTGTGTCCTGATAGTGAGGTCATCAAGAGGCACAAGCTACCTTGGAGCACACTTGCCAACGTCACCACAGATGGATCGCCAAATCTGACTGGAAAAAAAGGCGGGTTGCTCAAAAGAATCCAGGAGAGGGTGAACGGGGACAACACTGAGCTGGAGGTAAATTTTTTACACTGCATAATCCACCAGGAAACACTGTGTAAATCCGTATTGCAGCTTGATCACGTGGTGAAGCCAGTTGTAAAATGCATTAACTTCATTAGTGAAGGGACTTCAGCATCGTCAGTTTATTGAAGAAATTGATGCTGATCACCAGGACTTGCTTTACCACTCCGATGTCTGCTGGTTAAGTTTGAGGAAAGCATGTCAAGGAGTGTGGGAGCTCAAACAGGATATTGTCTCATTTTTGGAGCTACTTGAGAAAGATGGCGATTTTCCTGAGCTGAGTGGCACAGATTGGCTTTGTGATTAAGCTTTTACTGTGGACATACTGACACACATGAATGAGCTGAACGTGAAGCTAAAAGGGAAAGACCAGTTTGTGCATGAAATGTACACAAAACCAAGCTAGCTTTATTCTCAAACAAGTCATTCGCTCATTTCCCCACAATGGCTATGCTGAAAGAGGCCTCTCGACATGTTAAAAAATACAGGAAATCACTGGATGACCTGCATGGAGAATTCTGCCGTCAACTCTCTGATTTTGGAAATATTGACAAGTCACTTCAGCTGGTGTCATGTCCCTTCACACAAGACCCTGAAACAGTGCCACAGGAGTTGCAGTTGGAACTGATTGATCTCCAAAGGAGAAATTCAGCTCTCTTAAACTGGATGAGTTTTTTGCTTCATTAAGCGCAGCCAAATTTCCAAACATTCCAGAAGATGGCACAGAGGATGCTGGTGTTGTTTGGCTCTACGTATGTGTGTGAACAGACTTTTAGTGTGATGAACAACAACAAAGCACCCCACAGATCCCAGCTGAGTGATGAATGCCTCAGATCTGTTCTGAGAATTTCCACAACAAAACTAACACCAGACTTGGATACACTGGCAAAAAAGGGTGATCAACAACAATGTTCCCACTAAAAGTGAATGTAAGTATTTACATTGTAATGCCTTTTTACTGTTTATGTTTGATATGTATGCATCTGGTGCTGGCCTGGCCCGTCTGTCAAATTGGTCAATTTGGCCCCTGAGCCGAAAAGTTTCCCCATCCCTGACATAGGACCACAATTTAGCAGCCACAACCAAAGAAATCAACACAACTGTTTCCTAATTGCCATAATACACACATTCTCTTTATTTAAGTGCAACACATTGGGGCTGTTTCAGGCCCTTGTGGTGCTCTGGGTGAATTCTGATGAACAGGGGTTGTGGAGGTTGTGATAAACAATAATTTTATCAATAAGAGGGTTAGGGTTGTTTCTTATGCTATCAGTTCCATTCAGCACATCAGCTGATTGCTCACTCTGTAGCTTAGCTGTTCCTGAAGAACTGTGCCTCAATTTCTGCCTTTATTTATTCACTTCATCAGTTTTGAATAGAAATGTGCTCAAGCCGCGGAATTCTAGTCAACATCAAAGGTCCTCATGCCAAAGAGGACCTGATTGCAGGAAGCCGTGGGTTTGATTCCCAAGACTGCTAAGCACCTCTGAGGTACCCTTGAGCAAAATACCATCGCCACACACGCGCTGTGTCACTACTCCCCGAGTGCTGTGTTCCTGGCTGCCCGCTGCTTCACTTGGTGAATGGGTTAAATACAGAGGAAGAATTTTGTGCTGTTCATGTATGACAGAATGTTCACTTTCACCTTTACTTCAGCCATAGTGCAATCACTAACATCTTTATACATTAACATTATAGTATATATACACGGTACATATTGGGGAATCTACAGACTGGAACTGTCGTCTACGTAACCAATAATGAAGTAATCACAGAGGACAAGAAATTCTTTGTTTTAATTTTAAAAAGATATTTCACATTCTAAGCCAGGGACTGTTAAATCAGGTACCCAGAGGTACCTTTTAAGTCAGGTACCAAGTGATTAGGGAGTTTCCCTTGATCAGAAGGTCTTAGGTTCAAATCCCAGGAATGCTACCCAATGATGGCAGGCCCCTGCTTCACTTGGTGAATTGGTTAAATGCAGAGAAAGAATTTCACAGTTTTCACGCTGTGTGCTGTGCTGTGGCGTGTTCACTGGTGACTTTAAGGGGCCACTTCTGATTACCTTTTCAAACCAATTAACTAGAAATGCATATCTAAACAAATGGTCACTATATCCACATCATAAATATTGCAGTACTTTATGAGTGTTGGTTTACCATGCAACACTTGTCTCTCAGCGAATCAACAAAAAACGCAATGTGTTCCATATTTTCAAGCACAAAATTGTTAGTATAAACTCGTCCTCTTGCTCTCCTACATCCAGACAAACTACTGCACTGAGCTTTGGTAATTCTTCAATCCAAGTACAGTTGTAGCCAATCACAAGTTAGCAAGAAACAGCACAGCCAATCCTGTAACTATACTGGGTTAGGAAGGCGGGGCTCACAGTAAAGAAACCGAACTGTTAACGATTTGTGATCTAAACACCAATCCGACCCCCTAGTGAGTGAGCCAAAGGTGGCAGAAGCGAGGAAAACTTCCCGAAAGCAGGAGGAAGAAACCTCAGGAAGAACCAAGACTCAAAAAAGGAACCTGTCATCCTCCTGTGGACTCGGGAGAGAGAAAGAGAGTCTCCATAGAAATAACTAACAATAGAAGGCCTTAATGTACAGACTTAATCACTGCTGAACAGTTGGCAGTCTGTGGGTATAGTAGATATAGTTATATAGAAAGTCACTAAGAGACTAGCTTATGTGGTGTCTAAAACTATAAACTGACACTGTTTTATCTAGGCATAAATTTAGTCCGCTTGTCTGTTTCAGAAAGCAAGTCTATAAGAAATTAATTAACATCTTAAAATGGTTTCAGGCAGGTGTGTGATCATTTTGGCAAGCATTTAGCACCATGCTGATTAGTGTACATTAACTTCAATTACTTTGCTTCGTGCTAAAACATCTGTGCTAAGGGGAAATTCAGTTTTTGTTTTTTGTGAGTCTGTTTTTGTTCATTGTCTTGCACCATCGACCTTGAGGAACACTGTTTCATTTCACAGTGTACTGAGTATATGGCTGAAATGACAATAAAAACCTACTTGACCTGACTTGACTTGACTTTGGCCAAGCAAAAATAGTCAATAGCTTTGTGATCATTGGGGAGCATCAGTGTGCCTTTCAACTCATTTTTGAGGTTTATCTCTCAGGACGTGCAGCGAGTGTTCAAACACAGCGATTGGTTTCAGGATCATTTAAGACGCGTCAAGCGCCTTGAAAGACCTGACAAGTGCAAGGGATGCTGTAACACTAATCCAGCCTGTCTGTTGCTTTAGCCGGGCATGTTCAACTTTCCAGCTGAGTGTAATTTAGACAGAGAAAGAGGAGCTGCCCGTGAGCACATCAAGAAAGACGCTGTCTTAGTCAAGGCCCAGCAGGGCCACGCAGACCGTCCCGGGGAAACGAGAGGCGAAAAAAGCTTTCGTTTATTTGGGGCAATCACCTTTTGTCATGAAAGCACTTTCAGGGAAAAAAAATCAGTCAGGTGCGTCAAAACGCAGCGATTAAACATTTAAGTAGGTTACGTGAGGAAAGCTCTTCAGCAGGTAAAACTAATTATGTTAATGGACGGCCTGCAACACAATCCTCGGGAGTTCTTCACCTCCAAGTGATCAAATATTCCGTCCACGGTGTCACTGCTGCTAGATATGGCAAACACTACATTTGTCCACCGCACAGAAGTTATATACATGCTGAGGCGAAGTTACGCAGCCAACAACCAAGGTTGTTCAAGATAACCTGCACAATGGTATAAGGGAATAAATCAAAGCGGCAGCAGGGGTCAGCAGCGCCGGCCAGGCAGGTGGGCGGTTCCCGGAGGCCCGAGGCATAAATAAAACACGCTGTATCGGGCAGGACAGGACAGTTGATCTTTGCCTTTGTTTTTCAAGCCACGTTTACCAAGAGCAAATTCTCTTTTACAGCAAGAACCGCAGTTTCACAGAAGATAAACAACAGTTAGCAAAAATCCTATTTAACCAGCTTTACCTCTTACCACAAATACCGATCAGCCAAGTCATATTTAGAATCTGAAGTTTGTATATTTGATTTTGTGCTAAAGCTACAGGCTAATGTGGCTAATTAATCACACATTAGCCGAATGTAACGATTTTTTGAAATAAATGATGATGTGAGTACTTTTTTAGCCTAGCGTTTTTTTCTGCTAGCTATGACACTAGCTAGTTAGTAGTAGTTTACCTTCTAAAGGGACAGCTGACCTAACTTTCTGTCCGCAAAAATATCAAAAGGAAAAGGCTTTTAAAAAAGCCCTCTGGAAAGAGTTTGTGGTGAAGAATTCTGTAATAAGGATATTAGCATTTAGCCTCTAGCTGCTGTGGTTAGTTAATTTCCAAAGAACATATTAGTCACCGGCCATAACTTCAGCCAAAGTCTTTAGTGCTAATAAATTGCCCTTTCACTTCAATTCCCTAATGAGGGATGTGGTTTTCCCTCTCTGCTGAGCTCTGGTCCTATATAGGTAAGATGATTTTGGCACGCATTTAACATGATGCTAATGGGTGTAAAGGTTAAGCCTGGCACAATCATGAAATTTTACTTGACGGTAAAAACAAATTAAACTCTGCAAACCCCACCCCCACCCTCATCAACAAATTGAAACTCTTAAACTATTCCCATCAACAAATTGAAACTCCAAAAGTACGCCCATCAACAAATCGAAACTCTGAAACAATCCTGTCAGCAAATCAAAACCGTAAAACAACCCTGTAAAAAATTTTAAACTCCAAAACCACTCCCGTCAACAAACTGAAACTCTGAAACTACCCTGTCAACAAATTAAAACTCTGAAACGATCTCTGTTCTCGCCCAACAACTCCAAAACTACTTTTCTGTCTAACTGTAGCCCAGAATGTTTCGATCCTGCTGTAATGGCAATGACTTATTAACCTGCACAGAAAAATACAGGCTAAAGTAGCGGAGTAAGAGTTTGTGTGCAGTGATGCAGCTATTAATTAGGGTCGAATTATTTGTGCATGCGGGACAAGAGTCGACTAAAGACAGAAGAGTCACCCTGCCTGGAGAACGATGGTGCGAGGGTCATCTCCTACTGTCCGTCTGCTCGGCAGGGCAGGTGATGCTGGTTACTGGTTTCAGTGGTGCTCAACAGAACTACTGGAGCAGGGCTCAATATTTAATCTGTGTAATGTGAAGATGGGTGCATATATCTTGTCCCGTGGAGGAGAAATCGCTCGGCCTCATTAGCGAATTGGGCTTGAGAGGTTCGCCTCAATTAGAAATTAATGCCATGGTTTATTTATGACATCAAAGTGAGCCGGTAAGAGGCTACTTTGCACGAGTAAATCCGAGGTTGTAGGTTGCATTTGGCTTTTTTGAGTCAGGGACCCACAGGGGGTAAGGGCCTCAAGGCAAAGACTGATATCTTGGCATATGAAATCACATTAAATCTAGTCAATATATATTTAATATTCCTCATTATGAAACTGTAATTCTAGCTGACTTTCGACATGACTTTACTTGATGTGAGCGGTGCTAAAACAATTATTTGGCATGATCAATGATGGCAATAAAAATTGTTGACAAATATTTCCATTTTCGATTTTGCGTTTACATTAATAAACTAATAGAGTGAGTTCACAACAGCATTTCTGCTCCAGGGTCATATTTGAGCAGAACACCTCACACTGTTCCACACATTAGCAAACTCAAATAAAATAAAATTGGTTCGTTAGCTTAAAATGCACTCCTGTAAACATTTCACTTGAAAAAACACCACACAGCTCATCTAGAGCTGTAAACATTGTTCAAATTGTTAAAGCAGCTCGTTAAAATTTTTAAAGCAGGTAGATGATGCTGCGACCTAAAGAGCTATAACCTTAACCTACATATTTATTATTATATCACCTACTGTAGTTTTTGCACTATTACTGCAGGTTTAAGACAAGGCAACACAGATTTCTGTTTTGGTAACTTTGTGAACAACACCCTGGTGTGAGCACAAGCCAAGGAAGGGAGGCACAGTTGCGGGATTCCATTTTACTTGTGTATCTTTATTCACCAAAAGACCAAAAAGGCACAAGGACCTAAACAAACCAAAGGCACTTCAATACTAAACAGAACTAAACCAAGAACAAATCACAACACAGACTCACTTAAACTAAAACACTGGAAAGAATAGAAACTAGAAAGAGTGGCCTCCAGAGGCCCTACGTGGACAGACCACAGCACGCAGTGTGTACAGTGTGAAATTCTTCCTCTGGATATAACCCATTCACCAAGTAGGAGGCAGCCAGGAACACAGCACCCAGGGAGCAGTGTGTCGGGACGTTCCTTGTTCAAGGATACCTCAGTGGTGCCACTAGCAGTCCTAGGATTCAAACTCACAACCTTCTAATAATAGGACTAACTCCCTAACCACCAGGCCACCAGCCACCCCAGTGCCCTAACTGAGTAGTTCATTTACATATTCACGAAACATTTAGGCCGACTACTTGATTATTTCACAATTTCACACGGGTAGTGTATGAAATGATAATATCTTATTGCTCTGGCAGTTCATTTTAGCTAGTTTAAGCCTTATTTCTATGATTAAGAAGGAAAAAGTTCTGCTCGCTGATGGCTGCCCATACTCGGAAAAGATTATCAGCGTCTAAAAGCCCCACCCACTTTGCAGCTCCCTCTAATGCATATGTACAAGGGGAGGGAAACAAATGTAGCAATTTTTCATGTTATACAGTGACAACTATAAATGAAAATATGTCAAATAAAACAAGTTGACTTTATAAGATGAAAGAATCTATAACAGTGCATATGTGACATCCTAATAACCGTTTGCGTGGTGACTGACTTTAAATGCCCTCGTTAACTGTTTCTTCACTTAATAGCTTGTTAAATTACCACTTGTCTGGTGATTCACATTATAATTATAATTATAATAGGTGACTTTTAGTAGGTCAGTAGTGATTAATAAAATTATGACCTTTTCTGGCTAATAAAGGAACTCAAATGGTGAACATACTGTACATTTATTTGTTAGCAAATAATGCCGAAAATAGTTTTTGTAAATATTACGTGAGTACCATGGAAACGGAATCTCAGTACGTGCCAATACTTTTGACTAGTAGTGTGTGGCATAAACTGTGCTTCAGTGCCATAAAAAAGATTAGTACGTAAGTTAATCGAAAGTAACTGAATGATCGTTGCTCTTAAGAGGCCCAATATTACCTATTTAGGTCATCATGGCTTTGTGGTACAGGTGATACAGTGTGGTCTCCATGGCTACACACATGTGAAATGTGCACCTGAGACTGAGTTTCGCCCCGGGTGTGTGTGAGTAAGGGGACGCTGTCAGCGGTGTGTGAGGGTTATAACAGTCCTGGCTTAACAATTAAACCATTAAAGCACAGATATGAGAAACGTTGCTCTGCTCTTTAAACCGGCCGCGGTAAATCTTTATGGGACAGTTGTGTAAAAACCCTGCGGCAGCTTAATCGGGTTGTATCTAGACTGTAATCCTGCCCATGGGAACTGGTGCCCAGTGAAAACACACAGGTCAGCGGTGAAGAGTGGAAACGTGACACCTGTCTGCCGTCGCCGCAAAGGACACATTTCACCACAAGAGATCCACCACATCCTCTGCAGAATGACACTATCACTCACACCCACATGATCACGTGCACACACTCACGATCAAATGAAACAATGAGCTCATGCTGACGATCCCATTGACACAATGTAGGCAGACGGTCATTCAGACGTTTTAGGGACGTTTATGGCTGAAATTCCCTTTGCTTTCAAACTGGGAGGTTTGCCTTCATTTTCTGTGTTTATTTTACAGTTAATTTATACATGATACATTTTCAACTTTCATTTATCCAATAGAATTAAACAGGCTGTTTTTGTTACTGTGCCTTTTATGTAAATGAGCTATGTTCAGATTGGCTCCTCTGTTTTGTGCCTCATTCAGAAGCAGTCTGAGTTGACACTCTTTATTAACTTCTGTGTGGATGGGCTGAATACAGTTTGTTGGAGGGTTCGTATTATTGGTGGGACTGTTTCATGAATTTATTTTTATCGCTTTGGCACCGAAGATTTTGATGAAGGAGGAATGTTACCAGCGGGATATTTAAGTGAATATGGTGGCTTTGGTGACATCACAGAAACTATGTTTTGACATGTTTTGGCGTGTTTTGACACTGAGTTATGACCAGCCAATGAAATGAATTATCACATTTTTTCAACATCTTAAATTCTGAAAAAGGAAGAAAAAAATCATTCCATGATAGGGGCCCTTTAAAGAGGCAGCAGTGAAAATATCAGTAGTGTTGAGATCGTGGGCTTCGGATCCATTATAGCAGGGGGGGACATGTCCCTCCCACTCTTCAAAATCATTCGTTTCGTCCCCCCCATGTATTGTTGACAACGGCCGAGACACCAATTCCCTGCCTTGCCAAAAGCACCGAGACTTTGCACCCGCGCAGCAACTCATCCACCAACCTGCCCAAACTCCGCCCCCAACCCCAAGCCCCACCCTCCGCCCACCCACACATAAACCAATGCATCCCCCCTCACACTGAAAATGCTTCTGGCGCCCCTGGTTGAGATATTTCACATTTGAACAATATGTAGTCAGTTTTTTCTGGTTTTCCAGTTCAGTTTTCAGCCCAGTGTCTCCTGTGTTTTGGTTTCAATGCATCACTAAACATATCCAGCCTCATCTTAGCATTAGTTTACTAATAAGGATTTTAATTCATATACAATGTCAAGTATAAAACAGAAAAAAATTAATTGGGTTTTTCCTTGTCAGCAGACTGTTAACCTAATGCTCCAGGAGGAGCCTTTGCTGAATGCTACAGGACAGTAAATTGCAGTCCTGCAGTGTATTACAGTACAGACCCCCCGCTGACCCCCCGCACTTTATGAGCTGTCATGAGCCGACACCTCCCTGAACAAACCAATAACTTCCAGCTGCAGAAAAGGTGATGATTCAGCAACCTCTGGAGCAGGGGCTCATCAAATAATAACAGTAACGACTGCACAGCACAATGACGGCAAGAACGGCTCACAATCAGGCTAAAACTAGCTTAATAATAGACACAAACTCCAAATACAGAGGTAATGAGAAACGAATGGTCATCTTGAAGCCTGAATTTCTATACTTCAGTCCATGTTCGTAGACAAAGTTGTACAGAGTCAGAAACCACATAATCGAGTCTATTACAGATTACCAAACAACCCCACTTGGTTAGAGATGAATATGTGCTGGTTTAGACCAGTTGGCACTGTGGTACAACTGAGGTATTAGCTTTCATTACTTGTTAGCTATATAAGAACTTCTGACCCTAAACATGTTTTGGCTGATCACCTACATTTAGGGCGAGGGAGGAAACTGTGTGTGTGGTTTTTGCTTTTCAAAGAACTGAAACTGTAGAGGTCTGTAGAGGTATACAGGGCAGTCAATTAGATCAAAATTAATTTACATATGTTAAAAAACAACCAGGGATAAAAAGATCTCCATAATCTTCATAATCCAGAGGCAAAAATATAGACGTCACATGAAAAGCTGTGAGGACATTCAACAGTTATTTTATTGTGATTTTGTTTTTGAGAAATAAGGACCTGAACTGTGTCCGGAGTTTCCTGTTCATATAATGAGAGAAGAGCGCTGCTACAAATGTTCTGATCAACAGAGCGCCACTCCGTCCCTCCACTGATCCAATCCAGTATAGACTGTTTGAAAATGCAGCTGTGTGAGAAAATATTAACATCGACAGAAGCACCGTCTGAACAGGAGATTCTCCAGATTTCAGCACCGACCAGACAGGAACAAAAGAAAAGACTGTGTTAGTGTTAATTTGTATTAATATATATACAGCTCTGGAAAAAAGATCATTGCAAAAATGTTCAGTTGCTCAGGTTTTATCTTTTATAGGTGGAAGTATTGAACTGAACAGCTTTGCCTTAGTTTTTAAGAACTGCAAACAATATTTCTCCTAATTTCCAAATAAAAATATTGTTCTTTAAAGCATCCTTTTAAAGGAAATGACCTCAGAATAAGAGAAATGATGCAGTGTTTACAGAACTTGAATAATTAAAAGAAAACAAATCTCTTGTTCACTCTTAAACAAAATGTCAATTATTACCTTTGACGTACTTTTAGTAGTGTTTTGCCATCCAAGTGGTCACATTGCAAGGGGAGAGTGTTGATTACAGCAGTGTTTTATACTTTTCCTCATTAAATAAGACTTGATTCAGGTGGTCACTAATCAGTGCCTCATAAAGCAGAATGAGGTGCTTGAGTTGGAATTTAACAGACACTGACATGGAATGGTTGTCATACTCATACAGATGCTGATTTATAAATAGACTGCAGTAGTCTCTTATTTTTTCTGAAGCTGTATATATATCTATATGTATATAGACATACAAAAGTCGGTCTATGAAACTCGGAGGGAAAAGGCCATGGATTTGTCGCCTCCTCTGGAGGAAATGGAAATACATATAAATACATAAAAATCAATATCTATATATAATTGTCAATAATTTTTTATTTATTTATCAATTAATCAAAACAGATTATTGTCCCAGCCCAAATTACAATCCGCCCATGCCAGCAGGCCATTGCCCAGCACCACCCACACTAATGACTTCCTCTGGTGTCCCATGCAGGACTCATTTGTGTATATTAGGGAAATTGGGTGTGCTAAATGTTTTGACCGGCCTACTGGTCTCTTTGGATGACTTTCTCAATTAAAGACATACAAAAGGAAAAACGAGCGGTCTGGAAAGGATCCCTGCCTTCTTCTGCCAGCTAAAGTCGCCACGTTCCATAATATTAATAACCCTGCCAGCAGAGGCAATCCATCCAGGGAAGAAAATGATTTTATAATGTATCAGAAGTATACTAATGATCAATATGTGGTTGGATTGGATGGCAGGCTCCGGCCTTCAGCTGGTGTGGGCCCATTTGGATCGCGAGCACGTTTTTTTTCTGGTGAAACATTCTGAAGATTGATACCCCTCTGAGGCTTGCAAGCCCTAAATACGAAAGTCAGTGGCACAGGAATAAGAGCCTTCGCGATTCAGTTTGGTGAAATATAATAAAGTAGCACGCATTTACAATCCTCGCTTGAAATGTTTGCTGCTTTTCAACCCCCCCAAAAAAATTTGCTGATGACAAGATCAAGAGGGAAATGCTCCATTAATATGATACAATGCACAACACCGTGTTTACACCGCTGCCGTCAGTGCGGCTGGGGGGCATTACAATACTAATCCCACATATGGATGTGATCAGCTGCGCCTCTAGCAAATGGTGGGTTGGTGGTTTGGCTATCTGTGAGACTTCAAATGTCTCTAAATGTATCTAAAGGCTGATAAATACCATAACGTAGCAATAAATACATGCACAATAAATACATGCACAATACATACATGCACAGAACCAGAGGCTAACTAGCACTTACAGAAAAAAAATTGATTCACATGTGAATAATCACATGGTTTTTGTGATCACATGTGTAGTTTCAGGCATGCCTCATGCAATCATGTTATTCACTTAACATTACATGTGTTCATTTGTGATCACATGTGGTGCATCAAATGTGAATTTTAGCATCTTTTTCGGAATGCCTCATATCCTGTATCGTTCCAAACATGCCTCGTGCGATCATGTTATTCATATGTGATCAAATGTTGTTTTTAGACGCACCACATGTGAATCTTTGTCGAAACAAAACCTCATATCTCCAAAATGGTGACTTCACAGGAGAAGGAAAAACACGCTCCCAACTTTCAAAACTTTCACGTTCTAAAAGCTTATAAATACCGTGATATATAAATATGTGCAGATTTACAAAATTGAAAGAACTTTCAATTATGTGCCATTTTTATGAGTGTGTCAGATGCATTAGTCTCTGCTTTCTACTTCTTATACAGTTATTATAATGAGAAGAAAGCACCCAGAGACGGAGAAGAGCAGCTCTAATTTAAGTCTAAAAAATGCTGGTATTAAAGCAGCACTCGCACCTGCAGAAACCACTTCCAGCACTATTTTTATGCTCTTGATTCATGGCTTATCAATAAAACTGTTATATGAAGCTTCTTCTGATCTTCAGAAGTATGTAAGAACTGCAACAGCACAAAGCAAATCCAGGTTCAGAGCAGAACTGAAAAGCCCCTCTCTATATTCAGTGTTTAAAAGGAACTGAGAATACAGTAAACGGCACATTAAAATTAAATACTTGGCAGGTTTCGAAGAAGTTTGAAGGAAACCAGCAACAACCCAGTGGGGTAACATCCACTGGGGAACCATCAGGGCCTTCTAGGCCTTCAGAAGATGCTTAATGATTTCCGGGAATAAGAAAATAAGATGTGTAATTTTAGTTTACTTTTATTTAGTGAAATCACTGTGAGTATTGTATTTGAACACTGCAATTGTAATCCTCTTATTTAATTATTGGCCATAAAAACAGGGTTAAATTGTTGAAACGCCCAACAGAAAATTCAGATTTTTCCCTCTAGGACGATGCAGCCATGTGGGCTCTCCTACTGTTTAGACCCCCAGGAGCTGCACACAAGCCTTGTACATCAGCCATGATTAGGTGAATAAACTATAATGTTCTGATTTAGGCAACACAAATTCTGTGAGAAAAATGTCACCTTAGGCATTCTGAGTCTAAGTTATGTCACTGACAGTAGAACCAGAGATTAACTAGCACTTACAGAAAAAAATTGATTCACATGTGAATAATCACATGGTTTTTGTGATCACATGTGAAGTTTCAGGCATGCCTCATGCAATCATGTTATTCACTTCACATTACATGTGTTCATTTGTGATCACATGTGGTGCATCAAATGGGAATTTTAGCATCTTTTTCGGAATGCCTCATATCTCGTGACTGCCTGGCTGTTTTTCTTACCGTAACTTTTAGAGTGATATATACACATTAAAATAAAGATAATAAGCGCTTAAATGATTCAGGCCCTTTAAAAAAACAGGCCCTTGTTCCTGAGGTCAATAAAGTGTGGTAGCCATATGCCGTGGACTGCTAATATACAATTTGACGGCCACAATGCAAAGCCATGCTTGCCTTACTATCATATTCTGTCACGAAAACCACAACTCTCATTAAATATGCAAGAGGTGGTATCAGCAGTACCATCTGATATACCACGTACCCTCACCAAACTTAACTCCCTGCACTCCCATTTAGGAAGGGGTTCCACCTTAATGTCTTAAGCCAAACATTAGTGCTGGCTAACAGCAGCATGCCTTACACATCCTTATCTTGGACAGTGTTAAAAAGGGGGACACAGCCTCAATAAGGTTCATGATAAAAGGTCACTCATCCATCCCACATCTGCAAAACTGTGCCCTATTCAATACACAGGGCTCTAACGGCTCTTTTCCACTGACACAAGGAACCATGCTGTACCATGAGCAAATATTTTTCCATTACAAATAAAGTGACCCAAACCACAGCTGAATCTGAGCTGCACAATGGCAGGGCTGAAAGTGGGCCACAGCCAAGCTGACTGCATCACTGCTTTCTGATTGGTCGAGATGTCAGTCAGAAACGTGCTGAGAAACACCAGAAAATCAAAACATCATACAGCTTCTGTACCATCGCAGTACAGTTTAGGTACAATACGGTACGATACGATTCCCTGTTTCTGTTCATTATAATAGTGTTCTATATAGTGCTCTAATTTAGGGATTAGTTAGTGATTAGTGCCCAATTCTATTACCAGTAATAGTGTTCCATAATGTTCCGGTGTAGAGAATAGTGATTAGTCCACAATTCTGTTAACTGTAATTATAGTGTTAGAATGTAGGAGATAGTGACTAGGGGACATTTCTTTTCCCTAAAATAGTGTTCTATAGTCCTCCATTGTAAGGAATAGTGATAAAGGAAAACACTCACAAATTCAAACACATCTCAAACATTTGTGTTTTAATATATAAGTGTTTGTTTGCTGTAAAAGCTAATTTCAGGTTTAGAGAGAGTTTCCCAGACTCCAGATCTTCCCTTTGGACTAATTTATCTGACTATCTAATAAATTCATGAAATGCCCCCCAAGTTGATGTCTGTCATCAATTTCCCATCTCTGTGATTTAATCTCTTAATTCTACACTCCACGGAAACCGCAGAAGCAAAGTTCACCCATGCAAACTGTATCGCACCAACATCGCAAGAAAATGGTGGCGCTAATAAAAGAGATCAATTTCTTTTAAAATTAAAATGAAAATAAACGTGTCCATATGAAAGTAAAACTAATTTAATGGTCTGTTAGGTTTGCCTGTAGCTGGGAGAATCCCTCGCTGCTAATGCTGAATCAATCTGGCGCGGTGTTATTGAACCCCTCGGGCAATCCTGCATCCAGCACGCAAGAGACATTCATAATGATATACATCCAGTAAACACACCGCAAACAGGGCCGTGCTCGACGAAACGGTGGCCTGGAAACAGCACGCAAACGACAGAACAGCAGCAGCATTTAGGCTTCGGACTGCATCGGTTTCGGGGCGTGTGTGTGGGGAATACCATGCATGCAAATGCACCTTACAAACGATCTCATCATAATAATGATGGATAATGATCATTAGTGAGAACTGCTTCAAGTCATTGTTTCAGTCATTGGAAGCAATAGGAGATTAAAGGGCTCATATTTTCTTACATTTTGTATGTTTTTTTAATCCCTGAGGTCCAGTGTGTGTGTGTGTGTGTGTGTGTGTGTGTGTGTGTGTGTGTGTCTGCGTTTATGAGTGTGGGTGTGTGTGGATGCACTATAGAGTCTGTTGTACTCTTTAGACCTAATGTCATAGCCAGATTGTAATCAGAATCAGAAAACTTTATTTATCCCTTAGGAAATTGCTTATGTTACGACTTCACAGACACACAGAGACACAAAGACAAGAACAAAATAAAATAAGTCAAAATAAACCTCTCCAAAAATGCTTAGTGCTAAATACACTATTCTGTAAACACAAAATGCTATGGTCAGTAAGAGAGGTGGATATTGAGACGATAGATAAATAAAATTACTGCTGATATATTTTACTAATGAAAACAAACAGTGGTTTGTAGTTGTTCTCTATACTGAGTCTGTAATTGAATGTTATACAATAGTGCTATTGCACACAATAAGACTACCGCATATAAAATACTATAGTGACATAAGTAGTGATATTGCACATTACTAGAGTAGTAATTTGCCATTACTACTCTGGATGAGGTTAAAGGGTCCCGTTATGACATTTGTGTGGTTCAATGTACAAAAGCAATCATAATTCATGAGAACTGAGAATTGATCTTTGCATCTCCGCCACATGCCAATTAGAGTCTGTATGAAATATTCATCAAGGCATCTGACAGCATGTTTTGTGGTATTTCAGTTGTTTCTGGATGCTACGCTGTTGAATGAAGCTGTGTCAGGTCACAAGATCCAAAGTCCTCAGGCATTCAGTATTTGTCATAAAATATGAAAAGAGGAGCATACACTTGCTATGAGGAGTATTTTGGTTTATAGCACTAGGATGTTTTGGTTTATAGCACTAGGCCTGATATCTGATTGACAGAGCCATGCCCATCTCACAACAACAGAATTCTGTAAAACAGGGCTAACATGCTAATAACAACGGTGCTGTGAATGAACTGCTCGCAACACTGAACCACTGAGTGAACTAAGAAATGAAGAGAGAACCTGGCATCGTTTGAATTGTGGGACTGAGAGTTATTTTCTTTACAATGGAAGTCGCAAATGGAAACGACCATTTATTGTTGTGGTGGTTATTTGGTGAGTAAAAACTATGGATAATGTGAAGGTTTCAGCTTTAAACAATGCTATATTATTATATCTTCATTAATTTATTGCAAACATTAAGATATTACAAACATAAAAAAAAATACTGAAGGGTGACAAAGTTCTTTGTCTAACAATGGCTTCTAAATGCACTACATTTCTTGGCGAAAGATTGTTCTAAGTATTAATATTAATAAAGTAATTAATTATTAACTTCCATTATTTATTGAAAATGTGCATTTTACCATATTCTATGTTATAACTGTTGTTTTATTACATTATATTGTATAAGCTTTTTCCCCCCCTCCAATTTAGTTTTGTCCAGTTCCACCAACTAGCTTCTTTTAACCCAATCCCACGATACCACTAGCATTCAGAGGGTGAAGACTTCCTTCAAGTCACATTAAGCACATTGTGAGTGGTAGTAGCCTGGTGGGTAA
This sequence comes from Hydrocynus forskahlii, assembly GCA_037974365.1. Lineage (NCBI taxonomy): Eukaryota > Metazoa > Chordata > Actinopteri > Characiformes > Alestidae > Hydrocynus > Hydrocynus forskahlii. Next base: position 62,596 of record JBBPCX010000035.1, on the reverse strand, counting down.
AACACTTGCCTGTGAAGCCAAAGTCGCAGTTTCATACCCCCACTTTCTACCGTTGTGTCCTTGAGCAAGACACTTAACCCTCAGCTGTGCCAGGGAGCCTTGGTAAGTATTTTTTGTGATTAATTCCTAAGACCACCTTCACAGTAGCGCACAGCCTCTCATGACTCATTTCCTTCTTCTAATTGTTACTGCAATACTGGACTATGCAATTCTCATATCACTAAAAGCTGCAATATGCAAATGAGCCCTCTGACCAAGCACAATGATTCAAGGCAGAACACTATCCAGCAATGGTTATTGTTGTTCCTAACACAGTATTGTCAGTCTTTAAGCACACCTTTAGAGTGTTAATGCATTACAAGGTGTATCACAATGCAACAGACCCACTATGGTACATTGTGCATGCTCCAAGCACTGAAAAGAAAGGAATGCCATGGATGTGTAATGAACAAAAAAAAACAGCAGCAGCCTTGCATTTCCATATTTCCAGCCTGGCCAGCAGCCCGATGCTGTGTTTTAATGAAGCAATGCCACGACGTGCGGATGCACGACCCACAAACACTGACTAGTACCCAGAAGAAAAAGCCCACGGTGCGTAACGCTACAGCGCTCTGACGCAAGGTCATAAAATTGAGTTTTATCCAAGTGCTGGAGCTGCTCAGTGGAGCCGACAGGCTCTCGCTTAACCCCTCAGTGGCCAGATTCACTGCTAATCCACCTCAAATGGGACAATAAAAAGCCCAGAGTTTAAAAGGAGGCTTCAGAGGAACAATGAAGCTCTGAACAGTATGAAGCCCAACACAGTGCAGCAGTTCTGAAGACGCCATTCAAACATGCACATTGTAAATAAAATCAAAACAACCACATCAACACAATCATTGGCAAATGTAATCAAAATGAAAGCTGGATTTGTTTCATTCGCAGTTAATGTACAGTATTGTGCATCCCTGAGCCACCCAAAGAGCAAGACTTGTATATTTAATGTAATCTTGAGGAACAGTTCTCCAGGGTTCCTGAAGGAAGTCTTTCAAAGACTCTCATTTTCAGTCCAGTCCCTGATCCTAACCAGTTTCAGAGGAATGTTTTTTGTTTGTTAAGACACACGGTGACCTATGTATGAATCATTCAAGCAGAACAAAATACATCTAACTTAAGTCCTGAACCAGTGAAGAAACAGGTGCAGATGATTCCAGATGATCAGGCGGTGATCAGCATACTGCTGGTGCTGAATGCTGAGTGGTTGGAACACATTTATTTGGACACCTTGTATCTTTAGACACTTTGCAGTCTGTGGCAGTAAAACATTTGTTCTAAGTTATTTTATTTAATCTGCACAATATGCCAAAGATAAGACAGTTTGACAGGCAGAGAATAATATTTGTGCACAAACAAGGTGACTAAAAGCAAAATATAAACAAATCAGGGGTGGCTCAAGACCTGTAAAAGATGCTTTAAAAAATGCTTTTAAAGTGGCTTTAAAGTTTTCATGATTTGGATGAAAACATTTATAGTCCGTCCATGTGAAGTTTTTACTTTACAATTATTGTTTAAATTCAACCATTTAACCTAAATCAAATCATGTTTTGTTACCTCATGAGGTATCTTTTTAGTTGAGTGTAATGAAACATATTTAACATGTGTATGATGTTATTTATCATTATTGAGATAAATCTCATCATAAGATGCTTCTTTTTTATCATAACTATCATCACTACATCTAAGAGAACTTAAAGCTGTTTCACACCGTCCAGAAAAGTGTGATTCTGGCCTGTTTTAGGGGCACATCAATTTGTTAATTTTTGGTAGAATTTGAATTAAAATGTTGCCTTTGACTATATTAATAAATGCATGCGACAAGGCAGTAACTACAGAAAGAGGATTTTTATCCAGTTAGATGTAATTGCTTCAGGTGCTTTTTAGTTCCAACTTTTAAAAAAAGATTCTGATAAATATTGTCTATACTGAGCATATGGTGATGCATCTTGTGAAGTTTGTGAAGTTATATTCCACATTTCGTTCATCTGTGGTTTAGGAGTTGGCACTGTTGCGGAAAGTTTGAGAACATGAGCCAAACCAATCAGAGAAGCAATAATTAACAGAAAAATATCAGACTATTAAACTCTGAAGCAATCATATCTAACCTGAAAATTCACCCCTAGTGCTAAACAGTGCCAAACGAACCGCATATTTTGTGTCAGTGTACTTATTTTGGCCAAAAGGTTGCCCCTCTGTCGCAAAGCTGCAACGGGGTCTGCAAGCCTCTAGGGGATTTCACAGAATAATTTGATTAAGGCGCAAGGGAAGGAATACACCCTTCAATCCAGAGCAAACCACTTAATTCTGTCATAATAAACCCCATGTTGAGCGCTTCTGAGGATGTACCACAGATCACCAGACCCCAAAGGAAGCAGAAAGAGCGTGACCCTCAAATTCAGCTTACCTGAATCTCTCTGGCGTGATAAATGATGATCAAACCCAGAAGGATGATTGTAGAAAGACTTATCAGGCATTTCAGGGCTAATGAATACAAAGACTCCTGAAAGAAGAAGAAAAAACAAGATTCAGCTTATTCTATTAAACTAACACACATATGATGCTTTTCCACTGGCAGACGGAACCGTGCCGCACTGTAAACAAATGTTTTTCCATTAAAAATAAAATAACACGAACCCGAGCCGAACCCAAGCTGCTGGAAGGCAGGGCTAAACGCGGGCTGCAGCCAAGCTGACTGCATCACTGCCTTCTGATTGGTCGAAATGTCATCATAACATGGAAAGAGGCCACTTTTTGTTTGCAATGTCCGAGCAAAAAACAACAATGAAGGTACAGACTATCAACTGGGACGTCAATGAAGTACAAGCAAAGATACATTTAAGTGGGAGTATTCTATGACGCTAACAAATTTAGCTTTAATGCTGTGAAAAACGCAAAGGTGAACCAGGACATCACTAACAAGTTAGCTGGGTTCGATTTTTAGCGCACAGCTAAACAATGCAGACAAATAACAAAAGCAGCTCTGACAGAAAAAAATGTCCACTGATTCGACTCCATGAACGCGGCTTTGGGACGCAACCGACCATAAACTGCATGGAGATAATTGAGTCAGAAACCGTTAATGGGCTGAGATACACTGGAACGTCCGAACATGATACAACTTCAGAACCATCGCAGTACAGTTTAGGTACAGTACGGTTCCTGTAGACCTGTAGAAAACTGCCTTTAAAGCGTCCTCAAGCGTGGGATCAGAGGGATGTATGGGTCGTACTTTGATTTGTCTGTGTTTATTAACATTCATTTCAGCATTAAGAGCTTTAATTCAGTGTTTCTTCCGAGTCAAGTCATTCAGCAAAAAGTCATCTCCCAGGAAAAGTCCCTGATGTTAGGGCTGCACAATCTATCATCTGTTAGTCTTTTAGTCACCATGGCAATATTGCTATCTGCAACACTGATAGTACAGAAGGCTGCAATATGCAAATGAGCCTCTAACCAATCACAGTGTTTCTGACAGTGTTTTGATGAATCGAGGTCTTCATGTATTCCAACAAGTTTGATTATTTTAGACTCTGATTGGTCAAGGTGTTTCATTTTATGCGGGTTTGCGAACCAAAAATAATAAAATAATAATAAGAGATAATAAATAAAATCATAATTTATCATAATTCATTATTGTACAACTGTTTCCCAGCCACAGTTTATCCTTCAGAATAAAAAAAGCTGTTTCTGCAGCTGTGCCTTTAAGACTAATGCATACAACTTATCTCTCTTCTGATTGGCTCCCCTGTATTTCAGTTTTGTTGCCCACTGCTGTTTCCACCTCCTCATGGAGATCAGATCTGCCCCGACAGTCCAGTTTAAAAAAGAAACCTTAACCTAACCTGTTTTTTTGCGGCTTTCAGTTACCAATAATAATTGCACCAAAATTAATGCACTGTCTCTGCATTCTTTTATATTGTTATATTTTCTTTTACTTTTCTTTTACTTTGTTTAACTTAATCTTATATCCTACTTTTATTCAATATTAATTTGAAGGTTACTTTTAGTGCTTTCCTTTCTTTTCACGCTTATTTTATCTTTGTAAAGTACACTGAATGTCTTCTGTGTATGATAATGTGCTCTATAAATAAACCTTGCCTTGCTCATTCAGAAGGTAGCATCGGGATGAAACGCTCCTGAGTACTTCAGTGTGAATGGGTGGGGCTAAAATGTAAATATGTTGGTTTTGTGACATCACAGAAAATGTGATTTGTTTTTTACCGTTTAGCTTCTACATATGGACTGAATGTATGGGGAGTGAATGCATGTTTCAAAATTTTAACAATATGAAGAGACTTCCGTCCCAATGCTGCCTTCATGTGCTTTGGGAAAGATGATCCTTTCCAGCTGTAATTTGGAAATTATGAGTGCGTTGTGTTCAAGTGCTTTTGTTGTCATAGTGAAGAAAAAACATGGCGGACCCACAGTTTGTCTTGAGCTGTTACTTGGGCAAAACAGTTTTAGACTTCTCCCTCCCCCTGATAAAGAGTTTGGGCTACAGACTGGGTCATCTCCTGGTCCCAGAAAATCATGTGACAGGTGTACACTCCAGACCAAATAAATTCACGTGAAAAAAATGCCTTTTTTTCGTCAGTTGAGGATAGTACTAGGAGGCTATCCTTGACTGACACTGCTGCTAGCACAGGGTAGGTAAAACCAAACAGTAATGGTATGTCTAAAAATGACATTAGGTGTAAACCCAGATGTCATTAAAATGGTGTATGTCACAACATTGTATAGGCGGCAAAATATTCACAAACAACAGCAAAAAAAAGAACATTTACATTCCCATTCACGATTTTTTCTTCGCTCTCCGCCATGTTGATCTCATCTCGGCAACTTGTGTATCAAAAATTTCTCCCAATTGCCCAGTGGAAATTATGACATGTGCAGTTTTCAAGTCGGTTTCTGGTATTTACCTTAATTCCTATAGGACGTGAAGGCACTATTAGTTCCAGGAAAGGCACAAAATGGGCCATTCAATATATTGAAAGGCATCACAATTGAAATATGTAATAGTAAAATAGCAACACTGATATTCGGTCCATATAACAACAGCTGGAGGAACCGAGGAGAAATGTAATAAAAGACTGATAAGATACAGGAAAGGGTTAATCAAACACACACACACACACACACACACACACACACACACACACACACACACACACACACACACACACACACAACCATGATGGATTTTTTATTTATTGCTTATTCTAATGCGGGTTTCTAACCAAATAAATACTTAAAGCCCAGAAAAACAGCTTTACGTTTTATTCCTGTATAATTAAATGTGTAAGATGTAAACAAAATCCTCCAGAGTGGATCAGAATTGTTCACAGTGGAGGTGAAGGAACCAAATATCTCCCTCTAAAGCTCTTTCACAGAAAGCTGTTCCATGAAATGGTTATGGTTGCGCCACCTGACACCTAAGACTTACCAGAGTTTTGAGAAGCTTTTGGTCCTAAAACTAAACCCACTGATGGTGGAGGGATGTCGTGAGACAAAATAGTCCCAAAAGAAAATGATTTAGTTCATATTCACTCTTTTACCATCATCTGCATCTGTATAAACACTCAGTGACAAGTGGAGCTTCACTGGGGGTTGACAGTGATTAGACGGCTGGATTTGTGTTGGAGACGTCTGGTTCCATTCAGCTCCACTGTAAAGAAATCAGGGTCTCTGCAATTAACACGCTGAACTTTGTTTACACCCAAAACACTGAATTATGCAGAAATTCCCACACGTCATAAAAATTCTGTTTGTTGGTGAGACTGAATGAGTCAGGCCTGTAAATCATGTTTAAGAGTCGGTGAGACCCTTATTGTTGGCCCCTCCATGTGCTGGCCAGGCTCCAATTTAACTTGTTTTACTTTTATAGGCTTAATAACTGTATATACGTGTGTGTGTGTGTATAGTGCATGCTACTTTTCAGTGCAGTGCAGGTGTGTGTGCATACGTGTGTTGTGTATGCTACATTTCGGTGCAATGTGTGTGTTACCTTGCCCTTCCAGAACTGCATGCTGAACTGCTACAGTACTCTGTGTGTGTGTGTGATGTGTATTCTACTTCTCACTGCAGTGTGTGTGTGTGTGTGTGTGTATGTGTGTGTGTGTGGTGCATACTACTTTTCAGTGCAGTATGTGTGTGTGCGTCATGCATGCTACTTTTCAGTGTGTGTTTGTATAGTGAGTGTGTTTGGTTAGTGCATGCTACTTTTTGTGTAGTGTGCATGTGTGTGTGTGTGTGTATAGTGCGTAGTATTTTTCAGTGCAATGTGCACGTGTGTGTGTGTGTAGTGCTTGCTACTTTTAAGTGCAGTGTATGTGTGTTTCAATGCGTGTGCACATATGTGTGTTGTGCATGTTACTTCTCAGTGCAATTATAGTGCATGCAACTTTTCAGTAGTGTGTGTGTGTGTGTGTGTATGTGTGTGTGTGTGCGTATGTGTGTGTTGTATATGCTACTTCTCCCTGCAGTGTATATTGGTGTATAGTGCATGTTACTTTTCAGTGCAGTATGTTTGTGAAGTGCAGTGTGTGTGTGTGTGTGTATGTGTGTGTGTGTGTGTGTGTGTGTTTGTGCAGTGTGTCTATATATGCGTAATGCACGCTACTTTTCAATGCAGTATGTGTATGTACGCTACTTTTCAGTGGAGTGTGTGTAGTGCATGTCATTCTTAGTGCAGTGTGTCTATTTGTGCGTAATGCATGCTACTTTTCAGTAGCATGTTTGTGTTTGTGTAGTATGTTTGTGTTTGTGTGGTATGTTTGTGCGTGCGTGTGTGTGTGTGTGTGTGTGTGTGTGTGTGTGTGCGTTCCCCTACCTTGCCGTACGCCCCCCAGGACAGCTCTGTCTCTATGACCATGACCACTATCCCGAACATGCCGAAGATGAGCGCGTAGTCGCTGAGGCGCTTCCTCTTCTCGAACAGCGCCCTGCGGTGCCCGAGCTTCTGCCCGATGTTCTGGTTCTTCTTCTTGCCGGACTTGGCGCGCTGCTGGCCGCCCGCGCCACCGCCGGAGCCCCCGCCTCCCCCTCCGCCTCCCCCGCCGGCCCCTCCGCCTCCGTCGGGCTTGCAGGAGGGCGCGGGGTGGTCCGGGTACGGCACGGGGTCGCTGGCGCACGCGGGCCGCAGCGGCTGCGACTCGGAGTCGAACTCGTGCAGGCTGCGGCGCATGACGCCGCCGTTATACCGGCCGCAGCCGCTCATGGCCGAGCCGCACTGAGGAAGAGGAGGAGGCTGGAGATGAAGAGGAGGAGGAGGAGGTGGAGGTGGAGGAGGAGGTGGATGGAGTCTCGGGCAGCTCGCATGGCTGGAGGGCGCGTGCTCGCTCGGGCTCGCGCTCGCGCTCCCCTGGCCGCCCCGAGGCCCCCGCGCGCCCTGCTGATGGTAGCTGAGCTCCGGCCGCAGCCGCAGTGGGCTTCCCATCGCACGCGCTCCCACGAGCGGCGCGGCGGGACCCGAGACCACGCGGATACAGGAAACACGGCCCAGCGCGAGCTGATTGGAGGAGAGAGAGGAGGGAGAGAGAGAAGGAGGGAGAGAGAGAATGAGAGAGAGAGAGAGAGAGAAACAGAGAGAGAGAGCAATGAGGGGTAGATCATTCATAAAACAAGGTAACAAAAGAATGATAAAAATGAAAGACAAAAAGAGATAGATAAACACAGAGAGAGAGAGAAAGAAAGAGAGAGAGAGAGAGAGAGAGAGAGAGACGGGACTCAAGAGATTATTCAGAAAATAAAGTTGTAACAAAATAATGGTAAAAATAAAATAGAAAAGAGAGAAATAGAAAGATAGAGAGATAAAGAGAGAGAGGGAGAGAGAATCTTTGACAGGTGGGGAGCTCAGCAGAACATTAAAAAATTTGAAAATAAAGAGAAAGGGAGATAGATAGATAGATAGATAGATAGATAGATAGACAGAGATGGTGAGAGAGCAATGTGGATGTAGGTGGAGATCATTCATGAAATATGGTGTAACAAAAGAATAATAAATCATGAATTAAGGTGTAATAAAATAAAACAAAAATTAATACAGAGAAAGAGATAGAAAGAGGGCGAGATGGAGAGAGACAGAGAGAGTGAGATGGATAGACAGAAAGAGAGAGAGACAGAGAGACAAAGAGAGAGAGCAAAAGGGGGGGCAAGACAGAGAGTAAAGGAGATCATTCATATAATAAGGTGAAGTAAAAGAATAATAAAAATGAAGTATGGTAAATTAGGCATAAGATGTTATAATGGTATAACAGAATAGATAAATACAAAAACGGTAATAAACCTATAATAAATGTGTACTAAAGCTACACATAATACTTTTATAACAAAGACAGGGAAATAATAAATCACAGTGTAATAAAGGGTTATAAAAGGGTAAATTATAATAGGTGCAATTCAAATAAGATGTCATAAAGGTATTACAAAGAGGCATAATACATTTCAAACTAGTGCGTAATAAAAATAATGTAATAAAGCGTAATGTATAACAAAAGGGTGAAGTAAAATTTAAGCTGTATTAAATGGAATAACAAATAAGTCTAAAAAGTATTTAAAAAGGCATGATGCACTTGTAACAAAGATGGTGTAGTAAACAAATAAAATAGGGTGTTATATAGGTTTAATAAAAGGGCATAATAAATTTACAAAAATGCACAATGCATTTATAGTGCAATTAATAAACAAATCCTTAAGAAGAGAAAAGGTGAAATAAAGATAGAATTCATTTATGTATTATAATGTATTGAGTACTAAAAAGTGTAATAACAAAGTATAAGATGTTATAATAACAACAAAATGTTTAATAAAGCTATACTAAATGTATAATAAAATGAGGTGAAATGTAAATATCTTTAAAATATTTAAAAATGAGCAATACTTTATAATAACACTTAGAATGAAGTCACAACAAACACAAAATAAAATCAAGTGAAAAGGCCTAATACATGAGAAATATGAGGGGACAAATAAAGTTTTCTGATTCGGATTCTGATTAGCCAAAAACTATGTTCATTAATTAAGGTTTAATTAGAAATTGAAATTAACAAAGCAATAATAAAAATGAAGTATAAAAACAAATAAAGTAAATTAAGGTGCAACAAATATAATTCACATGTAATGAATAAAGTGAAATTAAAGCATAATAAAAAGTTGTAATAAATGTATAAGAAATATCAGGCATAATAAAGTTACTTTAAAAAATGTCATGTAATGTATATTCAGAATGTGTAATAGGGGTATGATAAGAATAAAATGAGTTAGAAAGGTATAAATATTAAACACGGTGCAATAAAGAGATAATAAACATCAGAAAATATATTACTAATTTCCAAATATGTTATGAAAGCATTATAAAAATGCATAATACATTTGTAACTAAATAACAAAGCTACAATAATCATATAATAAAATCATAATGGAAAGGCATCCTGTATAAACAAAAATATCTGTAATAAAGCTTATAATACAAATGTAATAAAGATGTGATTATGCATTACTGGCTCTAATCGCCTGTAAAAGTTGTGATAGGAAAGACTGCTATCAGTTTTCACCACTGAGTGTCAGCACTGGGTAGAGACCTAATATGGCTCTAGCTATTCGATAATGAAAAGAATGGGTTAATAGTACATTTCGGCTAAGGCTACTCCATGCTACTTGCTATCATCCTAACAGATCATATATTCGAATATTCAGAATCACTTTATGTGACCTTCAATCCATAAACTCTAAATATTCAGAACTGACACATTAATTGCACCCAAACACACTCACACACAGCTGAACTAAACTCCTTCTCCGAACACAGTCCATAAGCCCTAAACTGATCTGCCTTAAACAAACAACTTACACCACAACTGCCACTGTAAAAACCTGTTATTCATTATACACTACACATTATCTGTCCTGCTGCTACTGTTATTTGCACATTCATTATTTATTGCGGTTTTACTTCTTTTCAGCATTTTTACACACTTCGCTACCAGAATACAGCACCTTAATACTGTATTCATTCATACATGGCCTGCACTACATGTTTTGTTGCTCTTGTGTTTTTCTTGCACGCTTTCTTACTTGGCCCTGAGAGTCAAAACACAACCACATTTACAAAACACACCCATATTTCAGGAAACGCACCCAGTTTCAAAAACAGGCCCACATTTCAAAAAACGCACCCACGTTTCAAAAACACACCCACATTTAAAAAAACGCACTCACATTTCAAAAACACACCCACATTTCAGGAAACGCACCCAGTTTCAAAAACACACCCACATTTCAGGAAACGCACCCAGTTTCAAAAACACACCCACATTTCAGGAAACACACCCTCATTTAAAGAAAACACACATTTCAAAAACATATTTCGGATAACGGAAAGGGCGGTACTACACTTATTGTTTGTGATTGGATAGTACCCATGTCACTCACGGCAATTATTTCTTAGTCATTTCTTGTTTGTTCACCTTTCACCTCGGGCAAAAGTAATGGGACACACAGGCGAGGTGAACGTTTTTTGGCTAATTACTCCGGATCTACGGGGGTGTTTTTTTTTAAACATTAAATACATTAAAATCCACAGTTAGTCTGGGCTCAGTGACACCTTTCCAACGACTCCTTGTTTGCCGTAATAGTCCCCAGAAATCTGGAGTTATTTGCCGGAAACCGTTCACCTCGGACAAAAGTAATGTAATGGGACACTAAGGCGAGGTGAATGGTTTTCGGCTAATGATTCCAGATCTCCGGAGGCTATTGTGGCAAACGAGGGGTCATTGGAAAGTTCGAGCCCTATCTAACTGTGAAGTTTCATGGTGATTGGTGGTTGCCCCGAGCCGCGAGGACGTTCCGGGGGGGACTAAAGTATTGGGACACCCGGGCGAGGTGAACGGTTTTCAGCTAATAACTCCGCATCTGCGGAGGTGTTTTTTTTAACATTAAATACATCAAAATCCACAGCTAGATAGGGCTCGGTGACACCTTTCCTACGACCCTTTGTTTGCCAAGGACGCTGAAGTTAGCTCCTTATTCGCAGCTCCTTATTCGAAATTTTCGTTCCACCTTAAATACGGGGCTCCAGGCTGCAATATCGCTATTTCGCCTGTAGGGGGGGGAACTTTACTGAGGTTTCCATTCAGAATTATGTTGCCTTTTTATATGGACTGTCAGAAATGCATGTAGACAGGTGCGCAGATAACATTTTTAATGCGGGGGACGAATCGGCGGGGGCGGGGCCTGGGGCGGAGCTTGGGGCGGGGCTTAGGGAATGGGTTCCTTTTTATTATCCCCACGCCACAAGTGCCTTCCGTGTTCTTTCGAGCTCAAAAGAAGAACACAGGCTTCTCTACCATTCATTCTTGTTCGAAGAGTCACCTTGAGTCGACACGCACTGTCCGAGCGAATCGACTCCGCCCGCCCACTGCTGGACCTGCGGGCATATGAACGTAAATAAAGCCACAAAACACGACAAAACTTGCTCAAAACACAATAAAACAACTCAAAAAAGTGCTGGGTTATATACTATAGCAGCCCGACATCTCTCTCTCTGTCTGTCAGGCTGTCTGATGAAGATGAGCCGTATACTGACTGAGTCAATATATTTATTAACTTTCACAGAAAATGAAGCTCTTAACCAAACAAATCCCATGATCTTAACTCGCCATAGAGGAGGGGGCGTGGCTATATCATGCAGTTCTGATATAACCACGCCCCCTTCATCAAGCTGAAACCGTGCAAAAACAGAAGCATGACACAGCAAACCCACTCTGAACGACTTTATCTTAACTATGTAATTTTGCTGATATTTAGAAAATCTGGTGTAATTTTCCTTTAAAGGAACAAGATCACTTCAGTACATGTTTGGTTGAATATAACCACTGAATCAGGCAGAAATTTAAAAATGTCTTCTTTTTCAGATGCTTTAGGGGGCAGAAAATCTAAATTAAGGTATTAAAGGCACATTTCTATCATAAAGTCATTTTATTATTTTAAACATGTTCATATGCGATTGTGAATAAATTCTCTTGACTCGTGAGAGTCATTCAATAATAAAGATTAATTCATGAAGTCCAGTGCTGGCTTTGGAGTCATGCCACGGTTAAGTGAACTAGTTGTACTGTTAAAATGATCATAATCATACAAAAGTAAAACTAATTTAATGGTCTGTTAGGTTTGCCTGTAGGTGGAAGAATCCCACGCTGCTAATGCTGAATCAATCTGGTGCAGTTTTATTGAACCCCACAGGCAATAAGGAAACAGACATTCATAACGATATACACTACAGGCCAGAAGGTTCTGCCCACGCTCGGATTTTATAAAAAATTAAACAATACAATTTTTTTACAAGAAAGCATTAGAAATACTTATTACAAATGTAACTGACTGATTTTGAAGTGTAATAATATATACTGTAATATATACATATATGCATATGGATGAGTTTCATCAAAGTAATCCCCCCTTGTCTTTATCACAGCAGCACAGATTCATCACATTCTTTTCAGCAATTTTTGGAAATAACTCATGCCCTAACCCTCCCAGCACCTTTTCAAGTCAAACAGTTCTGTATCATTTGCTTGAGCTCATCTGGAACTTGTGTGTCTCCAGCTCATCCCTGCAGCCTAATGGGAGAAAGATCTGGAGACCGGGGAGAACAAGACATCATTCTCTAAACTTTTTTTGGACTAGATATACTATTGGCACAATTTTGAAGAACACTTGGGATCAATATATTGTTGAAGAATGAAATTTTGTCCATTGATTTGTAAACCAGCAAATTGTGCAATGTTGAAGAATTGAGTGATGCTATTCTTTTTTCATGACCAACACCAAGTGAATGTTAAAGCACTAAAGACAGTCCTGATGTGTCTCTTGAAAACCTGTGGTGGTGAATGGAACTAGACGTCCCCAACACAAATACAGCCCTTTCACTCACTTCACTCCCAGTGAAGCTCTGTGTGTCTCTGACTGTTAATACTGATGTTGATAAAATAGTGGCAAATCTGTATCATCTATATCATATACTATATCATCTCACAATGCCCAGTATATGTCCCTCCACCATGAATTGGTTTAATTCAGGGCCAAAATCTTCTCAAAACTCTGGTCTCAGTTGTCATGGGGTGCAACCTCTTTAATCCCAATTTTTTCCTGCATTTTACTCCTTAGACTTCCCTAACACACAATATGTTTGAATTTTTTCATTTCATGTTGGGTATGTTAGTGGCAATGTAGGTTTTATACTCGGCAACAATTGTTGCCGTTGGGAAACCACATAGTCTAAATGTAAACAAATTCTTCAATTTGACCTGTTTACACCCACAATGTGGTACATGGGTAGGGAATGGTTAGGGAACCCCCAGAACCTCTGCAACCACTCACACTGTGCAGAGGCCTGCCTCCCCACCCCCGGTGGAGGGCCATGCACGCACCGGAGAGATCCAAGCCCCCTGGGCCCGTTCCCCAGCAGGGCGGATCCCACTTCAGCGACCCGGCTGGTCACCCCACTGGCCCTTTAGGATGATAAGAGGAAGGCCGTAGATAGAGCCCTCTTCCCAGCAGGGAATGGACCCCGGTGGCCTAAGTGAAGGAGGTCCCCTGGCCCGGTCCAAGACCGACACTCCAGATGGGCCCGGAGTGTCCCAGAAATCCCTGGACCACCTATCAGGACCCCATCCTGCTACAGCAGGGCTGAGGCCTCCCTCTGGTCAACCCCCCCTGAGGGGAGGCTGCCCTTCCCACCAAGATCTTACGTACCACCCCCAGGCCTGACCTCTGATAGTTTTAAGTCGTGTAGAAAAAGAAACAAAAGATAAATAGAATAAATAGCCAAAACCTTTGACAGCTAGCATAACTAGCACTATGACTATGTGTTATGCTAGCGGCAACAAATGTTTACATTTACTCTTCTTGAGGTGAAAAGGTGCATGCAGGCATATAATTCTCATTAAATATTAGTAGTAGACCCTTTAGAAAAGATGTGTACAAAATATTTCAGTAATATCTGTTAATTAAGGCATTTTAGTTACTTCCTCTTGTACAAGATTGAGGCAGACATCTATTTCAAGAGGTGCAGACAGGATGTAAAGGGACATGACACTGATACAGTTTAGAGGACACAACTTTTTTTTTATTTACTTGCATTAGCTGCCCAAAGCCAAAACAACACTTTTAGAGCTTCCAAAATAAATAATAATAAAAAAACCCCGCCAACAATTCTTGCCGGTGGGATTAAATGGGTTAACTTTCTATTACATTCTATAACATTCTATGTATTAAACTGCACATTTTCTGTCCTGCTGCTGCTATATTTGCACAATTATATTTATTGCTGTCTACCTCTGTTCTGCATTTTTGCACAAATAGCTCTCCCCTGCTGGTACTCATTCCGACTAGTATGGTAGCTATTTTGTCATCTGCACTAAATGTTGCCTTGTCCGGTTGTCTTGTCTGGTCGCAACTGGTGGCCTAATGATTAGGGAGTTGCCTCTGTAATCAGTAAGTTGTGGTTTCGAATCCCAGGGACTGCTAGTGGCATCTCTTTGGTACCCTTGAGCAAGGTCCCCTCACTCTGCTCCCTGGACACTGTGTGTCTGGCTGCCCGCTGTTTCACCAGGGTGAATGGGTTTAATGCCGAGAACTATTTTGTGCTGTGGTGTGCTCATGGGTAACAAATAGACACTTTACACGTAATTACATTTCTTAGTATCACTTTCTGTGAGGGAGCTTTTAGAGACAGACGTTTCTCTAGACAGAGCATCTGCATCGCAGCCTGGTATGGGAATTGTAACATTTCAGATCGCTAGAAGAAGGTAGTGGTGGTGGTGGTGGTGGAGTACATCTGAGATGATCACCAGGGTCTCGCTCCCCTCTGTTGTGGGAATTTGCATCACATGTTGTGTCTGCAAAGCCACCAGGAAAAGTTCTGTCTGGCAAACATTCCATAACAAACCTCCCCTGAACTTCCCTCTTCTCCTCCTAACACATTGCATATACACTGCACATACATCTTTTCTGCCTCAAACAGACTCAAACTTAAATTACCTCTGTATGCACCCTTCTATTTATTATACAGCACATTCTCTGTTTTGCTACTGCTGCTATATTTGCACAATTATATTTATTGCTGTTTACCTCTGTTCTGCACTTTTGGAAATGTAACTCTCCCCTGACAGAACACAGGATCTTTCATAATATTGTACACATCCAGATGAGTATGGTAGCTATTTTGTCTTTATATGCTGTCTTTTCCGGTTGTTTTGTCGCTCTTCTGTTTTTTTTTTGCACTCTCTTTCGTTCTATCTGCACTTGCGGCGTTCTGTTCCGTTCTTATGTTGCTCCATGGTTCTGGAGGCAGGTTGTTTGCTTTCACTGTGTACTGTGTGTATATGGTTGAAATGACAATAAAACCCACTTAACTTGAAAGGCATGTTCCTCAGTCCTGCAGTTCCTGTGCACATTTTGGTGTTTTCGTGCACTTTTACTTTAAAAGTGATGACTGGGAAATACTGAGCTGGATTATTTATGGACTGCTGTTTATGTTTATTAATAATTAAACAAACTTTTAATCAAAGGAAAATAATGGGCCATTTGAGAAAAAAACTTGCATGTCTTGCATATCTTGTAAGGAAATGTAGCCCATTTTAAATCAAAACCTTGTGAATAATGAAAATGTTAAGATGGAAACGGTCTTTTAGAGTTTGTTTGGTGTTTCAGAGAAACTCAGGGTTATTCAGAGTGGTGGTGAATGGAACCAGACGTCAAGGTCTGAATTGTCACACAAAGTGTCACACAGTAACCTCACGCCGGAAACTTTTTTCTTACGGTAGTTTTACAATATTCTTTTGACCCTGACGGCTTTATTTTTGTTGTTAATGTTGCAGGGGCAGCTTGTGGCCTTTTATACATCCATTTTCAAAAACTCATAACGCGTTAGCTAAAAAAGCTGGAACAATGAGGCCACCGTAGTTATAAACAGCACAGCTGCGCTCTATTTTTTTCTCCACCTGCTTTGCTACAAATCCCGCCCTTTTGTTTTGATTGGCTATTAGAATTCCAAACTCTGCACTACAATTGGTTAGTTGATCCGAGGACTAGCGTGTGTTTGGGCTACTATCCAATCGTAGCGCAGAACGGCCGTAATCCCCGGAATACGGGTGTGGAGAAATAACGCTACATCGCCGGGTTTCTTTCAGTCAGATTTTTATTATTTTTCTCTGCAAAATTCTCTTTGACACAACACGGCAGAATGCGTTTTGGTTTTAAAATGCAACAAAGCCGCCGTTGAGGCAAAGCAGGGGACTTGCAATCAGTTTCTGGCGAAAAAAAGAAGCGAAAAGGAGATTTTAGCTTCGCCGGGTTGCCAGATATGTGTAAAATCGTGGAATTCTTTGTTAGCTAACCTGGCTAGCCGGGTGATTTCGCTGGATTTGACCTACGGCGGATTAAATGTCCCTTATTCTGTGTTTGTGAATTTATATGAGAGGGTATATTCGGACCTGGGGGTCTGGTCCGGCTGTTCTGAGGGTCTACAGCTTAAACAATGAGGAACAAAGATGAGCCCAGTACCCATAATCATGTGGAGGCCACCGGTAGGCAGAAACAGTCTGATCTCGGTTTTATCTCGGTCTGATCTCAGTCTGTTCTCAGTCTGACCTCCGTCTTATCTCAATGTGACCTCAGTCTCATCTCAATCTTGTCTCAATCTTATCTCAATCTTACCTCAGTTTTTCCTCATTCTAATCTCAGTCTAATCTCAGTCTGAACTCACTCCTCTCCCGAGTCTGGGTGTGGAGTGGATATATTACTCCCCGTTTACGCTGCTGACTTGTTGTGTCCCTTCTTTGTTGCCAAGTTCGTTTCCACCAACGAGCAGTTCGTCACGAAGGACAGTCCTTTTCTAGCGTTTTTCTAACGTTTGAGTTAAAAACCTTAGTAATAGTGGTAAAAATATCACATGTGAGCTCACTATGGCAGTCACATTCTTAGTCAGAAAACGTGACCTAGTGCTGGACAGTATTGACAGTGTTTACGGTATATACTTAAGCACATTTAATCATTAGTGGAGTTAATGAGCCACTGAGAGAAGCTGCTCAACACTCTTCAGCAGAAACACCAAATATGATTAAAGCAGAGTCCATGTTGTTTATGAGCATGATGTAATGTCTTATCAGTTTGTCTGCTCATCTGTCTATACACACAAATATTTTATGACTAATAATTTTATCTCTGTATACAAACAGTTTTCATGGATATATCTGTGTCTATCAGTCTTTGCGTACACGCAAGTATTCCATTATGGACATATGTCTGTCTACCTGTTTAGTTATAGACTATCTATCTGTCCGTCTCTCTGTCAGTCTGTTCGTCTATATTATCTCAGTCTGATCTCAGTCATGTAAGTCTCATCTCACTCTTATTTCTGTCTGATCTCAGTCTTCTTATTCTATTTGTATATCTATCTGCCTGTCTATATGTATATCTATCTGAAAAGTATTATTAATTGCAATATCACTGTATAACTGTGTAGACTATATATTGTCCTCATTCATCAGCCTCAACACAGATTGCACTATTCTCCTTTATTATGTTAAACATTTTCTTCACACTTCTAAACTGTTCTTTTACTGCAGATGTCGCAGTGCCAGAAACTCCAGAGACAAAGCGTCCTGCCGGGCCTGGGGCTGTTGGAGCCACCGGAACTGTAACGTTGGGTTCGTCCTCCGATTCAGACATTGAGATATCAGGCAGTTCCATGATGTTGGAAGGGTAAGATGGTAGATTTCCAGAGTCTCAGGTTTCATTTTGTTGTGTCCAGTAGCAGCTCTTAGCAGGTCTTGAGTTTAATGTATTCTGAATTTTGTTGCATCATCATGTAGGTCAGATAGGAGCGCGAAGAACACAGCTTCAGCTCAGGACGTGATCTTGCTGTCTGAGGAAGAGGACGAGATATCAGAGGTACAGATGGAAGTAGAGAAATAAGGAGAATTCACACCAAGGCCAACAGATAGAAATGATGCTGTCCATGAGATGTACTTTAGTACAGGATTTTCATTTTTACCTGATGTGATGGATTTTCTTGATTCAAATGTACACAGCATTTTTGCACTTACAAAATACAGGAATACAAAACTATGTTTGGTTAATCATCAAGTATATTTTTATTATCTATGTTTCTGATGTTTCAGGTGACTAAACATGGACAGCAACTATCCCAGAAAACATCTACTAGTGAAGGTAGTGATTCTTTTTCATTCACTCAGGCATCTGAACATTTATAACAAGTTAAAGGTGGTTAAGATGTGAAGTCATTCAGAGTGGGTTTGGTGTGAAATGTTTTTCTTTACAGTGGAGGTGTATGGAAGCAGACGTCCTCAACACAGATATAACTGTTTGATTGCCCCCCAGTGAAGCTCCATATGTCTCTCATTGTTTATATGAATGCTAATGTTGGTAAAGTAGTGAATCTGAACTGAAGCCGTTTTCTTTGATGACTATTTTGCCTCCTAGCGCCATAAAAGTGCTTAGTTTTTTAACCAAATATTTTAAACACTAAAAAACCCCAACATCTCAGGTGTCATTCGGCACACCTGTAACCATTTCTTGGAATAACTTTCTGTATGGGAGAGATTGGAAAAGCATATGGAAATAAATTATTACTGTTTATGGTGAATACTACTGCCAGGCAGAATGTGTAGTACTGTGTATTTTATACAAAATGTGCAATCTAGGCTGCTTACTTTTATATGAATATTTGTATAATACAGCTATACACACTATATTACAAAATTTTAATACTGTACTTCTTTAGACTGTATATTGAGAATTTCTATTTATTTATACTTTTGTTTGTATTTATTTTATTATATTCTATTGTTTTTCTCAATTTTTGCTGCTTTTAATTTTATACTGTCCACTTTCTGCCGTGCTAAGCAAATTTCCCACTTGTGGGACTAATAAAGGTTTATCTTTTCTTATGTTCACACAAAACAGCATAAACGGGGAGTAAATGTAGTAATTAAGAATATGGACCTATGGATATAACCTGGTTTATTACCTAACAAGACACAGGTTTTTTTATTTTAAAGACATTTTTTGTGCCATAGTGCTGTCAGGCAACTCAACTTTGATTAGTTAGTTGCCATCAATACCGCTGATTGGTGTGGAGTTTAACAGCAGGTCTTGTTTATGACTGACAGCTCCTGGAGGCATTAATTGGTTGATTGATTGGGTTTGAGAGTTAGACCCTGAGCTGACACTCTTCCATCTTGTCTCAGATGGAGTGTGTAAGAGGAGGCAGGAGGAGAAATCCCCCAGGAGCTCCCCTTCACAGCGCACTAAGAAGAGGCGAGAGTCGGTGGTGAGCTCCTTTACTGCTGCTGAATTAAACTTCACACACACTTCAGTAAACCTCACACACAGTTTTACAGGCAGAGTTCTAGAGGACTCCCATGTGAGTAGGCCTGGGTGATAATTATCCAAATCAATCATTTTCCCGTCTCGATAATGCACATTTTCACTACAATTTGGTCGTTCTACTTCTCAGTCGTGTATAAGAACTGGAAAATTTCTGTAGTGCATTAGGTACCTTAAAATGCTGATGATAATTACTTACAATGAAATAATAATTTTTGATATTTTCACTATAAAACAGTTAATCCATTTTGATCTTGAATTTGCAGTAAAGCCTAGAAACTTTTACTCTGAGCAGTTCAGTTTCCATTTCAGACCACTCGATGGCACTGTTTGTGCCTTTTAATGGCTAGGCACAGAAGTCTAGCCATTCACCTACAACTGCAGTCACAGAAGCGGTTTGCAGAGTTTTCTTGCATTCTACACTTCATACATTACATATAAACAGAAATTTCATATAAAGTAAACCCCCACATTAATCCGGATTAGCAGTCGCAGTTTCAGTCCAAAACGGATTTTTTCTGAGAACGGAACTAATAATTGTTCGCTGAAACCCCCGCACTAACGCGGAAACTGCAGATAACCTCCGCATTTTTAAAAACTTTTGTGACGTCTGGGCCTCCTCCGCCTTGCCCCCATCGTCCTCGTGTTGGGTTGCTAAGCACTGCGCCCAAATATAAACCCTGGAGGAGGACGAGGGTGCGTGGCGGACGAGGCCCAGGCATTGCCGCTTTTTTCGTGGCAATATATACATTTTCTTACATTTAAGTGCTAAATTATTAAGAAAAATATAATTTACAAATTTTGTAACAAATATTAACATAAATTCAGCTACATTTCCATATAAAAAATAACTATACATTCTTTGGTACTGTGGAGAGAAACACCAAGAAAACGTGTCTTGGGATGGTGAAATGCCGCTGTACTCAGAGGCGGGAGATTTAAAAGTAGCCAATCCGAGAATGCTATTTATTTCTCCTTGCTTCTGATTGGCTGCTGACCTTTGACGCAGCTGCAGTCCAGAATTTCCCCTGTGGAGCGTCTCACGTGTTCTCTTGATTTTCGTTTTGTTCTTTTTAAAGCCCTTTATTTTTCTTACTGTAAATTAAAATTAATACTGGATTTTCCTGCTTATACCAAAGAAAACGCCCGTTCATGAATTACAGGACAGTCTATACAGGGGTAACATCGGTATTTACATTCCAGCACTGCGGGAGTTCATTGTAAACTGTACAGTATAAATACAGGTTTACTTTTACATTTTCTTTAAGGGTAATGTATTAAGCTGAGTTTAAAATGAAATTAAAGTGTTTTGGGAGCATTTTTGGGGTTTACACTATAAAAATTTTAGGTATTTTTTTCCCGACATCACAACGCGTTTTTTTTCTATACGCGGGTGAAAGGCGGGGGTTTACGGTATACGTTATATTTGCATTCATGTGTATCTTACAAGTATACATCTTTTCTCACACAGCTAGCTGTTTTTGCTAGAGTGAACCTTTTTTTCGTCATGGTACACAATTCGAGCAGCAGGTAAAGATTATTAATTGTTAATAATGATCAATATTCATTTTGGGAACATTCCTGTCAAGAAGACTTCATGACAGGATGTATTTTTGCATTGTGCCCGCTCTGAGACAGCAGATTGGACTCATGAAGAGATTGGTAATTACCTGATGAGTTAAATCGGTATGCAGCCGGGCAAGAAATTCTCTAAAATGAGTGTAGAGTGGGTGTCCCAGGACTAAGGACTTGATTGTGCTGGTGTACCATACTGTAGTGATAGAAAGGCTGTGTATGTTTCTGCAAATGGCAAAACTGAATTAAGGAAACAGCTCAAGGACACAAACGTTATTGCTTTCCCTCACGGGATGTCAAATGCTGTTAATCGTCTTTTCTGCTGTGATGTACGGCTGCCTGATTGGCCTATTTGTAACTTGTCACAGACGGTCCTCTGAGGAAAATGCCATTCGTGGGGTTTGAGATCGCTGCTGTGCAAGACCACATCTAACAGCTGATGTCTATAAATGATTAATCTGTCAACTGATAGAACTATCAAAACTTCTCTAATTTTCTCTTGATTTATTTTTTATAGTAAAATTTAATTTCACCCCCACTTATGCTATGTTGTATTACAATCCGTCACTATGTTTATGTGGATCATTAGAACATTACTGAGCACTTTTGTTTTTAAGTAAAATAACTTTTTCACCATAATTGATGTTGTCAACAAGACTTTGCTGAGTAATTTTTGTTGGTCACATTTCTGTATTGTATACTGTATGCAGACAGACGATTCTGAGGAAGAGGGTCCTGAGCCCAGCTGGAAAGAGCAGGAGAGCATGGTGCGACGGCTGCAGCGCAAGTTCCCCCATTTGGTGAAGGAGGTAAGTGGGTTTACTCGACCTCCCTCAAATCAAAGGACAGGACAAAATGTAATACAAGTGTCTGAAGATCACTGAACACTTTGTCTCTATCTAGCGATATTACACATTACCCTCTGATCTTGACATGACAAGTGAATATTCTTATCTGTAGATAAATAGTGAACTTTGTTACATATGTACATTTTAAATACTTTAATCTGCAGAACATAACTTGATATAACTTGCCTTGTTATTCAAAATCTTATTTAATGTATTTTGCAAAGTGCCCTCTTTGTGCCCCATATATGCATATACAGTGGGGGAAATAATTATTTGATCCCCTGCTGAATTTGTAAGTTTGCTGACTTACAAAAAAATGAACTGTCTCTTAATTTATGAGGTAGTTTCATTTTTATGGAGAGAGACAGAATATCAACCAAAAATCAAGAAAAAACATGT
>JBBPCX010000035.1:17564-40234 GCA_037974365.1 Hydrocynus forskahlii | reverse complement strand
ATTGTATTTAGTATCATTGTAGCTTTTTTAAGTTTAATCTGGTACACCTCTGCTATATATAAGTGGGAAGTGTGCATAAAAGGCCCATATTTTTAATTCTAAATGTTTGTTTGTTTTAGGTTACGAAGTACAGGACTGATTTGCAAATGACCTTTGTTTCGATTGTCTTCCCAGTACTGTAGCATATTACCAAAACCAGTTCTTTTCTTACCTGTGACTGAAATCCTCATTCTTTAATAAGAAAAATTCAGTCTCAGTTTGTGTAATCTGTGTTTATACAGGAGCTCAGGGATGTTCTTCATGAACATAGCTGGATCATAGAGGATGCCCTGGAGGCACTGCGAATGTTCTCTGACTACGGTGAGGAATCTGCTAATGATGACTGTGTGTTCTGCTTGAATGCGATTGTGGTTTGGTTTGACTGTGTTGCAAATACAGACTTTTTATTTAGGGATTATTTTCAAATAATATAAAATGGCATGGGTACATATAAAAAGCACAAATGTTTGTGAAAATGTTCTGCCCGATTTTGTCATCTGCATGTCCACCCACTAGCTAGGACTCCCCGGTCACACGATACCACCAGGGAGGGTGAAGGTAAGTATGTGCTTCCTCCCAGTCATGTGAAGCTAACTGCTGTTAGTGCATAGCCACACTTGGAGGACCGTGCTGACTGTCAATTCTGTTGGGTCAGCTAACAGATGCCAATGCTGGGTAGTGTCACGCTGAGTGATGCGGGGCACCCTAGCCCACCCCTGAGGAAGAAAAAAGCAACTTGTTCTTTCTTGGAGAAATGGCTGCAGCACCAACAGGGATCAAACTCATAATCTCAAATTGATAGTTGCACCACTCAGGAGCCCCGAAAGCAACATTATTTTCAAAATACTAGGGTGGAGACTTATTCATGCAAAACACGGCTTTAACAACCTTTTCTTGCATGCGCTTGTTGCTGTTTTTACTTATTGAGCATGTAGATGTGAAATATATTCTTCACGGAGCCAGTTGGGGTTCGCTGTTGTTCTGAGAATGATCCAATGACCCAAATTATACTGGCTCATTGATGGTCCTGCTGGTGGTCATGACCATTAATGAAGGGTTTAAAGGGGTCTAACAGAGAAACAGATGGTCTGCAGCCTGTAACTGTTGCCTACAAAGTGTGCCTGTATGGTCAGTGGAACTGATAAAATGGACAATGAATGCAAATACAAGTTAGGTGGTCAGGATAAATTGTGCGTGTGTATATTTGTTTTTTGCTTTTTAAGCTTTTATTTTCTGGCAGAAAACTGAGAAAGGACAGATTAGGACTTACGACTGAATGAGAAAATCTCTCCTTCAGCTTTGCAGTGTCTTTTGTGCCCTACTAATGTTTTGATCAGATGTTATCATAAAAGTTCGAGAGGTAATATAACCCCCTGCTGCGCTGGCATGCTTGTGAGTGCTTTCGAGATATTTTTGCTTTCTCATATGATCATCTTCAAACAGAGTGCAGGTGTGGACCAATGGAGGAGAGACATACCATCTTGCACTGGTCCAGCTGAAGCATTGAACAGAATAACACAGAGTTAAATCAGAAACAATCGCAGAATAGTGAATTTTACGGCGTCCTCAGTCCGAAATGACTGCAGTGTGAGATCCTGTCATAAGGGAGGCTTTTGAATAGCAATAGCAGCAGCAGCAGCTGTGAAATGCGTGTTTACTGCGCTCCTTTTAGTAAGCTCGGCTGCTCCTGCAGTGGCTGTGCTGCTGTTTCAGCATTTCCTGGCAGGAACTTTAATAAAATATAGACCACTGTTACAGGGCAGAGATGTTGAACTCAGCCAGTCTAAATTGGTTTGGTTCCAGCACATAGCGCACCTGAGCCAGGTGATCAAAGGCCGTGCAGCTTTGATTAAGGGTCTCAGATTGGTTTAGCTCTGCAGTAGTGCAGAATTTGCTGTGCTCCTCAGGGACTGAGCTGAAAACCAGGAATAGCATATAAGTTCTTTGCATGGAAAATAATTGATATCTGTTAGGGGTGTGAAATTGCACAGAAATAAATACATTTTGCATTTCGGAATATAATATTTAATAAATGATGCTTGGCTAAAATAAATGTTAACAATAAATTCCAAAAAGGTGTTTTGTTTTTGTTTCCGTAATGAGCTGAAGTTCCATTTCGATTCATTAGGAAACGATTCAATGCAGTGCAATTCATGAAATATACAAATTTTACCATGATTTGATTCTGTTTGATTATTTCATGAATTGCATTGATTTGTTTCCTAATCAGTTTTAATGAAATTATGAATTATTTCCTAAAGAATCATAATGGGATTAAGAATTCAATTAAATTTGTAATGCTGTCCTTAATAATCATAATCAAATGATTCATGATGCATTAAACGGTTTCCATAAGAATCCTAATTAAGATAAATCACTGAATCGTTCATGATATGCCACATAGTAATGAATTAAATCATTCATGATACGTTGAATCTTGTAATGAATTGTAACTGTTGTGAGGCTTGAGATTTAAACACCTGTTAAATTTGCTTCTTGCAGTTGTGGAGTCCAGCAGTGATGAATCAGAATCATCTCCTGCTCTGAATCATGAGAGAGTGAATCCAAATCACAGCACTTCAGAACCACAGCCAGCTCCAATGGTCCAGCCTCCATTC
This sequence comes from Hydrocynus forskahlii, assembly GCA_037974365.1. NCBI lineage: Eukaryota > Metazoa > Chordata > Actinopteri > Characiformes > Alestidae > Hydrocynus > Hydrocynus forskahlii. Next base: position 37,577 of record JBBPCX010000035.1, on the reverse strand, counting down.
CGGACCACCCCACTGCCAGAACCACACAGACCTCTCAACGGGACCAAAGAGACGCGCAAGCGGAGGCGGCCGGCGCTGGAAGTCAAACAGCAGGACACGAGCTCAGAGGACAACGCCAGCGACTTCGAGACGTTGCCCACTAACTTGGACACGGACTCCGAATCAGATCAGGCGGACGAAAAGCTGCCCAAACTTAAAGCTCAGATCCTGAACTTCTTCCAAAACGCAACAGTGGATGAGCTGACGCTGATCGCTGGCTGCTCTCTGAAGAAAGCACAGAAAATAGTGGAACTGAGACCGTACAAAACATGGAATGATCTGGTGAGGGCTTCATCTCTCCCTCCCCTCTCTCCTTTCCTCTCTCTCTTCTCCTTGTCTCCTTGTTTCTCTTCGCATTTTTCTCTTTCTTTCTTTCTCTCTCCTTTCTCACCATATCTCTTATTCCCATTCTCTCTCTCTCTCTCTCTCTCTCCACTCTCTGTTTTCTGTCATCTCACTCTCAACCCTTTCCAGTTTTTTTGTCCTTTTACACAACTTTGTGGGTCCTTGATTACTTGTTTTCATATAAATATTATTTTGCTTTAAATTTTTAACTGTCCGACATTAACATCATGTTTGTCTCCATCATATTTTTTCCCTTTTCCTCTCTTTCTTTCTCTCACTCTACCTGTCCCTTCCTCCCTCAACCTCTCCCCATATCTCTTTCATTTTCTCTATTTCTCTGTCTCCCTCTCTTTTTCTCTCTATGTCCCTTGCTCCCTGTCTATCTATCTCTCTCTTTCTCTCTCTGTTGTTCAAAGCTCCAGTCCTAGTTTTACTGGGTGAGTGCCGCACGACTGTGCTGCCACACCGGGAAAAGCCTGTCTCAAACAATTTGTTTGTTTGTTTGCTTGTTTGTGTGTGTGTGTGTGTGTGTGTGTGTGTGTGTGTGAGAGAGAGAGAGAGAGAGAGAAGCTCAGAGCTTCAATCAGAGCTTCAATCATTAAAATGAGTGAACAGACTTTAAAGGGGAACATTTCTGAGTAACGCAGTGGTTGATATGGAAACAAAGCAATTCAGAGCAGTTTAGTGTGAAATGGTTTATTGTAGAGGAACTTTTGAGTGTTTATATGACATGCTGATGATGAAACAGAGGGCAATCTGAAAAAAGTTTTCTTTGGGACTATTATTTGTGACGCATTATATGTGTCCCTCCACCGTGAATGGGTCTAGTTTAGGACCAAAAGAACAGACTTCTGGTTCCAGTCACCACCACTGTGAACAGTTCTTTTGAATGGAGCAACTCACATTGAATTTAGAACAGAGCATCTCACACTGAATTCACATTACTGAATTCTGTTGTGAACAACTTCATCAATATTATGTCACTCTGGCCTAAGTGGGAAGTATCCTATAATGTATATCCTGTAAAATATCTGTAGTATAAATAATGAAAATGAACAATAGTTTGTTTAATTTTATCATGCTTATCATCCCAGCCCTACAAAATTACCCTCGGCTGCCTCATTTTAAGTTTACAGTGCCTCATATACAGTACTATGTAAAAGTCTTAGACTCTACAGTACATGCTTTTAAAAGCTAATATTATAATGTATACAAATAATATTAATACAGTAAATAGTGAATTTGTGTATGTCAGTGTTTGCTCAATCATTCACAGACCTCTTCTCATGGAAACCCAGTATTACATTGTAGTTCTCATGAAATACCTCAAATACCTGATTCAGCTCAATCAATACTTCATTATGTTAAATCAGGAGTTTCACAAATCCAATCAAAGTATGGAGGCTTTGAGGTGAAATATGGAACCAAACTTGTGCTCTTCTACCCAGCACACAAACCTTCAAGGACTTTTAACAAACAAAACAAAATAAATATGATTTAATGCTTTCTTGTTAGGCTGCATTTATTCTAATGTTAGTTTGTGTATTTGCTGGCAGAAAGTCAATCACTGGTAAATGGCTTTAAACAGTTTGTACATGAGTCTAAGACTTTTGCACAGTACTGTTAGTATATAGTGCTGCCTTATATAAGTCTATAATGTCCATTAAAGACAATAAATGAGACTCTAAAGGGAATAACAGCAATAAGGCTTTTAACTTCCCCACATCATACATTTCCATACTGTTTTTTACAAATTGAAATTATGTGCAATATCTCATTATTTAGGTCACCACATATGTCATTTGTGTCATTGCTTATGCAACAGGATTACCATGTGAAATACCACCACTTAGAGACCAATTTTAGTAAATCAGAACAATTCAGTGTGTTATATAACAGTTATTGTGTGTGTGTGCATGTGTCTGTTTGTCTCCTCCTTAGGACGATGTTCTGCACAGAGGGAACGGCCTCTCCACAGACCTTCTTGTTGGGTGTCGTGAGGTCCTGAGGGAGCGGGAGGTGGTGCAGGGCCTCATGGAAAAGTGTGAGGAAATTTCCAGAAAGATGACCCAGGTGGTGCAGAACGGTCTCGGCTCCATGACCCAGCCACACATCCTCAACAGCACGTGGGTTTGACCTTGTTTTTTCTTTAAATGTTGAATTTATTCTTTTTATTCACACATGCTGCCCACTTTAGGACCACCTGCCTCATATCTACACCCACTGCAGTGCTGACAGTGTTCCACCACACAAATAATACCTGCTGGTGGTCCTGGGTGGGTCGTGATAACTGATGAAGGGGGTAAAGGGCATCTAACAGCTGAGGCAGAGAAACAGATGGTCTATAGACTGTACCTGTTAATTACACAGTTCACCTGTAGGGTCAGTGGAGCTGAAATAATGGGCCATGAGTGTAGATCCAAGGTAGGTGGACCAAAGGGGCCAGTGAGTGTGTTTATATATGCGTGTTTGCCAGAAACAATAAAAAAAAAAGTTGTGTGCCAAAATTTTGGCACATATGGTTAATTAACATGTTTTATTGATGTAAAAAAACATTAGCATACTTGAAGTACAGGGCACACACCTAAATACAGCATTTTATACCATTTGCTGAACAGTTTCTTTGCTGAGTTTAACACAAAAAAATAAACTATAGAAACTGTAAACTTTAAAATGTTTCATAATTTTTGCACCCAGCACATTTTGTGTTCATTTTCACCACTCTATATTAAATTCAGCAAATAAACAGTAACAGTAATTTGCATGAGTGTGTTCCCTGTAGAAAGTGTGTACTTTATACGTTTAATTATATATTATTCAGTGACTCTGTAGAAATATAGTGAAATGTCCTTCAAACTATATCTTCAATATTACCTTAACCATTACTGTTATTCGTAATTAATATGTGTTATTCGTATTGAATGTGTTATTCATAGTGAATATGTGCTGAATTCAATCTTAACATGGTTGGTGATGATGGTTCTTTGTTTAGAGAGGCGTTCAGGGTGAAAACTGTCTTTGTCACTGAAGTCCATCGTGATATGATGATTCACTCAGATTTTCTATTTTGTATCCAGATTCCAGCTGAAACCGTATCAGCTGATCGGCCTCAACTGGCTCGTTCTGCTTCACCAAAACGAGCTGAGTGGAATCCTTGCAGATGAGATGGTTAGACCCCATGGAAAAAAGTTTAAATGTCACGTAATGTAAAGGCCATGTGGTGTTTTCAGAAAGAAAAAAAACAACAAAAACGGAGATGTTTTGATCCGACAGCAACGAGGTCTTACTTCGTTACAGTATTTATTGGGAATATGTCAGTATGTGTGGAATGATCTCATTGTTTTAGATCTTATTCCAGATATCTAGATCCTAATACTGGACTACGAGGCATGATTAGTTTGTTTGTAATTACAGCAAATCATTAACACTCAAATATAGACAAAAACATTAACTGTGCTATTTGTGTGGCAGAAGCAGCCCAATATTCTGTATGAAGATAAAAAAAGACAAATAAAAAGAGATAAAAAGACAAACAAAAGAGAAAAATGAAGGCACGTATGTGTCCGTATCTCGCTCTGTTTGTTCCCTTGTAAAGCTGAGGGCTGTGCTGCTTGCAGGGTTTGGGGAAGACCATCCAGGCCATTTCATTTCTGGCCCATCTGTATCAGGAGGGCAGCCGTGGGCCACATCTCATCACTGTCCCATCCTCTACACTGGGTGAGAAGAAAGCTTTTAGTCTGCCTAGGTAAATCAAACCTCGTATTGTTACTGTGTTTTTGCCTTAATAGACCTACACAGGCTGTGGCTGTTTGGCAGCTGAAAGCAGCATTAGTTGCTGTTCTCAGCTGCTGAACAGCCACAGCTTGTGTGGGTCTATTAAGGCAAAAACACAGGAACTGTATGAGGTTTGGCTGACTCTGCTTTGCGACAGGCTACAAAGTGACTAAAGATACAAGGTGCCTGGCTAAAGGAGTTCCAACCACTCAGCATTCAGCACCACCAGTATACTGATCACCTCCTGATCATTAAAAATACGAAAAAATCCGTTAGAATATGTAGAAATTAGGGGTGGCTCAAGACTTTTGCACTGTACTGTAAATCCTTACATTAAACCTTATGTCTATCAAAGCTTTCTGAGCTTTATAAAAGAAGTCTGCCTGTGTTTCTGGTGACAGATAACTGGGTTCGGGAGCTGAACCTGTGGTGTCCCAGCTTGAAGGTGTTGGTTTATTACGGTAAAGCTGTTGTTCAGTCATGCATTAAATGTCATTTGATGTTAAAAAATCTAATCTCAGTAGATTGTGAGCATGTTCAAGTCTCTTCTAACCTCTGTGTGTCTCTATAGGGTCTATTGAAGAACGAAGGTGTGTCCGCTATGAGATACTGAATGACATGGTGGACTACAACATCATTGTCTCAACGTGAGTCACATCAGCATGTACAGTTTGATTCCTTTAGCCACGTGGTACCTGTTTTCCGAGATTAATTTTGAAATATATTATTAATATGTGTTTGCTCAATAAGTTGTAGTAGGCTGTAGCAGGTTAGCAGAATGCTAATGATACAGTGATAAACGACAGACCTGAAACTCATGCCTTTAAGGAGGGAGCTGCTTCAAAACTGAAACATATTTTAAATGTCTTTATTTAAGCCATGTTTAAATCTGTTATCTGATTTAATTGGCAGTTAGTGTTCTAGTCCAAGCTTGTTGAGATGTTCAGTGGCCCTTCTTTAGCAGCGGTACTAAAAGACTTCAGGTGTCTCAGAGGGAGCACATGCTAGCCTACGCTCTCCCATCTTGGTGGCATTGTATGATGGGGTGAAGATTGGGTAAAAAGAATTCAAAAGTAATTTGGATTATAAATGGAATCCTCGTACTGAAGTTGTCACGAATCTCATACAGGTTCAGTATAGATCAGTGACATTAATTCATTCAAGCATCCCATTTTCAATACCCTTCCGCTAATGACACTGCTTTTATTAGCATACAAAAATTGGGAATCACTTTTTTCGGGCTCCTGATTGGCCAGCGTGGCTTTACTGTGAGGGTTACATTGCTCCATTTTACATGTTCTTGACGCAGTGTTTTGCATTTTGGAGGGATGCGTTCTGTCCCCTCTGTAAATAAATTCCTGTGTATTTTTATTCTTATTCAAGGTGCTTTCTGTTTACACTTTGCTGGATGTCCTGTCTGCAAGCCACACAAAGCACAGTTACCCTTAGGGGTGAAGTGGATCTCCAGAATACAGCATTAATATTGTTTAAAGCAAAATAAAGAACTGAAACTTTTGAAATTGATTACTATTTTGAGGCGTTCAGAAATATCTTCAGTACCTTCATGCAACATGAGTGCTTAGCATGTCTGGACGGGTCAGAAACCCTGCGTTTGGCTGTAATGCGCCACCACGGTCACGCTTTCAGAATGTCACACCTTCTGGCACCCTTGATAGGCCACCTTGAACAAAGAGCCGGACCCTTCGTAAAACACCTGTGTGTGAACTTGAGCAGGGCTGGGGCAAAATATGTATCTCCACAATCGCTGGGGCCGTGTGAAGTTGCTCGGGGAAACACGCTCCTGCTAACGACGCTAAGCGTTTCGCTGAATCTGAAAAGGTCCAGGTAAAGTGACCCCACAGCTTTCATTATTAATGGTAATGAAGCATTCACGCGCTCCACGGACTGCACCTTAAGACCTTGCCCTTTTGAACAAGTGAGACCGTATCAGTTCGCCAAAAAAATATAAGTGTAGTTCATTAACATGGGACAAAACAAGAACCGGCCGTTGATCAGCTGGTTTGAGGCTAACGAGCCGTGCTTTGTTCTGTTTTCCCAGGTACAATTTGGCAATTGGGAATTCCAGTGACCGCAGCCTGTTCCGTAAACTCAAACTAGAATATGCCGTGTTTGACGAGGGGCACATGCTGAAGAACATGAGCTCGCTGCGCTATCGCCACCTCATGGCCATCAATGTAAGTGCACCTTTACACAGGCGTACGACATGCTATTATGGAAAACAGTGAGGTACACAGTGCAAGAAACCACATAAGCAAATCTATTCGAGAATACTGAACACCAGTACATGAGTCAAATGTGTGATTTAGGCCTGTGATGCTAATTAATGCGTATAAATATTTATTCATTTTTAGCTACATTAGCCTTGTAGCTCCAGCAGAAAAATGAAGAAGCCAACAATGAATAAATATTTATTCATATTAATTAGCATCACAGACCAGGTACTGGTTAGAGTCAAATGTGTGATGATTTAGGCCCTACAGGTTGTTGAAGATTTAGACCCTACAAACTCTTTTGCTGGGTAGGACATTTCAAGGACATTTTACTAAATGCATTAATAAAAGCTCCCTTTAAAAGTTGGAAAATGCATTTTTCTTGCTGTGTGAGACCATCCACTCCCTCATGAATGTACCTTAACAGCTCTCCAGCCAAGGACTGGCAGCAAGGTCATTAAGTATAAATGATTGGAGCTCTATTACACCTCAAGGGCTTTTTAAAAAGTCCAAGAGTCTGTTTTTCCAAGATCAGGGTCTATGCCTGACCAGAACAGTCCTCCAGAATATTGTTAGAATTTTGCTATAATGAGTCAAGCTTCTAAAATGGACAGAAAATCTACAAAATTCAGGCTTCAGGTTGCCTGCTGCCACTGTGTAACCGTGCCAATGTACTTTAGTTCATGTTTATAGATAACAGTGTGTCAGACAGCATCAAAAATCACATAAGTGACTCTATTAGAGATTACTGAACACCTCCACACAATTTGAGGCAAAAGTGTTAATTCAGGCATGCAGTTAACACTATGCTAATTGGTGTACATAAGCCTCAATTGGTTGTTCGCTGCTTTAGCCTGGCATGCTAAAAAAGCAAACTTTAGATGCCAAACATTTAATGTAGGAAATCCACACAGATTTGATTTTTGGATTAGCTGTCTCTTTAAGTGCTTGTTTAAATGCTTATGTCCTGCAAAGTGTTAATCGGTCTGTGTGGGTGTGGGTGTGGGTGTGGGTTCTCCACAGGCCAAGTATCGTCTGCTGTTGACTGGAACTCCACTACAGAACAACCTGCTGGAGCTGATGTCTCTGCTGAACTTCATCATGCCCAACATGTTCTCCAGCAGCACCTCACAGATCGCCAAGATGTTCGCCATGGTAACCAATCACAGTGACTAAAATTATGCTTGAATAAAGAATTCTAATTGAGACTCATACCCTTAGAAAATTATAATCAAATGAGAAAAAACACCATTTAATCACCTGTAAGCTCTTGCAGCTACAGTATTTTAGATAACTGGGTCCAATCTAGTGTTTTTTCCAGCTCCAGCACACCTAACGGAACTCACTGAGGCCTTAATTAAACCGCTGACAGATTCAACTGAGTGTATTAGGCTTGAGAAGGACTGAGTTATGGGGTGCTTTGACCCTCCAGGACTGTGTGTGAAAAATACAATTCTTCAGCAATGCCTAGCCTTGCAGTAGCTGCTGGTGGAGTTCTCAATGAATGCTCTTTCCTCATCCCTTCAGGGTGTGTGTGTGTTTGTGTGTGTGTTTGTGTGTGTGTGTGTGTGTTTTCATATATTTTCAGAACAAAAGGTATGTGGGAGAAAACCAGGGAAAACAGGCCTGCAGGCCTAAAGAAAAAAATGCTATTGAATTTGAATTTTATTTAGCTCCATGTTTCATTTCTTTTAGTTCCTCAGGTTAAGGTTAGGAGTAGGTGCAAAAAATGACATGTTATTGATTTTCATTGCACATACACATTTCCATATATATAATGCATATGTGATATAATACCAATGCTGACATTTACTTAAGTATATATGTATAATACAATAGTCCATACAGTACATATTACATATGGATAAATACAGTTAAACATGTAATAAACATTACATTTATACTACATAAATATTACAATCATACAAATATTGCATAATATTACATGTAGTTACTTGCGTTTATAATACATATAGTACCTATTAGGTATATATACGGGTACTTAAATGTGGGACCTGTTATGTTTAGGTACTTAAGTGTCATCACTGTTATATGACATACCACCATATAATGTTTTTCATGCTTTATACACTACCGGTCAAAAGGTTTAGAACACCCCAGTGTTTCAAGCTTTTTTCACTGAAATTCAAACAGTTCATGTCCAATGAATACCACGAAATGGTACAAAAGACAGTGCTGAACTGCGAGAGGTTAAAAAAGGTAAGGTTACCCAGAAGTGGGAAATAATTCTGTAGCGCCATACAGGACCCTCTGATCCGAGCTATACCATAACTACCTTAGAAAAAAGGACAAGATGGTGAGCTGGAAAACATGGAGTGGCCAGAAGTCTCCAGACTTAAACCCCATCTAGCTGCTTTAGGATGAACTGGACAGAAGAGTAAAAGCAAAGCAACCTATAAGTGCTGCACACTTATGGGAACTTCTGCAGCATAGTTGGGAAGAACTTTCTGCAGAATGAAAATTGGGGTGTTCTAAAACTTTTGACCGGTAGTGTATATATTTTTTTTTACATTTTTTTTTTTTACACTATATGACAATGCCTCTGCTCCTAACATTTCATGTTAAATGGACCAATATAAATGGTTCTTAAGTGCCTGGAATAAAATCTTGTTACATCAGCTAATATTACATATTAGCTGACTTTTTTTTTCCTCCTTTAAAGTGACAGTAATGCATATATCCTCGTATACTGACCTTGTGTATAAATAAACGCGTGTGTGTGTCAACTAGAAATCCTCAGAGGAGCAGAGCAGCTTTGAGAGGGACCGGATCACTCATGCTAAACTCATCATGAAACCCTTCATCCTGCGGCGCATCAAGAGTGAGGTACTGCACTGCCACATGCATAGTGGATGAGAGGAAATGCATAATGCAGCTGCTCTCAAAACGCCTGTGTGTGTATAAACATGTTGCACATCATCTCCGATGCATTATTCAGCTCGTGCCTGCTCATGGGTTTTGGTTCATGGGTCAGAGAGTAGAGTCTCTGTACACAGACGGACACTAGATGTTGCACTGGCTCAGTAGAAGCCCATGCTGTATTTAAACTCAGAATCAGAATCAGAAAACTTTACTGATCCAGGAGGCAATTCCTTATGTTATGACTGCACAGTCGCACAGAGCCAAGAATAATGTAAAATATAAAGTCTAAAACTTAGCAAAAAAGTAGTGAAATACACTACACTGTATACATAAATACTGGAGTATTAATACTGTAGACAAATAACTAACAGTTAAGTGAATTACAGTCTGTTATTGTACATAATAGAGATCAGTAGCAGAACATAAGTAGTGATATTTCACATGGTGAGACTATTGCACATAATTATAATTACTGCACATAATGAAATTATTTCGCACCCAGTAAGAAAACTGCACATGGTTTGGGCTTTTGGGCTTTTTTACCACGTCAGGCTTAGAATAACTTTTAAATTCACCATAGCCCAACCGGAAATCACCGGGGACTAAGCACCATTCCCAAACTAGTGCAGGGTTAAGAGTTACTGTTCTGTCTGTCCCTGTTGATCTAGAGCTCCAGCAGTGGGTAAGTATATTGCAGTGGGTGAGAAGCAGATGAAACATTCCTGCACGGCTGTGGTGTAGTAGCATAAATCAAAAACACATAACAGCCTGCATTTACAAAACAGTCGAGTTGAGGACTGGTCAAAGATTCTGCGTGCAGAATTTATTGTGCCCCCTGTGGACGGGTCACCATGTGTGCTGGTGGTGTATTGTTATTCAACTGGTTTAATGATGTAACACTTACATACAGATTATAGCTGGTAAGGCAGCTTACTGATACACACCACCGATTTGATACTCGTTATCTATTAATATTGTCCAGGCATTTACTATTACTAGTTTGGAAAAACAGCTGGAAACTTTTAAATAGTTTTTTGTTTGTTTGTTTGTGTTCCTGTCTGTCTGTCTGTCTGTCTATTTGTTTGCGTGTTTACTTATCTGTTCTTTTTCTGTTGCCTCAAATTACACCTAAAATTTATTTGTTGTATTGTCATTATTATTATTTACTATGTCATTTTGTTAGCTTTTATTTTTGTGTTACTTTAACTACATATGTTATTTGTTTGTTTCTGTTGCATTTTGAAAATCATGTTCTTTTAATTGTGTGGTGCTTTATTTATACTGTTGTACTGCTTTGTTTACATAAATTCTTATTTATGAAAGATGCTGTAAAAATTCTTCTTCTCCTGATTTTTGTTGCTTGGGTGTGTTTTGCAGGTTCTGAAGCAGCTTCCTGCGAAGGAAGAACAGATCGAGTTCTGCGCCATGAGTCAAAAACAGCAGCAGCTTTACGTTGACCTGTTCAACAAGCTGAAGAGGACCAAAACCGAAGAGAGTATGTGTGAGGAAGAGAGTGCTGCTGCTGCTGCTGATGATGATGATGTTATGGACAGTGTCCAAAGCATCTGTTTGTTTTTTCAGTAAATGAAGAAGTGAAGGTTTCTTCTAGAAGTTCTGAAATTAGCTTTGCTGGCGTTGAAACTTGCAGAATTAGCTTAGTGTCTTTGTTCTACTTGAGTGATTCTTACGTAGGTCTAACTTCAATCAGATAAAAGTGATTTTATCTAATTGAAGTTTAAACTGAACGGTTTCAAACACAAAAAAGAGTTGACACTTTCTTTATTGTGCAAGACCAGGTTAATGCACTTTTTCACTCTTGATCACAAGTTTATAGCAACTGTCTAATCCCTTGCCTCCACATAATTAGTACAATTGCATTGTTTGCCTGGTGGCTGTATGTGCGTATTGTATGGTTAACAATCGTCTTTCTTGTCTTCAGAACGGGAACTCACCAATGTGATGATGCAGTTGAGGAAAATGGCCAATCACCCGCTGCTGCACCGTCAGTACTACACCAGCAAGCGCCTGTCTGCTATGAGCCAACTCATGCTGAAGGTGTGGATGCATATTCACATATTCAGTTGACCGTGTTTCTGAGGCGAAACACTGCATTTTCCTGAATGCAGAAAAATTCAGGCACAGTGCACTGCCCTTTTGTGACTTTTTTTAAAATTCCACTTCTTTCTGTTGCTAAGAGACATCATAGCTGTCAATCATCTGTACTAGCCTATGTTTCCAAATGTGCAGGCAGGAAACTGTAATAGTAATAACTAGTCATAATAGTCATTATTCACCTGGTGCCTGCAAAAACAAGTCCAAAGTAGTTTTTTATTGTGCTAATCCATGAAATTAGTTCAGGTTATTTAGCACCTGCAGTCCCTGATGTGCTTTTCTTTTGATCTAGTTTGTCAGCACAGGAAAATATACTTGTTTGGTCTCTTAAAACCATAATAGTTGATTCTGGTACATAAAACCTGAATTATAAGTTATAACATACGAGAGAAATTTAGTAAAAATCCTCCAAAAATCACTGTGATTAATTTTCTGCAACTGAATTGGGTCGTTGCAGAGATTTATTATTTGTAGTGATACTTCTCTAATTCGCGACATCCTGTGTTTGATGAAGATGATGATAAAGGCTGTATTTGTTTTAAAGCTGGCAAAGTAACTTTCAGTTTCGGAGTGAACGGAAATTTCTGCTAAAACTGGAAAAAGCCTGGAAGTGACCTTCACTTCTTCATTTGCTAAAAAATGCTTTGTATGGATACAGTACTTTCTCCTCAGTATCATCATCAACGCCAGCCGCTCTCATACATACTTTTTTCATCTTTGGCACTCTTTAGTTTGTTGAATGCAAGCGTGTAGAATTGTGTAGAGATGGTACTGACACGTTCCTTCCAATTCCCAGAGACTACTGAATGTTCCCTAGCAATCACTTAATTCAAATCAAAACACTGTTTTCTATTGATGTTTGGAACACAAATGGTTAACAGTTCTGTTTCTCTACTGCGAGTTCTTCCTCACCCATTATCACTATCTGATTGGCTGTGTCTTTTCTTGCTGACGTGTAATTGGCTGAAGCTGTTTCTGCTTTCTGAAGCTCCAAAGCTCAGTACAGTATTTGTGTGGATCTAGGTGAGTTTATACTAACAATTCTGTGCTTCAAATTATGGAACACGTCGCATTTGGTATTAATTCAATAAAAGACTAGTGTCGCACTCAAAAAGTACCACGATACCCCATTCTTGTATGTATGGTTGATATAGTTAATTTTTAGTTAACAGAATAACACGTCTGGTGAAATACATATTTCTAGATCATTGGTCTCAAAAGGTAACAGTACCTGGCTTAAAATGTACTTCAAGGTTCCAGTCAGGTGACAATTTTGTGTCCCCATCAATGTCAAAATCAAACCTACACCCTGTTTGAATGGTTTGTAAATATGATGAACAGATATAAACTATAAGATAAACATAATAAAATAAGAGCAAAAGTTGCTGAGTTTACACACAAATCATGATTCTATCAAATAACGATGGGAAAAAAATAATTTACAGAAATCCTCAGGTCTTCACTGAAGGACGAGATGTTCAGCTGTGGGGAAACATTTTGTCCAAACAGTAAATAGTTTTAATGCTGTTTTATTGTCCTGCAGGAGCCCAGTCACCGTGAGTCTGATCCGGCTCTGATAAAGGAGGACATGTCTGTGATGTCAGACTTTGAGCTTCATCGGCTGTGTCAGCAGTACACGGCACTGCGGGAGCACCAGCTGGACATGGACCTGCTGCTGGACTCAGGGAAGCTCCACCTTCTTGCACAGCTACTGACGGACCTCAAAGAACAGGTGTGGGGTGTTGAACTCAGCAGGTAGTGTTTAGCCATTAGTATAATGTATAAGACAGGACTGGAGTACCTGTCAGGACCTGAGACCACTCACGTCCTTAATGAATCGAAAACAGCTGTAACGGTCGACAAAGTCATTGATCAAGAGAGCTTGTTTGGAAAACGAGCATAATTTCTGTACAACTAGTAGAAGCACTGTCATTTGCTGCCTGGTAACCAAACACATGCCTGTCTTACTTCGCCTCCATGCTCATTTTCATGATTCCATTTCGACGAGTGAATCGAGTGAAACTGCTCAACTTAAAGTAAATCATATTGTTTACTTTGATCCTACTGTTTTATTACATTGCACTCACCTTTTGATCATTATAGAAAACAGTGATGATGTTCATCTCACGGTAGAAGATAGACAATCTCGCCAGCATCACACACATTATAAACAGACCAGTGAGTCTAGAAGTGGGTTCTTTTTTGCCTACATCAGTCTTAGAGGTCTGCCTCTCTCATTTGGACTCAGTCTTGACTTGTACTCGATCCTCTTTGGACTCGGTCTTGACTTGGACTCAAACCTCACTGGACTCGGTCTTGACTTGGTCTCGAACCTCTAGACTCACCATTGGATGAGTCAATGCATTCTTGTCTTTTCTCCCCCAGGGTGACCGGGTGGTCCTCTTTAGCCAATTCACCATGATGCTGGACATTTTGGAGGTTCTGCTTAAACACTATAAGCACAGATACATCCGGCTGGATGGCTCCACACCCATGAGTGACAGGTGGGTCATTTGAGGAGTCTGTAATAAACAGATAATATGCATGAGTAAATGTGAGAGTTTTTTTGTTATACCTCCAGTATCATTGAGAATACCCCTGGGGATACATGTACCAAAACAGAACAAACAATGCGTGGCTTCTTTTCACAGAATCGGGCTGATCGACCAGTTCAACACGGATCAGGACATCTTTGTGTTCCTGCTCTCCACTAGGGCTGGGGGACTGGGCATCAACCTGACCTCCGCTAATGTGGTCATCCTTCATGATATAGATTGCAACCCTTATAATGACAAACAGGCAGAGGACCGCTGCCACCGCGTCGGCCAAACCAGGTCAGAGACTGAAAGCTTGTTATTGGAAAATTACAGGAATACCAACATTTGCTAACATTGACTGACAGCTGTTAGGGACTGGAGTAGCACATAGTCACTGTTTTTAACGGGGCCTCACATTTTTAAGATGGGAACGTAATAAGAGAAGGGAAAAAGTTCCTAACTGTAATGTATGTAAATGTAATAAGATTCTATTTAAAGTAATCTGAGACCATTTCTTTTGGTCCATTCACTGTGAAATGCTCACACTGTGTGAAGGGCAACTGGCAATTTAAAATTTTAGAGTTTTCATAACTGGTCCCTTTCATCTGTCTGTGGTATCAGGCATTTTGGCTGTTTTAGTTTATTTCCTGATTTGACCTATTTTAAAAATACAGTCTATTGGATGAACTGTAATTTTGTCTGTGTCCTCTGGATCTGAATGCTTGTGTCCCGCTGCAGAACTGTTAAAGTGATCAAGCTGATAAGCAAGGACTCCATAGAGGACGCCATGCTCCGCATCGGCCAGAGGAAACTCAAACTAGAGCAGGACATGACGGCCACTGAGGAGGGTGAGCTCATTTTAAGCACACGGGTTCAGATTACTTTGCAGGAATGATCATTAACCTTTTCCCACAAGATGTTTGTGCGACTGTGGAATGTTTTGTTCTGTAACAAAGCCACTGTATTTTAGAAAATACAAAGAAAATAAAATGCACCAGTGTTCAATAAGTAATCAGTGACGTCCAGTGATATCAGACTCATATTATTTTCAGCAGATACTTGCTTTAGAAGAACAATATCAGATGTCTGTTTTCACAAACCAGCCCTGGTGTTGTCTGAAGTGGCTGCCTGTAGAGTTGACGTTTAGTTTACTTTTACAGCTCCCAGTAAGTCGTACTGTGTCCTAAACCACGTCCGCAAGTCTGATCTACCTTAATTAAGAGCTGGATGTGGTTTGAGCGGGTCCAGAGAAGTTTTAGGGGTGCGTTTTCACTCAGACAATTTGGGTAACAATGGACTTCTATTGTCTGGTTCTAAGCTAAAGTGACAAAATTTAGACTAGATCTTGGCTGAACCATTACGGTAGTGGACGGTCATGTAAATTAGACTTTTTGACAGACTGTTCCTTTTATTCAGAATGAAATTTTGTGTGTTGATGTGTGTATTTGTAGTATTTTACTGAAGCTTATAATGTGGCTCAGCCAACTAGATCTAAAACAACTTCTAAAGTAATGTTCTTTTATCTGCTCATCTTTTAGGTGACGACGAAATTCCTGATGATATGGCCTCTCTCCTGAAGGCCTCTCTGGGCCTTTGAGAAGATCACCAGCAGTGGGCCCTTCGTTTTTGAGATTAGTGTTATGTTTTGACCGAAATGCAGTAGCACAGCTGACCCAGACTGACGTGCCATTAAATGGTGCAATGATCGTTACACATATCCTTTATTGGTTTTTTTTGTTTGTTTGTTTTTTTTTTGTTTTTTTTTTGTAAGCACTCCAGAAAATTCTGCTGAAGGTGCAGCCAGATATTTGTTTACATTTAGAAGGAACCCGAGTACTGTTTCTGCTGACCTAAATCATGTATTGTTTTTAATTGTGATGTGGGCAAAAATTGGCCAAACGTTTAAATAAAAAAGTAAAATGGTAAAACGGTGGTAAGCAGTTTTATGTCATCACTTTTCTGGAATTAAAAAGACTTAAAGTCTGTAAATATTCACTCCACACAGCCCATACATGGAACCTAAGCTACAAAAAGATTTTCAAATCTGTTTTTGTGTCATAAAACCCGCATAGAGGGGGTCCTCAAATTACGAAGGAGATCCGTTCCTACAACAGTGCTGGAACCCGAATTTTGGTGTTAGTCGAAACACACCCTAGTCGAAGTCACTTACCTGTCCTAACACAGTTGTAAAATCTATAAACAAAACCAAGAAAAAAAATGACAAAAAGAGTGTAAAAAAATTGGTTCTGAAGCCATGATAAAGGCTAATAAGTCACCAAACAAGGCAACACAAGTGGAACACTTGCACTTAGATAAGTCTACTCCCTCACTCATACAACGCGTTACTGCATATTCTGCATATTCTACATATTCTTACGCCATGCGCCATTAGACTAGTTTGCCCACGTGAGCTTCATGAACTCGAAACGACGTATGTCGAGACCCTCGTAACTCGAGGGCCCCGTGTTTATAAATCTCCTTTTTTGTGTTATAAATCCCCCCTGTGTTTATAAATCTCCAGCAGTTTAGCCCCGCCCATCCATGCTGAAGTTCTAAGGAGTATTTTAACTTCTTGCTGTCTTTTAAGTGACTGGCAGCCAATCAGAAAGATCATTTACATAAACCAGTCTTAAAGTGCACAGTAATTTGCATATTGTAGAATTCTGTGATATAATTATTGCAGAGACAGATATCCAGTTAACAATTAACAGGTTATGTATTAATTATATCAATTAATGCTGCATTGAATAATAGGATGCATGTTATCAGAAATGGGGAACATAAAGTTAAGGAGAACAAGCTGAATTCACATGCCTGAACAAAAATGAAATATTACATGTTTCAGTGTTTTCCAAATGATTTCTGTTGTCGTCTTCTTTTGTATGTGAACTCACCTTCAGCCATCTAATATAATTATAATTATATATGTTCACTCAACAACTTTCCAATGTCATTCAAAAGTAAATACAGTAACTGCAGTCTCTGAAATAAATGGATAGGTGGAAAAAACCTACAAACTCTATCACCGTTTTTTGTTTGCCCTATTTCCTATAGCCACTATAACAGATAGACAAGGTGTGTATCATTCTGTGCAGAAGTAGCACAAAACACTGACCAGACCAGTGCAATTTATTTGACTTATGTTTTCTGTGAGATTATTTCTTTTCTAACTCATGTTGAGATAAAAGAGTAGTAAGACCCTTTAATAATCTATATATGTAGAGTATGTATATATGTATCTATCTATCTATATATGTCTATACCAGTAAAAGGTTTAGACACTAATATTGCATCTCATATTCTTAGACATTTTGATCCAAAGCTTATGTTTAAAACTTTTAAAGTTGCTGCTAGTTATACATTTTGACATTCATTTATGAATTCATGTAAACAAGTAGTTTTGATGTGGGATTTGGGTTTATTAAATCATTTGTATTAATTTTTATTCGTTAATAATTTCTCCTTTAATCTTAATCAGTTTTATGAGGAGGGAAGGGCGGGTTATTTTTTTTCTGACGGGAATAATTCATAATTTACTCTTTATAAAACTTTTGACTGGTGGTGTATACATTAAAATATCAAATCTTATTTTAAAAATACCTATTAGAAGTGCTTTATTACTCTCAATACAATTATTCATAGCGCGGTTGAACTGACGTTCACGGTAAACTCACAGTGACGCCAAAACATACAGCCAATCAGAGGCGGTCTTTCATTCAAACGCCGGGGCGGCAGAGAGGAGCTGCAGTCTGATTTTACGAAACAAAAAAGTCCAGTAAACTCTTTCTGCTGAATATTTCACACCCTATACGTCTGGTAGTAAACGTAAGTGACATTTAATCGTGATAAGCGTGGCCTGTGTCCAGTAGATTGTCCTGCCCCGTGTTTCTGAGGTGTTGTTTATGTTTGTGAGTGAGTTTGCTAACCCTGTTAGCCTCTTTCTCTGGGAGGCGGAGAAGGTTTCACTTTTAATTCTGATTGTCGCCGTGTAGTAAAAACACGTATAGTGTTTTAAACCATTTTCATTCTTCTACAGCGAGGAAATGCAGACGTCACTGTTTTTAAAAGCAAAACAGTCCAAAACGGGCAGACTAGAGCTGTGTCTAAATTTGTTTACGTGCACGAGCCTCAGTCACTTAGGAACCAATGGGATAGACAGTGATGATGCTATGATGGTGGCGATGATAATAGGTATGGTGATGATGATGATGATAATGATAACGAAAATGATTTAAGAAAATGACGATGATGACGATGGCAATGACGATGATAGTGATGATGATTGTAGAATATCTACTATGTGGAAAATGTTGATGTGGTGGAATCATTCATCTGCACCGAGCCCATTTTAATGGTGAATTCCATCCAATTTAACAAAATCCCCCCATTATTCAGAGGCTAAGATAAACTGAAGAAATTTAGAATGGGTTTGGTGTAAAATGTTTAATTGTCGAGAAACTTACTGCCTCTGACTTTAGTGGTGGTGAATGGAAGCAGACACATTTACTTTTCACCTCCAGTAAAGCTCCATGTGTCTCTGAGTGTTTATAAGGATGTTGATGATGGTACAATAGTGGGAAATCTGTAAAAAAACAAAAAAAAACAAAGAAATTGCACTTTATGCATTGCATGTTCATTAGTGTATTTGAAATATACATTTGAGACCAAAAAGTTTCTCTTTGGTAAAACATCAGGCTTCACTTTCAGTGAAGGAACTTTTTAAAAGCATTACTCTTTGGATATATGTTGCCATTCTCCACCACTTTGAACTGTGACACTGACTTAGTGTCTCGAGAATAGAGCATTTCACACCAAACCCACTCTGAATGCAAAACAGGTAGAAGGTAGGAACTCTCACTCTTTTTCTCTCTTTTCTTTGTCCCTTTATTTATTTCTCTATCTGTCTCCTCGTCTGTCTCTCTTTTCTTTCTCTCTTTCTTTCTTTTTTCTGTCTCTTTATTTTTCTCTCTCTCTCTCTCTCATCCTTTCTGTCTGTCTGTTTCAGGTCTGAGGGAATTCACTACAGAGACACTATTTTAGAGGTGAACAGATTAAACATAAGAAAAGGCTAAGTGAAGTGAGTACTGCCATTGTAATAATAAAGCTAATAAGCTCTGACACTCTTGAGTAGCCACACATAATCTTAAGGTAACCCTGCCCAGCACCAGACTTGGGCTTATACAGATTAAGGCCCTATGCATGGAGTCTCTGGAGTGATGGCGCTCCATCCAGAATGCAGTCAGATCCTCGCAGCAAAGTTCCAACACCTAGCCTAAAGTCCATATTAAAACAAGAAGAAAAGCTGGACGAGCAGGTGTTGTCTTGGTATTGTAGAGTAAATGCTACAATAGACCTGACATGGTTAGGATGGAGAGTGTTTTTAGCTTCCAAAGATGCTGAGAAAGTAAAAGCATTTGTTTTGGATGTCCAGCTTTATTTAACAGGGTCGTATGATTGTAGGGCAGCTGATTAGCACCTCAGTGACTGGCAGTTATGTTTTATTGAGACGCTTTCTGTCCTCTTTCAGTCCGTGTCCCAGTGGCACAGTTGTATATTAATAATAAAATGATCCTCATAACAACTCAGGACAAGCTTTGAACTCATTTGTTCTGTCCCTGCAGTCTAACGCAGCGCTTAAAGAGAAAGTGTGCAGAAACTCTACGTTCTGCCTCAGTAATATCTTTGTGATGAAAATTTGAGAGCTCTCATTCGTGGCCTCAGTTTTTCCTACAGTGCTCTTTTTTTTATACAGTAAGAAATCGAGGATCGCAGATAGTAAATCACTTATCTATAACAGTCTGAAAGCTGACTAATGTATGTGAGTCTGATGGCTGTTGAAGTACAAGCCGGTGCACATTTAAAGCACGTGTACAGGGCTGTTTATTATATCAGTCCGTAAATAATACACATTTTATTTTAACAGTTAAGTAATTTGAGTTTTGACTCAAGCCCAAACAATAAAATGCATATTAGTTAAAGGGATAATTTAATTCATTCATAAAGATTTGATGTGAAATGGTTCATTGTGGGAGAAAAGTAACTGGTTGAAAGTACAGCTGTTTTCTTCACTGTCCAGATGTGTTTTGATTTTA
>JBBPCX010000034.1:28089-38089 GCA_037974365.1 Hydrocynus forskahlii | reverse complement strand
TTAGGCTTTTTTTACCACATCACAACAACACGTTTTTTCACTATATGAGGGTACTCTTGGAACGTAACCCCTGTGAAAACCGGGGGTTTACTATATTACTTTTTGAAGTTTAAATGTTGCAATTTTTAGTGCAGGTTCCGGGCAAAAAGAATAAACAGAAGGTTATTCACCTGTGTCCTTGAAGGTTTCAGTCAAAGTTCAGTTTTGGTTCCAGGACTGCTTTTGTTTTAAGGAGGCAAAATACAGCTGGTGGCCTAGTGGTTAGGGATTTGCCCCTGCAAGCAGAAGGTTGTGGGTTTGAATCCCAAATGATAGTTGCACCACTGAGGTACCCTTGAGCAAGGTACTGTCCTCACACACTGCTCCCCGGGCACCCCTCATTGGTGGCAGCACCCTGCTTCACTTGGTGAGTGGGTTAAATGCAGAGAAAGAATTTCACATAGTTCACGCTGTGGTGTGTTCACGTGTGACTATAAGGGGCCACTTTATTTTACTTTACTTTACAAGACTGCCAATCAGAACAGAGGTTATTGACCAGCTTTAACCGCATGGTCACAAAAATGGCCTGTTTAGTTGCAATGAAAAAAAAGAGGTCAGATACAACCGAATGGTGATTGTCTTTGGTACATAAACCTAAGATTATAAGTGGACCTCAAGTATGTACAGCTCGGGCCCTTTAAGCCTCATTCTGATTTAACTGCCATCACCTGTGGATCAGAATAATCTTGCTGTCTGAGTGTGTAATACCCTAATGTTTTTCAGGTATGGCCCCCACCAGGATGCTGACCCCTATAAGCCCAGAGTACCTGCCCTCATCCACCACTTTGTAGCGTATAAGAACCAGGACCACGGGGCCTGGCTGAGGGGCGGAGACGTCTGGCTGGACGACTGCCAGTGAGTTCACACTGACATCCTTTTCCTGGTCATACAGTTCAGGCTTTTTTGCTCCATTACTGCTCTCGATACATCAGAACTAGGAGAACAGAGTCAGTATGATAAGTGCTGGAATAGTACAAAAACACCAACCATTTTATTAAGCCCAATGATGAACGAGTTTTAGGGGAAATGGGCTAGAGCCTGTCACTGTACATCTATATATATATATATATATATGTGTGTGTGTGTGTGTGTGTGTGTGTGTGTGTGTGTGTGCTTCATCTATATAAACTGTTTAAACAAAAATAAATTGCGCATATACTAAATATGTAAAGCACATTTAAATATACTAAGTAAATCAAATTACATTGTTCAGTAAACAGTGATATTATGTTCAGTATATAAATGTGTTTCTTGCAGAAGGAACTGAGGAGGAATCTAGAACCAAATTTTTGTTCTCCTCACCAGCTCACAAAATATCAACTACTTTTTTAGAAACAAACAAATCTTGATACTTTTTACTGCTTTCTTGTTAGTTTGACATTTTTAATGTTTGCTGGCAGAAAGATACTTCTCACATCCTGAGAAAAATGACTTTAAACAATTTGCAAAGGTGCCCTACTTTTGCACAGTGCTGTAAATATGCATATGAAGTAGCCAGTGAGTGGAAGAACAAGGTGTTTCTAATAAAGTGGCTAGCGAGTGGAAGAACAAGGTGTTTCTAATAAAGTGGCTAGTGAGTGGAAGAACAAGGCAGGTGTAGTACTGTAAACATGGTGAAAGTTGTAATACAACGCGTAACTCGTTGGTTCTAGGGGTATGCTGAGTTCAAATCCTGGAGGAGCTCTTATTTTGGGGCAGCTGGTGGCCTAGTAGTTAGGGAGTTTGTACTGAGATCAGAAGGTTGTGGGTTGGAATCCCTGTACAGCTGGTGTCCTTGAAACAAGGCACCATCCCCACACGTTGCTCCCCGGGCAGCCCCCATTGGTGGCAGACCACTGCTTCACTTAGTGAATGGGTTAAATGCAGAGAAAGAATTTCACACTGTTCCCACTGTGTGCTGTCCTGTGTTCACTCATGACTATAAAGGGCCTCTTTACTTTAATAACATTGCTAGTGTGAGGCCAGTGTTTGTGGTCATTGGTTGTGATTGTATTGATGATTTGGCCTGAAGCAACTGCATCAGCAGTGACCTTGAACATCGTTGGCACAAATAAGTGAGAAAGGTAAAGACAAAAAAGGCGTGCATTTTGCTTATATTCCTCAGATGAACGGAAACTGACATTTCACAGCAGTTAATAAAGTAATTGTGGACTATTCTGTATATCACTGCACAAGGGCAATATCAAAACTCAGCATTCATGTACTCCCACACCTCAGCCTCAAGCGTGCCACTGTTGCTATTACGAAATAACTCTCTGAAAATGTAACTTTACAGAAGAAGAAAAAAACATCTTCATTGGAAACTTAAAGTAACTTAATTTATACCTAGTCATTTTGGACCAATTCAGTTGGTCCATTCATCTTGAAATTCTTATACTTTGTCAAGGTAAGGCGCTGCTTTCAAATATTGTTAAAAATGAAAGAAAAATGTAATTGTATGTGGTTTTTCAATTGACAACAAGAACATGCACAAAGTGCAGCACTGCAGAAAAAGGGTTAGCATTGACCTAACTTGCCCCTTTACCTCTGTTTTCTGCAGTTTCCTGTAATCACGTGCTCATATCAGTCAGTATGTATAGACTGTGTGCTGTAATTTGTACTGAGGCCAAGTACAAATGTTTTTTTTTTTTTTAAACGAGGGTTCAAACAAACTTTGTTTTGGTTTTTTTTTTATGCAAAAACAGACTGTCAGGAGCATGCCAAACCAACAGGGGGTGATATAACAGAAATAGAAAGCCATGCTGGCCAATCAGTAGCTTGAAAAAAAACATTATTCCTGGGTCCTGTATGCTAACAAAGCCAGCAATCAATTAGCCGCACTGTATTATGAATTGTTTATATGACCGATGATACTGTAGGATGTATTGATACACTGGTATCTTTTTAAATGGGGGGGGGTTCTTTCTTTGTTCTCCAAAAATAAGCAGTTCGCACAAGCACTGCTTTGAGAATATCTCACAAAAACACACTGTCAAAGGCATGCCAAAACAATAGGGGGCACTATAACCCTAAGGTAAAGTCATGCCGGCCAGTCAGAAGCCCTAGTCCTCTATGCTAACAAAGCCAGTGATCAGTTAGCCACACTGCATCATACATTGGATAAACTTGCATATGTGACCTCTAATGCCTTTAGGACATACTTTTATCCATAGAAATTGACTTGAAGTATGGTCAAAAAATCATGTAATGCACTGTGGTCATACTTTTAAGTTGTACAGTGTCGGAAACCGCATAAGCAAAGCCTAGTCCACATGTACACTGGTGTTTTTTAAAAGGGGTTTTACCTCCGTTCTCAAAAAAAGTCACGCAAAACACGGTGTCAAACCAACAGGGGGAAATACAACCCTAACCGTAAAGCCATGTGACCCAGTCAGAGCCCTGAAAATAGTTTTTCTCAGGTCCTGTGTGCCAACAAAATCGGTGCTGGCAACGTGGTGTCTGGGTGCATCCCTAAAGTTGAACAAAACCTCCTTTCCTGTACACTTTCAGATTGATCTGGTGGTCCAGCGGATCCACGTGCTGGTCAGTTCTCATATTTTAAGGAGGCTGTGATCGCCAGATCAGGAGAAATTAGGAAAGGAAGCTTCATTCTTTATTACCGGGAAGCAGCTCAATAGTGGGGATGCCGGATGTAGCGGTGACCTCTGGGACCACTCTACCTCAGTGCAGTGGGTGAAGAACTGGTTGTGACTGGAAACAAAAGTCCTATTAGCAGGTTAAAACCAGCACTATTTTGGCTCCACCCAGTATCTCACAAAATCGCCTCTTGTAGACAAATGAGATGATGAACACACTTTGATGTTCGGGGCCAAAAAACCTGGTTTTCCCGTTTCCATGGCAATGCTGAAAATATCTTCACCCAAAATATCTGGTTTCAGGGACCTAAAATGACGTTTGCATGTTGCCAAAAAGCCAGAAACGCTAAGAAAAGGCTCTGCTTGTTTTCAAAGAAACCCATGAACCTGAATGTGGCCTACATTGACTCTGTGTGTCTTTATCGTCCGCAGGTTCGCTGATAATGGAATTGGCCTCACACTTGCCAGGTAGTGCTGCTAATCACTCTCTCTCTCTTTTTTCACTCACACATTTTGCAGTCGAAAAAAATGGTGTGTTTATGTTTGCTGAATGCATTATAGGCCCCTATGCTGGGGCTGTAATTGGAAAATGCCATATATGGGAGGCTTCTTGAGATGCACTGGGGAAATCAGGGGGCTTTGAGAGAGTGTGAAAGTAATTCAGCGGTGTGAAGGGAGCAGCTCAGGGGAACTGATGTGTATGCACGGCGGGGTCTGCCCGCATTTAGCCCACCATTTCTCTACGTCTGCGCACAAACGCATGTGTATGTGTGTTTGATTTAGTATGTTTTGAGGACGGAGAAATGCAAAGGGCTTAAAAAAAAAAAAACGGTGTCATTTTTTTTTTTAAGTGAAAAAGCGAAAGCATTTCTTTCTGGTCCCTGAGGATGATCTTAGAGTTAAGATTAGGATTAAGTTTAGAAAATTCTACATATTATACATACATGATGATAACAGACTGATATTGATCCTGACAGATATTTGCTTAAAAAATCAGCACCAGATTTGTGTAATGTTTCAAACATTTTTTATTGTACAGAGAAATCACTTCTATTTAATTTCATACAATCTAAATATTTAGTAATTGTATATATAATTGTATACATGAAAAATATAGGATGCTTGTATCTATCCATCTGTATCTGTCTATTCATCTATCCATCTGTCCATCCATCTATATAGACAGATAAATAGATGGATACAAGGTTTACCTATATGTAATAATAACTACCCACATGTCAGTGTTTAAATTAGGGGTGTCGAATTAATGCGTTAATTAAACCTTGTAATTAATAACAGAAACAATAGCACGTAAAAAAAAAATTAATGCTGATTAATCGCACCACATGACTTTGAGCACCCATCCTGTTCTATAAAATGAAGACGAGAACGCGCTGCTTGGCCCAGTGATTGGAAAGTTTACATTTAAAAATGGAAAGATGAAGAGCATCGTTATCTGCCGTTCATGCAATAAGGAATTTTTGTGTAATCAGAGTGTAAAATCACGTGTAAAATATCACCTCAATGCAAAGCGTTTAGGAACGAACCCGGGGGTCCTAGCCAGAACAGCCCGATCCCAGGCTTGGGATGCGTTGTATATTAACCATCATATTAGTGAGCGTTTTTTTTAAATCATTAGTCCCCAACCCACCCCCCCAAATGTGTCTGATAAATTTAGATCAATTAATCAGAGAGCTTGTAATTCATTAGATATGAACATACATACATTCATCTAGATATGAACTTATAGACTACATATATATGGCCCTGATGCTGAAGAAATGTGTATGTATGTGTGTGTGTGTGTGTGTGTGTGTGTGTGTGTTTGTGTGTTTGTGTGTTTGTGTGTTTGTGTGTTTGTGTGTGTGTGTGTGTGTGTGTGTGTGTGTGTGTGTGTGTGTGCAGTGGAGGTACTTTCCCAGATGATGATGGCTCCAGGCAGGAAGTGAAGAACTCTCTGTTTGTTGGAGAAAGTGAGAATAAAGGGATGCCAGTGCCGGACAGCCGCGCCTGGGGGCCCAGCGGTTTAGATCACAGCGGTCGGACCCTCCCCAGAGGAGTGTGAGCAACACAGATCTCATAATCCTTTACTTTCCTGCTGTTATTTACTGAGCCCCTGTGCAGAGACACACTGAACTACAGGTGTTACCGATAAACTACTTCGGCAGTAATTTTATTTATTCATCTATACTATCTAAATCCACCTCGCTTACTGTGTGTATATAACATGGTGTATTTAGCACAATTACTTCTCCTGAGTATTTTTAGGAGAATTTATATAGTTCTTGCCTCTGTGTCTCTGTGTCCCTGGGCAATTTCCCCTGGGATCGAGTTTTCTGATTCTGAGTTTTGCTATACAATGTAATTGCAACATTTATTCAAAAGTAATTAGGTTTCATTTACAGTCCGTATCCAGGTTTAAGGTACAAGGTGCAAGTGAGATTGATTTGAAAGTGTTAAATATGATTTTACACTACTTTTGCTAGCTAGAACTGTATCTAGAACTGCGACTGTCCAGGCTCATCCGTGTTATTAACCTGTGTCTTTTAGGGACTTCCCTATTCGTGGCATGCAGATCTATGATGGCCCCATTAACGTCCAGAACTGCACCTTCCGCAAATACATCGCTCTGGACGGACGCCACACTAGTGCTTTCGGCTTCCGCCTTAACAACTCGTGGCAGAGCTGTCCCAACAACAACGTCACCGACATCACCTTCGACAACGTCCCGGTGAGATCCGCTCCTCCGGGCTCATTCCACTCTGAGCTTTACACACATCACTTTTAGTGAAGTAGATCAAGTGACATCATACAAGCAAAACAGCTACAAATATACTATCTAAAATGAAGGAGCTAATGTTAACCCAGAAAAGATCAACCAACATTAAAATACGTGCTAAAGATCTGCATACTGTTTGAGGCCAAATAACTGGACTCAGCCAGCTAGCTTCTAACACATTAGCCAATACTAGCTATTTACTAGGCCACCTTACCAGTATAAAACAATTGATCTCCAAAACTCATATTGTGGCAAAGTCTGGAGTCCATTTTGGGGGAATACATCTTCTGTCTTTTACATTTAATCACTTGGAACACTGGCATAACTGTATGTGGAGGACGTTTTCAGTTCTTAAAATGCTCGCTCTTTTCTCTCACTGCTCGAGTTTAATTTGCCTGGGATAATTAGATCTTCAGATAAACCATAAATCCAAAAGAAAACATGTCCGTCTTCTGAATGAGCCTGAACAACATCTGAAATTTGTCGTAGTGAACCAATTGAAGTCTCAACTTCAGTCTTAAGTTGATGATTTCTTTTGCTTATTTCTCTGAATGGGGGGTTTAGGAGAAACAAGTCAGACCTTAATAAACTCCAGATAAGCAGATCTGATGAGACAAAGAAAAGACTCCTGTGAGCAGTGAAATCTTCCCCCGGTAAGTCAACATTGGTTAGCAAGTCTCCGAGTTAGCTAACACTATCTACTACGCCACCTTACTGGTAAAATATAATTGATCTAGATAATCCATATTTCGAGGAAGCCTGGAGTCTGCTTTGGGGGAATCCTTGTAAAAGCTGTGCCTCTGTCTTTTACCAGCATTTAATTGCTTGGAACACTGACATAACTGAACATTACGACCTGTAATAACCAGTACCTCCAGTTGACTGTTAATCCACCACACATTAAGTCATACAACCTATAATAATGCGACACCAGCACTTTTGACACCCATCTTAACAACTCCTGGCAGAGCAGTCTCAAGAACAGCGTCACCAGCATCACTTTCGACAGCCTCCCAGTGAGATCCGCACCTCCGGGCTCGTTCTGGTCTGAGTTTTTTGCACCTCTGTATCCAAAATGTGTTTATGACAGGTTTCTGTGTCGCTTAAAACTAATTTATGGGATCACTAGCTCTGAGCCACATAATAATTGATTCAGTGGAGGATGTGTCACGAAAGATCATGATGAAATAGAGGGTAAACTGGGAACACAGAGGTTTGAGAGAGCTATACACTCACAATGCCTGGACACATACAAGCTTTTTGAAATTAGTTTAATAAATGAGCATGCTTTCCGACCCATTGATAAACTCAGCCTCTGTGATTTTGGCAAAGCTAAAGTGTGACCAATCAAAATACAGCTCACTTTAAAGCTCCGCCTTCAAAAGACATGCATACATATATCATACATAAATGCTAATGTTAACATTTAAATTGGTTATTACAAATAAAATGATCACATCGACACAGCTACATGGTAAAGGAGTTCCAACCCCTCAGCATTCAGCACCACCAGTATACTGATCACTGCCTGATCATCTGGAATCATCCGCACCTGTTTCTTCACTGGTTCAGGACTTCAGTTAGATGTGCTTTGCTCTGTTGAATGATTCATACGTAGGTCACTGTATGGCTTAACAAGCAAAAAACATTCCTCTGAAACCGGTCAGGTTTAGGGACTGGAGGCAGACTGGAGACCTGTTCCAAGACTACATTAAAATTACAAGAAGGTCTGGATCTTTAGAAGCAAAATATGAAGAAATGAGGGGTGGCTCATAACTTTATGTCTGTACTGTTCATCCACTCCTTAACTGAAAACAAAATGTGCTAAAAGTATTTCTCAACTTCAAATGACATGAAGGCCACTAGCCAGGTGTCCAAAGGAAGATTTTGCTGATCACAAGTCTTTTGATCACAAAACACGTTTCAGATGTTGTACAGGCTTATTTACAAACGACCAAGTTTTCTTTAGAATCTTATGGTTTATCTGAAGATTTGACGATCTGAGACAAATAAAGATCAGAGCAGTGAGAGAAAAGAAAGAGCATTTAAGATCTTAAAATGGGATGGGGCTGAGATTAGAGGATGGCACTTTTTCAGGAGATGGATTTAAGAAGTTTAAGAGAAAATGGTCAAAATCTCACATTGATGTTTAACTGAACTCAGTTATAAACAGGAAAAATAGACTGGATAAAGAAGAGTCTAAATGTTCTATTCCTCTGGGCACCTTCAGTTCACTGTTAATCTAAATTACCTGCAGGCCACTAGTCGGGTGGGCTTCTCTAAGGGAAAATATGTCCTATTTGATTCTGTGTAACTGTTGAGTAAAGTAAATCTACCCTTACTTTAAGTAAGTCTAGGGGTTAGGGTTAGGGTTAGGGTTAGTTAGGGAAATATTAATTAAATATGCCAGTTTTAGGGAAAAACTTTAAACACGTAATGGGCCTGCGTGAAGCTCATGGGGTTTGAGACCCCCAAACAACATGCTGAACACAAAGGGCCAATCCAAGGGTTTACCTTCCCTATAGCAAGGTGAGAGCTGCTCATCACACCTTTCAACTCCCATAGCTCCCTTCTGCAAACTACATTAGTGTTCTAATGTCTTTGCTCCAGTTCGGTCAAGTTCTGCCTGTTTTTAGCTTCTGTTCCGCCATATTTCTTTTTTTTTGCTTGTTTGTCTGGAAGAATTTAATAGCCCACGCAAAAGGTTTGATCACAACTCAGGTTTGTAGCTTGCTAGCTATAATGCTAAAGGTGTGTTTACACTATAATGCAGTTTGAGAATGTTCCTGGCATAATTTTTTATTTTTATTTTTTTTTTTTTTGAGTAAATGCAGTGTTGTTGCGGCACATCCAATAATAAGGACAGCAACAGTGGTAGAAAACACAGTAGCACTAATTCCACATGCTGATGAGGACATACACAAACACACAGACACTGCTTGAGGGTCTTAGGGTTAGGGTTGGGGGCGGGGTTTAATCGGTTAAATAAAAAAAAAAAAAAAACTTGTTTAGTACTAACAATATTTCATGTTTGATAGGGTGAATAAGTTTTCTTTTTCTGCTTTTACTCCATCACCAACAACATGAAGTTTTTAATATATGTAATTATTATCTGCTAATTATCATGAGTAGTAGTATTAACAGTAGCAGTATTTATGTAATTTATTATTTTTTTCAGTTGTAGTAGTAGTATTTATTATGTATGTAATTTATGTCATTTTATTTATGTAAAGTGTGTTGACCTCTTGGAAAAATTATTGTTTTATTATTATATAAAGCATCCTCCTCGCCTGTAATCCATGTTTCAGATCACCTCCCGTGTGTTCTTCGGCGAGCCGGGGCCGTGGTTCAACGAGATGCAGATGGATGGCGACAAGACCACCATTTTCCACGATGTGGACGGTACCGTCAGCGAGTACCCGGGCGCCTTTCTGGTCAAGGAGGACAACTGGCTCCTACGTCACCCGGACTGCATCGACGTCCCTGACTGGAGAGCCGCCATCTGCAGCGGGCGATTTGCCCAGGTAAGAGCCACCCAACCCACCCCACACACACACACACACACACACACACACAAACACACACACACACACCCTCCCGCCTCTCC
>JBBPCX010000032.1:21918305-21928305 GCA_037974365.1 Hydrocynus forskahlii | reverse complement strand
CACTTCATTTTATATCTCTCCATGGTTTGAAGCTGTCAGACTTCTTCAACAGGTTTTTCCTCGTTTTTGTCTCTTGTTTCTCTTTTTCACTTCCTTTTCTTTCTCCGTATCTCCGTCTAAGGGCCTCCTGTTTGCCTCCTCATCTGCAAGGCCGAACTAATCACTCATTTCCCATCGATTTTTTTCCTCGCAGAGCCAATAACGTGTCCTCTCGCCACTTTAATACAAAAACTAACGGAAATAAATGATAGAGCGTGTGGCAAACGAATCAAATTCCAAACAAAAAACCTTCAACCTTGAATTATGACAGTGTTTTTTGATCAAGTTTAACAGTGTGCTAACATCGCTGCTCTGTCCTGTTTCAAATCATATTGCGTGAATATATAATACCTACCAAAAGTTTGGTGACACTTTGTGCTACTGAACTGAGTTTCTCCAGCATTTGACACCGAACCCTTTTTTCTTTACTGGTTTCCTATAACTTACCATACTAAAAGACAACCCCAACATTTCATTAAAATAATGAAGTGGTTAAGATGTAAACAGAGGGGTTCTTTGTTGGAGTAGTCTTTTAATATGGTAAGTTATTGGAAACCAGTAAAGAAAACGCCCTCATTTATGTTAAAAATGTTCCGAATGTCCTTTGATGGGACATTTGATGGGCGGTGGAGATGAGAGTATATTTCTAATCCACTGTTTTTTTAACAGGTTGGAGGTCATACGATGCTGCCCATTCGCTGGATGCCGCCGGAGAGCATCATGTACCGGAAATTCACCACAGAGAGCGACGTCTGGAGTTTCGGAGTCATCCTCTGGGAAATCTTCACATATGGCAAGCAGCCGTGGTTCCAACTGGCCAATAACGAGGTACGATCACCTGCACGGAGTTCCTAACGCACTAGTTCCCAACCGACCGTCTCACTGCCCCGCCCCCTTAATTAAAGCTCCAGCCAGTCAGAGCCTTCGGAAGGAGTTTAGGCTCTTCTCCAAAGGTCCACAGAAACATTCTGTATCTAAACTGTACTGTGATGGTTCTGAAGTTGCATCAGGTTTTGATGTTCCAGTGTATCTTAGTCTAGTAACAGAGTTTCTGACCATATATATATATATATATACACACACAAAAAATTTCAAACATAATTATTTCAGAATGTAGCTTCACTCGTGAAAATCTGCTGCCTAGTGTTGGACTAAAACATATATAGATTATTTTTACCATGTGTAAAGCACTTTATCATCAGAAGGAGACACCCTTCATTTCTTTGTTTTGCTTTGAATCATTTTGTTGGTTCAAAAGTACTATTTTCCATCAGACTGTCTTATTTTTGGTGCATTATGTAGAATACACAAAAAAATTGGAGTTTCAGTGCCATGTCCAAGGTTAATGTCAGCACACCCCAGGCAGCAGCTCTGTCAGTCTAAACCCACATCACTCATCACTGCGAATCCCTTCTAAATCAGTGGTGAAAATCTCCCTTGTCCTCATGACTGTTGGACCAGAAAGATACATGGATTCTCTTCGTCTACATATAAAAGAAAATCGTCATGAAAAAGCAAAAAATTGCAGCAGATTCGGTTCATAAAGGCCCCGAGCGCCGTCCTCGCTATGCCACGCCTGACTCAGCTCACAGAAGGGCTTTCTAATTATACGTTAAATCAGGTGTGTTGTGCCAAAAAAAAGTGTCGGCCCTGCAATATAAACGCATATTAGCGAACTGCTGCGAGCTGCGTTTAGCCTGTCTCTTGTTAGCCCGCAGCACAGCTTTGTAGTCCTCGTCCCTGTGTTTCCGCAAAGCCCACTGGGCTTGTCCTGGTTCCTCGCCATTGTCTCTGCAGTGACACTACATGTGCACCGTGCAAATCCCTGCTGTCGAGCCGAGCGTCGGCAGCTGTGGCCGAGAGCTGGCACCTCAGAGAAACACGTACAGTTATGATGAGGGTCTATTTTTAGCGTAGCCTATGGCGACCGTATTTAACCAGGAGTGGAATCAATTAAGGCTTAAGCCAAGATGACAAGGAGGAAAAAGGGGGGGGAGGATAAAATGATGCCAACTCAGGCTGTTAAAGCAACAATGGCTCCGAGTCAAATCGCACATAATGAGGGAAGTGTAGCCTGTCTTCACCGTGACCCTCTCAGAGATCTGAGGGAAGCGTGTGAGGGCTTTGTAATACTGAGAACCTGCTTTTTGTGGACCACACAGTAGTGTGGAGCAATAGAATTAATCGCAAAAACACATATCAGTATACTCAAAACCATTATCTGTAGCCATTTTGCTTTTTGTCTCTCCTCTCTTGCATCTAAACCGAAGGATATAAGCAATATGTTCCTCCCAAATTCAGCAGAACAGCTGCTAATGTGGCTGAAAGTGGATGAACACTAGTAACTTCAAGAAAAAAACGGTCCCCTCCACTTGAGGTTGTGATTCCAGTCTAGGTTGTGTGTCCCAGTTGTGTCCTAAGGAGGTTTATGACATCATGCTGGATTGCTGTCAGAGAGAACCGCAGCAGAGGCTCAACATCAAAGACATCCAGAAAATTCTCTTTGCCTTGGGAGAAGCCACACCCATCTACCAACATAAACCAGCTTGACCAAGGTGGTCCACCAGGCTTACCACCTTGGACAGACTGGTTGACTGGAATTGGTAGCTTGACCAGGGTGGTCTACCAGCATAACAAGTTAGGCCAAGGTGGTTTACCATCATGACCAACTTAACCAAAGTGGTCAGCCAACAAATACACCTTACATTTCCACTGACATTACATTTACAGCATTTAGCAGATGCTTTTATCCAAAGCGACTTCCATTCCCTAACTACAGGGGGCAGTCTCTCTGGAGCAACTTAGGGTTAAGGGTCTTGCTCAGGAACCCAGCGGTGCTGTGCTGAAGGTAGGAGTTGAACCCATGACCTCTTGGTCCAGAGGCAAGTATCCTACCCACTAGGCCTCCACCACCCTCCACCCCCCAGCAGGACCAGCTTGATTAAGACGGTTGACTAGCATAACCAATTTGTCCAACCAAGACTAACAGCATGGCCAAGCATGACTAGAGTCTAGTGGATGACGATAAAGGACCAGCTTAGACCATCTGAAACCATCTTCAGGCTTCAGCTGGTCTTACCAGAGAGTCAGCGTAAATGTATTTGCTGAACATTAATTTGTTTAGCGTGCAGCATCGCCCTGTTAATTAACCTGATACTGGTTATGTGTGGTGTCAAATTAAAGTAACATGCGGAGAAAAATGAGCATGATAGAGACACACTGTTAGCAAACTGGGTATGTGCAGAATCAATCTTTGTTCTTTACAGAAGATAATAGGCTGCTTAATTAAGCCTTTAGAACTGTAGAACAGTCTTTTGTGAAGGAAAGAGCAGCCTGTCACTGAACAACACAGGACAGTTTTGAGGCCCAAGGAGCGCCGAGTATACATGTCTCAGAACGGTAAACACAGAACAACCAACTGACCAGGGTGGTCTACCGCCATAACCACCCCAAGTAACTGGGTTTACCAACATACCCAGCTTGACCAGGCTGATCTACTAGCACTGAGAGATTGATCAATGTGGTCAACCAGCATTAACCACCTCAACCAAGAGGCTCTTCCAACATAACAAGCTTGACCAAGGTGGTCTACCGGCATAACCTGCTTCACCGGTCTGATCTATCAGCGTTAACAGCTTGACCAGGCTGATCTGTCAGCGTTAACAGCTTGACCAGGCTGATCTGTCAGCGTTACTCACATTGACAAAAACGGTCTACCAAGATGATCTACCATCACAACTAACTTGACCAAGAAGGTCTACCAAGATGATCTACCATCATAACTAACTTGACCAAGATGGTCTACCATCATAACTAATTGGACCAAGAAGGTCTACCATCATAACTAACTTGACCAAGATGGTCTACCATCATAACTAACTTGACTAAGATGGTCTACCATCACAACTAACTTGACCAAGATGGTCTTCCATCATTACTGACTTGACCAAGAAGGTCTACCGAGAGAAGGTCACAGAAGGTCTACCATCATAACTAACTTGACCAAGAAGGTCTACCAAGAAGGTCTACCATCATAACTAACTTGACCAAGAAGGTCTACCAAGAAGGTCTACCACCATAACTAACGTGACCAAGAAGGTCTACCAAGAAAGTCTACCATCATAACTAACTTGACCAAGAACAAGAAGGTCTACCATCATTACTAACTTGACCAAGAAGGTCTAACAAGGGGGTCTACCATCATAACTAACTTGACCATGGTGGTCTACCAGCATTACCAGGATGAGGTTGACTCAATAGCTGTTAGAACTGTGGAATGGTCTGTTAGGAAGGAAAGAGCGGTCAGTCGCTGAAGAACACTCAGAAAGTTTCGAGGTCTGGAGGCTGGAGTCGAGTGATGAAATGTTCAGCGCTCAGCTCCTGTCTGATGCTCTGCAGAGACGCCGAGCGCCGGCTTGTGTTCCTGCTCTGTGTTTGTTGTAATAGTGCGAGACACGGTGGGTAAACGTGTCTGAGAACAGTAAACAGGGCTCCGTCTCTCCCGGCTGGAAAACACTCACTAACACTCTCTCCTCTCTCTATTTCTCTTTTCTTCCCTTCTTTTTCTTCTCTTTCACTTCCTCTCCGGTGTCTCTCTCCATCACCCTGTTCCTCTCTCTCTCCTTCTCTCGCTTTGTTTCCAATTTCACTCCCCATCTCATCCAACCTCTGTCTCCCATTTTCCCGTCTTTCTTTGTTCATCATCTTTTTCC
Organism: Hydrocynus forskahlii; assembly: GCA_037974365.1. NCBI lineage: Eukaryota > Metazoa > Chordata > Actinopteri > Characiformes > Alestidae > Hydrocynus > Hydrocynus forskahlii. Next base: position 21,923,554 of record JBBPCX010000032.1, on the reverse strand, counting down.
CTCTCTCTGTCTCACACTCTCTCTCTTCTCACCTCTTCTTTTTTCGGTCTCTTCATTATCTCTTTCTTCTCTCTCTCTTCTTTCTTTTTCGCCCCTTTCCCCCATCCCAACACTATCTCCAATTCTTGTTTCTTCTTTCTCTCTTCGTCTCTTTTGTCTCTCTCGTTCTTTCTTGCCATTTTCCCTCACCATCTCTCTCATCCCAACTCTGTCATTCTTGTTTCTCTCTCTCTCTCTCTCTCTCTCTCTCTCTCTAGGTGATTGAGTGTATAACTCAAGGTCGTGTGTTGGAGAGGCCGCGGTTGTGTCCTAAGGAGGTTTATGACATCATGCTGGGTTGCTGGCAGAGAGAACCGCAGCAGAGGCTCAACATCAAAGACATCCAGAAAATTCTCTTTGCCTTGGGAAAAGCCACACCCGTCTACCTGGACATCCTGGGTTAGAGCGGGTTGGAACCGGCCCGGCGGCCCGACGGAGGGACCGACAGACGGACCGACGGATGGACAGACGGACGGATGGACGGACGGACGAGGAAACCCAGGAATATCCCAAACGACGCGTACCTTCACACCACTGTCAGACACCTGCGGAGGGGGACGGACTCAAGTGCCTGCTACACCTTTCCAAATACTGGATAAGAGTCTTTGAAAAGCACTTTTACATTTTGTTTACCTGCATATAAACCTGTACAGTCCTGCTGTATGAAGAGGAGGGGAAGTCTTTGGGATCTTTTTCTTTCTTTTTTTTTTTTTTTTTTGGTCTTTTTTTTTTCATAGCATACTTTTAAATTCACAAAAGAGGGAAAAAAAAAATTCTTAAAACGGAATCTTTTGTTTCTTGACAGCTTGACAGAAGATCAAAATCTACCGTTCCTTTTTTTTTTTTTTCATTTTATAACTATATATATAAATATATATAATATATTTTTTATTTATTTTTGTTCCGTTTTGGATGCGTGGATGTCTGCCATGTTCCGCGCTGAGGGTACATCCGTGGTTTTTTTTTTTGAGATAACTGCTCGGTGTCGCCGCCGCCGACAGAAAAAAAAGCCTTACTGCACTTCGGGTCGGCTCTTATCTCCTCTCTGACGGCGAGGGGGGGCGTCCCACAGGGCTTTTCATTCCTACCTAAAGGAGCTTTTCAGCCAACCGAGGAACTTTCCGGAGCGACGGTGGAACCGCCAATCAAACATCAAAGCAAAGAAGTTTATTTAAACAAATGAAAAAAAAAAAGGTGAATGTATATAATGTAAATTTCTGTGTTACGAAAATACGGTATGGTAACTTATTTCATTTTCCTATTTAGACGATTTTAGTTCCTTGGCGTGCTGTTACAGTGAGTGGATTCTATAAATATTTTGATAATATTTTAATGTTTTTACTTTTATTTCGTTCCATACGCTCATTGGAACGTGTGTCGTTCGGTTGATTTAAATGGTTTTCATCACATTCCTTGGTTTTATTCTGTTTTTGTTTTTTTAATGCTATGAAACAGTGACTTTATGAGGACTTCAAGACCAAGGCAGAAAAACAGCATTTCTAAGGCAGAATACTTGAGCCAGAACCCTCGCTGTATGCTCGGGATGTCCCGTAGCGGGGTCAGCACCGTAGGAGGCAACCCTGGTCAAACCCGCCTCGTCTCTCGCCGGAGATCGCGTTCTGTCGCATTACGAAGCTTAATGATCTCCAGACAGGTTCAGAAAGAGAAAACAGGGTCCGAAAATTCTGGAAATGCTTTTACTCACTGGAAACCATCTCAAGGCCGACCTGAACGTTCTTCAGATTTACTCGAGTCCCATTATTAAAGGGACGCTCTGGTTCAACATGTAAAATATAACCATGACCATATACCCATATATCTGTTGTAAACATGCACAGGCAGCTCCTGTCCAGGTGTCCGGAGTGAGATTTTCCAGGTTAAAGACTAGGAAACACCCCCCCGAAGATGTATCTTGAGGGTGGGAGGGGCTTTTGAACTGCACCTGCTGTGGGGTGAATTTTTGAGGGCTGTTTTTTATTTGGTTTTATTTATTTTTTTGTCTGTTAGATGGACAATCCAGACACAACACTGAAAGGATGCAAAGTAGGAAATGCTGTCAAACTGATGAGGCCGAGGGACACAATGCTGCGCTACAGAACACATTCAGCAACATTAAATGCTAGCTGTAGGCCAGAATTTCATTTTAAAAACAGTAATATTAGCATTTTAAGTATGTTTGTCAGTGCAGTTCACCGTATGTCCTGTAGGTGGCATCCTGAATAGTGTAACCATAGTGTAAACCAGCAATGGCGCAAATAAAATTGAAATCAGTCGGGATGTCAGGTCCAATTAAATTTTACTTATTTGAGATGATTGATCAACCTTGTCGTGCCTCCATTATCTACCAACCTTCCATCAAAAGGCAAATTTATTTCCAGTCCCCATAGCCACCCTGCAGATGCCACTACTTCCCTGAACCCCCCCGAAAGTCAACAAATTAAAAGATTCTGACATTCACAGTTCCTGCTCTTTAAAAGTTCTTCAGAAGTTTAAGTTGATGCAGTTAGAAGCTGGTAAATGAGATCCTTGTCTGTTTTCTGGCAGCTCTACAACACTGTTTCCTGGAGGTCTGTTTTTGTTGTAGCACAGTTGACAATCACCTGCCTCTACACGTAACACCACAGCAATGATCGTGACTGGTCAGTTTTCATGTCTGCAAAATGATCCCTCTCCATCGAAGTAGGTGGTTCTTGGCCGTGTTGAGCAACGAAACCCACCAGATTCCCTGTAGGGTCAGTGAGACCAGAGCAGCAGAGCCAAAATTCCGTCCTGAAGACGTTACAGAGTGACTGGAGCTGTGGCTCCAGTATCATTGCAGTCAGGCTGACGGTGTGCAGTGTTGTTGTCTCTGAAATGCCCACCCCTGCTGAGATGCTGGACTCCAGAGTCTTTCATCTTCCTCAGTTTCCTAAAAGTGAGCAACTCCAGGCAACTTGGCAAACTCGGCGATGTAAATAATTCATTACACGTTACAGATGTGGCACTCCTGATGCTCCGGGTGTGTTTGGGACTCTAGTGTGATCAGAAATGCAGGGGCTTTGTGTCTCTTTCACTTTCTCTCTCTCTCTCTCTCTCTCTCTCTCCCTCTCTCTCTCTCTCTCTCTCTCTCTGTCTTTATCTCGTTGCTGCATTATACTCTGATGATAAATCGGTAATCAATGATTTCCAGAATCAAACCAGCCAAAAACGAAAAACTAATTAAATCCAGTTTTGATGGAGATTGTTCAAGCCATGTGGAGTTTTTACTATTGTAATTATGTAATTACCTTGTTGCATAATTAATTATAGTTAGTACAAAATGAATCACATTGCATTGTTGGAAACAAAAGCCTTGTTCCTCCGAAATAGTGATTTCAAAGAAGAAATTTGATTCAGAGCAGTTTTTGGAAAATTTGTATTGGACCGTTCTTCTTCAAACCTTGCCACCTTGCACGAGCCGTGAGAGTTCACAGGTCATGTAAAACGTAAACAGTAAAAATGGAAATTCATTTTGTTACTGCAGTAAAGATTTACATCCAGTTTTCACTCTGTATTGACTTTTTAGAGTGTCCGCGTTTTACTATTTTTAAAAATGTGGATTTTTTTCTTTCTGCAAAACAAGACTGTACAAACACCAATAACACCAATTCCGATTGACAATACAACATCCCTTCCTCTACTTACACACACTAATGGCGTATGAATTGAAGGTTTAGAATCTGCACTTTCCAGGCAAATCAATGAGACCGAAATAGATCATACAATAGCAGTATTTTGTCACTGTCATCAAGTCCCTTTTTTAAAGGGCTGTTCTGGAAAAACTGACTGTCAGGAGCATAAACTGAACTAAAAATGCTCAAACACACAGATTTACAGGCACAGAGAAAAAGCAGGAGATAACCGTTTCTGCGTCCTGATCTGAAACGTGAACCGCAGGAGGGTTGTGCTGCGTCTCTCCCGGTTTTCGCCTTTCACAGCCGCTATCAGCGAAGCCGCCAGCCGCAACATTAGCGCTTAGCTGTAATCTCGCTCCTCATATCAGAGGAAGTCCCAGCACGAGAGGGGGAAAAAAACGACCAGAACATTTTGTTGATCTTGTTTTCTTGTTTATTCCCACTCCCCCGTAGCTCAGCAGATAATTCTCGCCGCGTCAAAGACGAGGGAAGGGAAAGGAAGGTGTGTGGTGGGAAATGACTGCACAAAACTCGTTGCGAGGCTTCCGATGTGCTCAGGTGTGATAAGATGACACTCGCGTTAATATTCCCGGCAGGCGCGTGCCCCCGTGCGCCAGAAATTCACCCTGAACAATCCTCCGGCTCCTCAACTTCCTGGCTCCCTGGAGCCAAAACCCCAGTGCCGAACGGTTTCGGTTCAGTAAACGGCCCTGAAAGGCTTCTACCGTGGCCCAGCGGACAAATATACTCTAAACTGCAGCAGCCATCTCTTCACCTGACCGCTTAGAATCCCAGTATCTCAAATGGCCTCGGAGGAGAAGTGGCGCCAAATTGTACCTGTACTAACAATAATGACAATGATGAAACTTAAGAACAGTAGTGTGATTTCTGCCACAAAAATAAATATCTGACAAACTCTGTGTAGGGACTGTGAAGTGTGTTCTACGGCTTCGTTTGACTGAACAGGAATTTGAATAGTGTCCCGCGCAACATTGCAAGAGTAAAACTCAAAGATGAGAGCTGGTGTTTATCTCAGGATGAGAGTTTTGGTGGACTACCAGGTGTTGCGTGGTTGTTAGGAGTCCCACATTCTCACTATTTTTAATCAGTTTTGAGCACCAGTTTAGCAAACTTTGTTCCACCTGTCTGCTATTTGCTTTCCTCTTTCTAGTTTGAGAGGTTGACCTTCTATGTAATCTTCTCAGAAGTATCTCCTGGAAATATCATGTACTTAACAGCTGCATTTTTTTAACAGGACTGTGTGTCAAGCTGCGTTGTTGGTTTAGCTAGCTAACAATGTTAAAACAACTGAAGCCAATGAACTTTCAGATGTTTAGCCAGATCAGATGATGTATACTAAATATTTTCTAACCAGAAAAATAAAATGGCCAAGAATATCCATTTGACCCTTCACACACACATACACACATTATATACATTTACATTTATGGAACTGGGCAGACGCCCCCATCCAGAGTGACTCACAGTCATTAGTTACAGAGACAGTCTTACAGTCATTAGTTACAGAGACAGTCTTACAGTCATTAGTTACAGGGA
>JBBPCX010000032.1:21900511-21912056 GCA_037974365.1 Hydrocynus forskahlii | reverse complement strand
ACTCTTCTTCAGACTTCATAACATTCGTAGATGATCCACCAGGCAGTGTCAACTCTTCTTCAGACTTCATAACATTCGTAGATGATCCACCAGGCAGTGTCCAACTCTCCTTCAGACTTCACAACTTTCTCAAATGATCCAACAGGTAGTGTCCAAAGTGTCCTCAGACTTCAAGATATTCCCAACAGATCCACTGGGTGTTATCCACGGCTCCCTTAGACTTTACAGCATTCTCAGAAGATCCATTAGGCAATGTCTAGTGCTTTGTTTATGCCCATACTCCAGTAACACTATTTACTCCAATGAAATATCAAGTGCAGTAAAAGTAAAATTACCCACGCCCTCCCAGATGACCTTCCAAGAAGTATTTAGTACTGAAAAGAAGTACAAATGTAGTAGCTCAAAAAAACGCTTCTGTACTGAGTAACTTACAGAAATCCAGCCAGCATCAGCTGAAGAGTGTAAGACTGAGTAAAGAGCGTTATTCTGTTGTTGGCCTTTTTTGGTCCAAAATAAAATGCTTCAAAAAATGTTTACTCATTTTTGACTCATTTTACAAAAGCCTTTAGTGGCTCTTACCCAGTACCTGAAAAAACAGTCTAGTCGAGTCTTCACCAAACGTAACCCTCCTGATTAGCAAACCTTTCAGGTTCCCAAGAAACTCTTAATTGGTGCTACTCTTTTGGAGGAGGCAAAATTAAGGATGCTTTCAGGCGACGGTGTTGTTTTGAGACTCCCACAGGAGGCAGAACAGTCTTTTCTTCATCATCTCAGGGTTATTTAGCGGCCTGAACTCCAAGTGTGAATTTTTTTATGCATGACCAAAGGGCTCAGATATGAGTTTTTCCTTTTTTTTTTTTGAACAGCTGAACGGAAAGGGCGAAATCTCCATAAGCTGCAGTGGAATTACTGCGCAGACTAATGCATCAGTAACAGCTGAAGGCATACTGCACATTAGCACGTAATGGCCAATTCCAGGAAACGAACCACCTTAATCTCCGCAGAGGTGCGAAAGATAGCGCCTCCGCCGATAGCGGGCGGGGGGGCGCGGTAATTGGGCCGCGATGATTTTTGGTCTCAGGATATGAATTATTAAAAAAACATCTCATTCCTTACACTTGTTCCATACTTTGCACTGTCCGTACCTCCCCCATCTTACTTTTCAATTAGTTTAAGTGGTCACTGAGAGGGAAGATAAAAAAAAACGAATGCCGCTTGGCTTTGCGGAGTCTATGAATCTTCCCTGACGGCGAGCGATTCAGCTCTTCAGCACTTCGGCCTGAATGCAGGCTGTACGCATTACCAAGGGCCTGACAGGAGAGTGCAGAAACACAAAAACGATCCATAAGAGCCCAAATTTGAGCACATCTAGCAGCAAGGAAGGCACAGGAGCCTACTTTTGCTAAGATGCAATCACCTGCCCTTTCGGCTCCTCAGAAATGGCTTGTGATTCGCAGTAAGTGCAGCAGAGAGATAAACAATCATCTGGAGCTTTACGGCGAGGTGCCTGTTGAGGGAAACACAGAAGGGAGATGTTTGAAATTAGATGTTCAGACAAAAAAAAATGCTGAGAAGCTGAAGCTTGACTATCAACAAAAGCTGCGAAATGCACATTAGCAAGATCCGAAACGTCATTAGGTGGCCCATCGGTCCACTAAAGGACAACCTACGATATAACGAGAGAGATAAAGCAAAAAATGCAAACCCCACCAAACCCAAGTCATAATGAAGCAACAATGGGGGACAGACCGAACGTTTCCTCTGCTTGATTCATCGAGCTATTGCTTTTTTTTTAATCACCAACAATAACTGCGACTTCCAAGTGCTCATTTTATTCCTTCACTGAGAGGCCGGGAACCGCGGTTGGCTCCGAACAGCACTACACGCCCAGATGGTTTTCATATTTTCAGACCTCGTGCTGCTACCTCTTCTAATTTTACTGTTTCTTTTCCACGCATGATGAGATAACAACAGGCCAGGTCTGAAAACAACTTTGGGAGGATTGCTGCACATCAAAACTGGGCCTCAACTTCGGAGACATGGGCTTGGCGAGCATTAGGGCCGCCCGACAAAGCCTTGAAGCGCTCGGCCAGACAAGAAGTCCTCTCTGAAGCAGGGGAAGCAGCTCTCCGAATCTTCTATTTCCATTTAATGATGTGTAGAGGTCTCTGGCGGCTCCGCTAAATTGGAGAGCACGCTTCTGAAGTAGCGGTAGAGGCGGCGTTTGTTGTCTTGCCAGAACAGCAGCAGAAAGTGAGCAGATTCCCCCCCAGGGCAGCCGCTTGCTAAGTAAATACATTAATAATAGATCATTCATTCAAATATTACTTGAATATTTACAGGGGGCTTAGCCATGTCTTATCCGATGAATGTAAAAAGCAGGAGACGTGACGCGCGAGTAGACGAGCGGCGGCGTGAGGAACTCAAAAGTGGCCGAGATCGAGAACGGCGCTCTAACGATGATCTTGGGTTCTCTGAACCTGCACGAAGTAAAGGGGAGTGGCAGGAACAAACCACCAACGCAGGGCGTAAATATTTTCTTTGGAATTCCCAGGGTCACCATTAGAGGAGCAAAAACAGTTCTATGTTTTGCTTGTTAGATACTCATTAACTGGTCATCATAAAACTGGGCTGCACAGCTTGCAATACAACATAAAGGCCTTTCCTGACCACTGACAAATGGGAAAGATTGTCTCATCGGCCACTGGGGGAAAAAATCATACTTCTTGGAACTCCAACCCAACCTGAAGCACACTGGTGCTACAGGACAGTGGTCTCCAGCACTGGCTCTGGAGATCAACCTTCAGGAGAAGTCTAGCTCCAACCACAATCTGCCAACACCTACGGCTACTGAACTTCTTCAGAAGTCCTGGAGTGTCTGGAATATTACGTAAGTGCTCCCAGGATGCACCACAGTGTGCTAAACACACCTGATTTTTGTTTCTTTAAATCAATGGTCACCAACCCAGGTTCTGGAGATCTACCTTCATGAGATATCTTGTTCCAGCCACAATCTACAACATCTGCTCTGGCTGATGAGCTTCTTCAGAAACCGTTGGAGCCTTAAGTCAGGAGGAAGGGTCAGCATGGTGGAGGCTGGAGGGTGGATCTCCAGGAGGGGGGGTGGTGACCACCGCTGTAGAACAGTCGGAACGCCTTCTTTGTGTTTACTGGATCATCTGGCGATCGGTTGTGAACCATCCTGCCTCCCGTGCCTCCTTCTATCTGTGAGTCATTTGAGGCCACTGACTTTTTGCTGGCTTGATGTTTCCAGGCAGTGCACCATTCCAGCCAGGACAGCTGCATTTGGCACAGCTATCATTGTTGCTCCCCAGCCCTCTTTAATTTTACATGCTCCTCTGGGTCTTTGTGTCAGTTTCGGGACGTTTGTTATGTACAATACCAGTGCACAGGCCTCAGTGCCCATGTGCCTGAGGGAAACGGAAAATGGGCTTCTCGCATTTGCATTTGCAAAAAGTGGGACAACTGCACAAAAAGTAGGTGGAGAAATAACGTGCGACTCAATTTACTAAAGTTAGAGCAACACACCAAGCTTGTTTTTCCTCCGCTTTTTATAAGCAGGTATAAATTTGCTTTAGTGTCTCAAAAGACGAGTTTCTGAGAGACTTTATTTATTAGTGGCAGTAACACAGCGGTGACACAGACCGAGACATGAGCCTCGAACGCCAGCTGAAACGACGTTTTCATCACAGAACACTGTTTAGACTTTCAGGATCAGATGGACATCCTTTCACGCACACATTATTTTTTGGAATTGAACCTTTGTAGAATATTCTGGTGTGAAAGACCTTACTTAATTAAAACCACTATCTCTTCATCGCTAAACTTTCACTGCTCTGTTTTGTTGCTGAATTCTCGATTATCTGGCTTTTAAACCCCGCATCTCACAAGCACAGTTAGTGGGAAGGGCTCAGAGCCGTTAGTGGGTTAGGCACTGGTTCCATGGTTTGCATTAGCGGTAAATTGAGCATTTAATTGTTGTGAGCCTTATAGTCCTGCAGTGGCAGAAATCCCTCACAGACCCTCATCCATGCTAACCGACCTGAATTTCCAGGTAAAGTCATTAAGCTAATATGGCAGGAAGCTTTCACCTGGTCGGCCTCCTCACTCTGCTGAGGTCTGAGCGAGCGTCACTAATGTCCCGGACACACTGTTCCTGGTCAATAGACATTTCACGGATTTAATGAACGAGAAATGAGTTCTGACGTTAGTTTATGTGAGCGCTAGCGCCCTCCGGTTGCACGTGCTGCGCCTCTGAAGTCGCCGTGCTGCAAGTTCAGAGTTTACAATTCAAATCCAATTACAGCTGCTGTCAGAGGTGACCAATGAAGCGAGAAGGTAGAGTTAGCTCTGAGGCTGACTTATAATTAGACAGGCATATTTCTGTTTCTCTTTCACAACAGCCATGTTAGGAAAACAGAGCTGCATTTTCTTCCCAGTAATCAAAGACCTGGGAATACACAAACAAAAAGCCCGGCTCTTCGTGTGCCAGGCATCCGAGTACTTAGCTGGGATTAACACCAGCCCCTTAGCAGCTCTATGTTGGCAAAACAAATCCTGAGGTTTGTGGGTTTTTGTTTTTTAATTTTTTTTATTGCGTATATTGAGTACACGTGACCTGATTCCTGAGACCAAACTGATATTTGTCTTAACCCTCTGGCATCTGAGCACAATGCTTAGTATATTTATGCTATTATTTCAGGTGCTGCTCTAATAATATAGATGTACAGAATAGAAAATAGGACATACCAGTCAGAAACACAGCCTCTGATTGGTCGACAGACTCAACCTAAGCAACTATGTGATAGCCAATGGAAAGCTAACAACCATGCTAACAACAACAACAACAACCTAAAAATAGATCAGTAATCACAGAAGTGTTGGATTTATCATTATAGATCTACTTTAAAATGTAACCTGTCCCAGTGCTCATAGGGTGAAAGGTGGAGAAACACTCTGGACAGGTCACCAGTCTATGACAAAAACACAAACACACACACACACACACACACACACACCCCTAGGGGCAGTTTAGCACCTCCATTCACTTTAAGGTGCAGGTATTTGGACTGTGGGAGGAAACCGGAGATCCCGGCAGAAATCCATTTAGGCTTTGGGACGTCCCGGGAATCGAAACCAGGACTGTGAGGCAACGTCACAGTAAAACATTACCTGACCACCTTTGTATCCAGTCCTCTCGCTCATCTCTTATACATCTTTCCCTATATATTAAAAACAAAAATAAACTAACAAACAACAAAAAACTCTTGGGCACTAACCCTGTTTTTTCCTTCTTGTGTATGAATCTCTGACTTTTTTCTCTCTGACAGGGTGTGTTAAGGTGTGTATCTTAGCTGGCAGTAACTTGGTTAAAAGCAGGTGTTTATCTGAGTTTAGCTCTACAGGTACGAAGAACAGATGTGGACGACTTAAGCACGGATGTACGTCGCTCTGGATAAGAGCGTCTGCTAAATGCTGTAAACGTAAACATATCATCTGGTTTATAAGCGCCGAGAACACGCATTCCCTATCAGACTACTCGTGTCTGCCATTCAGGGGCTGCCGTTCTAATCAGAACACCCCGATTAGGAGATCTCCCGTGGAACCGGACCGTACAGACAGCGAGGCCATCTCTCCCGCCCATCGCCGTGCAGCCTCGCCAAGAACTAATCCGAGCCCATTACGTTACTCCCTCTGCCTCTCTGATAATGGGTATTAGCGGCCTGAATCTGAAAAACTCAATTTCTGGGTTTGCCAGGACAGAAGAAGGAGGGGGGAGGTGGTGGGGGTAAACTGTTCAGTTGGAAAATACTTCATTTTCTCTGCCTCTAATCAAGACGACCGAGCTCATGAGGGAAACTGCGGAAGCTCATATTCTGAGGAATGTTCCCCTGAACACCGCAGGGTCGGAAAAGTCCCTCGGGAGGCGCAGAGCGGACCGTAATCACCACATCTGAAACCGGGTGCAATTTGGAAAGCCAGTACAACTTAAAACTTGAATAGAATTAATTGAGCGAATGAATAATGGGCTGATTAGTGTTTTCGTCTAGAACTCCTGATATGAAAGACCTTAAGAGAGAGAGAGAGAGTCTAAAAATGATGGCTTGGTATCGATCTGCGTTAGGTAGTTGTGAGTCCCGCTAAAAACGTCTCATCTGAAGAAGTGGAGATTAATTAGTGTTTTATCTTTAATTAGATCCATCTCCACAGCCCGAAATAATTCATGATTGTAAAAGGACATTGATTTTTGCACAGCCATCAATACAATAAAATCATAACGAGCCATCAGCTAGCCCGAAATAAAAATCAATATCTCGGGGCCGAGCAGAAATAAGACCTCGGACCATTCCAGCCACGGGACACCCAGGTCCAGATCGGGGCTCCTCGAGCCGTGGCGTAAACACTGCTGACTCAGACTCTGACTCTGAGACAAGCATCCTTCAACTCCATTCTGTTCACGTCCCTCGGATGTTTGCAGAATTTGATAAAACCTGTAGCACAGCGACTGCCTGTGACTCGGCAAAGAAAATGAACATCTGCGGACGATCCTGAACGTCATAATTACTTCTCCAAACCCTGATTACAGATCTGGTCAAAAAAAAAACCCAAACAAACCATTAGCAATTTTCTCCAGATAAATATGAGGGAGTGTGTAATTATTCTGGTTTTTAACTCATTTAAAATCAAGCCTCGTCCCACTTAGGCATGGAGGTCAGGTCGATGAAACCGAGGGTCCTTAAATGGCACCAACTGTGCCTCCGAACCTCCTGTGCTCCATGTTTTGGTGGTTTTCTGGCTCTAATTAAATCATCAGCTCATTACCAAGCCCTTCAGGAGGCTGCAGCTGAGATGTTGGAGAAATGTTGGTGTGAAGAATCCAGTAGCAGAAGATACTTTTACTTACCATCAGGTATAGTAATGAATGCAGATCATTATTTCTCTTTTTTTAGGTGGTTTAACGTCATTCTGTTGGGATGTGTCAGCTCCTGCACTTTTCCATAAAACCATGCCAGAAGAAGCCTTCAGGTTCCCTAAAGAACCATTAAAGTACCAGATCAGAAGCCTTTACTGGGTTGGTCATTTTCAACGCATCTGTTCCAAAAGAGTGATACCAAATAGTATCAGGTTTTGTGATTTTTAACAAAGATAAAAACTGTTTCACTCTAAACAGATAAAGAAACTATTCAAGCCCAAATCCATTTGTGTAAAATCCAATATGACTGAAAAACCATGTGTTTCAATCTACCTTCCCAAAGCACTTCTTGCATGCTACTAATTTGAAAGTGATTTCAAAATAAAAGTCCAACAAACATTACCAAATAAAAGTGCATCTGAAATATGTGTTAATAATGTAAAATAAATAAAATAATGGCTCCTACAACCATGAGCACGAGAAAAAACATTGGTAGGTTCAATGTAAATTTTTAATATCAGTTTAACAATTCTTTCTAGAACCTTTAGAGCAGGCGGTTCTTTAAGCATCGAAAAGTTTCTTCACATGCACTACAACACCAAACGCCTTAATTTTACTCCTTAATTTTACTCATTACCTTAAATTTGACCTTAATTACCCCTACACAGGAAATGAAAGAAGAGGTAAAAGTGCGCAGATGAAGGCTGAGTAAGGGGTAAAACTACTGAATTATTAAAACAACTTTTTCAAATTTGCCTCTTGAATCATAGAACTTCCTGAATGAATGCCTTAAATTTAGGATTAAGGGGTTTCACACTCGCCTTAAATCTACATCTGCATTCATAGTGCATGTCACGTTGGTTTCCCTTAAAAACCATTCAGTGAATTTCTCAGTCACTAAAAAGTTCTTCAGGGAAGTAAAAATGTTTCTTCCATGGCACTGTGCAAATAAAATTTTTAGCAGCGGTCATTTTATGAGTGTTGGCTGCTTTGCCGTTGCTAACATCTCTCACTTTCAGGCTTTGGCATTTTAGAACGAAAGCAGAAGTGAACAGATAAGCATGAGTTGTTGGGGGGAGCAAAGAAGTTCCACTGCTGGAAACTCTTTATTCAAGTTGAATTTTTGGAAGCGCCTTGAATCTTTGGTTCCAAAACGTCACAGTACTTGTATATGCTGGGATTTAATGTGCTACTGACGTTAGAACTGAATAAATATCACTATGAGGAACCGCTGAACCGTTAAAGACGCCTGTCAAGATTGAAAGTAACACAGAGGGTGACGATGTCCATGTTGGTGCTAAAATGTGTCTCGGTTGGTCGGATTACACTGGTTTACAGTCAAAATGCCTCTTAAATAAATTTACCCAGGTTGTACTAACTTTGGGCTGCTAATAATGAAAATGATCCCTAATATTGTTGATTGGTTGTAATTTGTAGGATCCGGTTCTGGGTCAATAAGTCTCGCTATATATCCGGGCCGATGTTTCGGAGGGACCATTTTAAGCGCTGTATGGAAGCAGGGGATCACTTTTCAGATAAAAAATGACTAATAGAAGTGTCACAAGTCTTACATTTATTTAATCCTGTTCTACTGTTGAAATATAGGAGTGTTTGTTTGTTTTTAAGGTAAACCACGTGAGCCTCCTTTATGCATGTCGACGCTAATCAGTTTGTTTTTTGAACCATAACAGATGCTAATAATAAGCCAGTTGTTGTAAAAAAAAAGTTAAAGGGTCCGTGTTTAAATGAAAATGAGCCACTATGCGATAGACATATAGTGTATGAATGTGTACAATCGCATAACTGAAAAGATGAAATATCTTTTGAGCGGCGGCCTGTTTTATTGTCGTATTTGAAATCGGCTCACCAGAACGCATCAGAATCGGCAGATTTTATTCCCGAAGCAAACAACTTCCCAAAAATGTGCAGACCAGTGTTATGAGTGGTTTATTCAAGTGTGCACCACATCTGAGACGCCTCAGGGTTCCTTCACTCAAACCTCCGGTGGGGTGGTCTGGGAACACGTGTCCACATGTCTCTCGTAGTGCGTCCCAATGCGTCCTGGACAGGGACGTCGCAGGAAAAAAGCTTTCCACCAGTGTTGGAAAAATGGAGAAGAGAATATCTGACACAGCGTCCCGTAAAGACAGACCCCAGCGGCAGGCCTGGAAGGGACGGGCAGGACGGACAGCCGTCCCGTTTGAAACCTGCCGAGCGGAAGTGACGCTGGGACACGAGTCCTCAGCTGGACTCCTCGGAGACGTCCTGTTATTCGATAAGCTGTGGTTTACACGCACTCAGTGTGGTTCAGTGCTGTAACTTCCTCTTGTGTAATAATAATCAGACGAGTGGTGAAACTCCAGTCACCCTGGAGGGTTCAAACTCCGTTACACTACATCACTGCTGCTCACCGTAATGTTTCTGTCGTAACCCGCACTCTGTGGAATGATGAACGTTGCTCTTCTGTTCTAGTGCTGTTCTAGAACCATTCTGGGACAGTACTCAGGCTGTTCTAGGACTGTACTCAGGCTGTTCTAGGACTGTACTCAGACTGTTCTAGGACTGTACTCAGACTGTTCTAGGACTGTACTCAGGCTGTTCTAGGACTGTACTCAGACTGTTCTAGGACTGTTCTAGGACTGTACTCAGGCTGTTCTAGGACTGTACTCAGACTGTTCTAGGACTGTTCTAGGACTGTACTAGGACTGTTCTAGGACTGTACTAGGACTGTACTAGGACTGTACTCAGACTGTTCTAGGACTGTACTCAGACTGTTCTAGGACTGTACTCAGACTGTTCTAGGACTGTTCTAGGACTGTACTCAGACTGTTCTAGGACTGTTCTAGGACTGTACTCAGACTGTTCTAGGACTGTTCTATGGCCGTTCCTGGACAGTTCTGGAGTTGTTCTAGGGCTGTTCTATGAGTGTTCTCAAACTGTTCTCGGGCTGTTTTGGGACTGTTCTAGAGCTGTTCTAGGGATGTTCTAGTGCTGTTATTGGACTGACTGTTCTGGAACTGTTCTAGGGATGTTCTAGGACTGTAGTTAGGCTGTTCTAGGGATGTTCTAGGGCTGTTCTCAGACTGTTCTCTGGCATTTCTGGGACTATTATCATGATGTTCTAGGACTGTTCTAGGTCTGTTTTCAGTACTGTGAGCTAAATCTGTACCCAGATCAGTGTCTCCTGGCCTGGTCTGAACTTTCTATTCTTAAAAAAATAACTATCAAGATTTATCGGTGTAATAATACAAAGGCAAAAAAAAAAAAAAAATCAGTCTGTTTCTAAGCACTTCAAACACTGCTGGGATCGATTCAGGAATCTCATTTGTATCATGTGTGTGTTTATTCGCTTTCCAGCTTTCTTTTATTCTGTCCATTGGTACTATGAATTCACTCCCATGACTAAGCTGCTTACCTCCTCAAAAGGCCCTCGGAGACCAGAGGAGGCGACCGCGGCTCCACAAAAACCCCGCAAATAATTTAATTTACAGATTAGAAGCAGCACGCTGTGGCGCGGCGAGGAGGAGCGCCTGTGTGTCGGCGTGTGACGGTGGGGGACAGTGATTTAATCAGGTTCCCCCCGGGAGACGGCCGCAGCGGCGCTCATGTTTACCGCCAAGGCTCCCACAAAACATCACGGACACTTCATGAAAGAGACGCCGGCAAGGGCTGCGTTAGATTCGACGCCACTCAGAAGCCCATCTCTCACCGCCTCTCTTCCCTCGCCTTTCACTCTCTCTCAGATTCACAGCAAAGGGTTACTCTAACGTTACATTACTGCATTGCCTATTTATGTTGAATGTTGCTCTTCTAGGACTGTTCTAGGACTGTTCTGTGACTGTTCTGTGACTGTTCTAGGACTGTTCTAGGACTGTTCTGTGACTGTTCTAGGACTGTTCTTGGGTTGCTCTGCTGTTCTCGGAGGCCCTGTCTGCGATCTCTCACCATCTCTCTTTTCTGTCTTTTAATTCTCAGATTCACAGTAAACAGTTTTATACGAGTTTCTAGTAACACCATTCAATATATTATTATAATGGAGGTTCTGTTCAGTCAAATATCTGATTCTTAATCCCACACACTAGTGTGAAAACGGGGGGATTTTTTTAATTTATCTTATTTGGTCTAAAGCAACACACACACATATGATGTGTTTATTTTTAAGAGGCATTAAATCTGACAGATTAAGCCTTTTATTCTCTTTAGTGAATCACATATTTTTCAATGTTGTTTCAAAACTTGTTGGGCGTAATTATTCATCCTGCAAAATGTACATAAAGTGGCTCCAGATGTCAAGTGTAAACCAATTAATCCAAAATGGCCTCAAGTAATCACCGGTATTTATGGTAGGCGGCAAAAATCTGCTTGATTATCTAATAAAATTATCATGTTTTGCTCTGAATACAACGAGACACACAAAAAATACTAAACTGTGCTTTAGAGATAATGGATATTAGTAAAATTGACTAAAAAAACAAAGCAATTTTATAGGAGCCTTAGAGAGTATTTGCAGTGTATAACATTGACAACAAACCTTTCTCTCTCTCGCTCTCTCTCTCTCTCTCTCTCTCTCTCTCTCTCTCTCTCTCTCTCTCTCTCTCTCTATCTCTCTCT
>JBBPCX010000032.1:21884109-21898995 GCA_037974365.1 Hydrocynus forskahlii | reverse complement strand
GACGCTCCTCCCTCATTATAGAACCAGAAACTCAGGACACAGTTTAGATCCTTATTTCTCCAAAACACCTCAATAAAGTCACTGCTGAACTTCTACAGCTTCTCATGGGACACCTTGATTTTTTATTACCAAATAATGAGGCATAGGATCAATAAGAGTATGAATAAGTATTGGAGTTGATAATTCCAATAATCGTATCGGTAAAATTCGAACGATACCCGTCCCTATTCATGAAGCAGTTGATTGTGTTCTGAGTGGAAAAATAATCTTCATCAGAAAGGAACTGGAGAGGAGTCTGACCGGAACCGTCTACTTGTCCGCTGCATTTGTTAGTTTGCTGCTTGTTGGTTTATCTGACATTGTTTGCTGAAGGTATAGCTTTTAAAGCCATATTTGAATGAGAGGACGGTCAGATCAGTGTGCAGCAGAGCTTCAGCTTGCATTAGTAAGGTTGGGTCAAAAGAGTTATTTTAGTACAATAAATATTCTATATTTTATCACATTAACAGCCATAATATTTACATGAAGGCATCAGTGCACAAACATGACATGGTGCAGAAGATTGAAAGCATCCAAAAATGGGTTATTGTTAAAAATGGCACAAAAAAGAAGTCATTTTATTCTTGTGGAAATGCACATTTTTGAATCAGGTAAATTCAAAGCATTGCTTTTTTTTGTCCCTCAATGCGCCAATTCATTCCTCCACAATCCTGCATCCCTCCCTCCTGGATTTCTCCCCTCCCCTGCATTGCCTGGTGCATGCCTTTATTGTGACCCGCATTGTTTTGGTGGCCGGCCTCCGGTATTCTCATGCTTGTTAAAGCAGCAGCGAGATCCGTAGACCCCTGCTGATGTCTGCATGCCTGCACCCCTTTGGATCATCACAGAATGCTCTAAAAGCCGTCGACTAATGACTCCAGCATGTGCGCCACCTTCACTGCGAGCCCGTGGCTGCCTGCTGAAATATTAGCCTTCTCTCTTTTGTTCCTACTGTTCAGCTGACGTAGACGTTTGTCCATGCTGTAGAAATTTGAGGCCCCGTTCCAGCGTCGGAGGGCATTTGCATTTTGAAAAATGCTGAAATGTTTTAACTGTTGTGCCCTATTTGAATTGCAAAAAGCAGAGCTTCTCCAGGCTCGCCTTGGTCTGCACACAAAAGTGGTAAAATGGAACGGGATCTGGACCACTAGGCAAGGACAATAGCCTGACTTGTGTTAGCAGACACTTTGCAGATCCGACTTGATGGTTCCAAAAAGCCTGATTGGTTCTTTGTAAAGTGTCTGAACTACAAAAGCCTTTGGAATTAGCTAATGCGGAGCTGTTAAAGCGATGTGCTACAGGATGCGGAGCTGTTAAAGCGATGTGCTACAGGATCAAAAAGAGGCGTTTGGCGATCCGTTGTAGGCTTTGAAGAGTTATTTTGCAGATGCTCATCAGTACGGGCTTCCTACAACCCCATTTCAGCTCTGTTTGTTAAACACTGCATGGATCAATGAGTCAGAGCTTGGCAGTCATTCCAGCCTCATTCTGCGCTTAGATTTAATAGTCCTGGCCAACATACCACATATGAATTATGGACTGTGAGCTGATTAATTTAACTCTTAATTTGTTGTTGGCTGGCTAAACTCCGCCAATAAAAAGAGACCCAGCTGTCAGCATGGCTTAGCAAAGTGGCTCTCTAAGAAATGTGAGAATGCAAAAGCAGCAAAATTACATTATGCTGCTGAAACAGTGCAGATATGGAGTATGGGCAGTTATTAGGGGTGGGCAATGAGGCAGAAATACGTGATGACATTTTCTCCATGTTCAGTTTTTCTGAGATTTGATAAGTGGGGATAGAGTGCACCGGAAGTGCCATATTTTAAAAAACACTACCAAAACTATGGATGTGGAACTATGCGATTCTATTCTGCTGGAAAGTTACTCAGGGCCAATGAAGGGCTGTATTAAGGAACCTTGCTTAGAAAGTGTGCTAGATGATTAGGTCAAAATAAATGTTTTAAAAAACCTTTGTAACTGAACAATGTAGAATGGAATTAAATTTTGATTATAAAAGTGATCATTTGATTAGGAGTAATGTGATGGAGTTAATTACGGTTGTCTACAACATTGTCACTTTGCCCACCCCTCTTACTCTCTCAACGTGTGTTAACGAGTCGTTAGGTTTTATTGTGCTTTGTTTGTTTTGTTTGTTTGTCAGTCAGATGGCCCTTCACAAGCTACTACAACAAAGATGTGCATGATCTTAACTGAACTGATCTCAGTAGCTTATTAATTAACTTATTCCTTTTGTGTTTTTCCAGTTCAAGATATTGGCACAGCTGATACCTTGGAGGCGCCAGAAAAAATGTCAGTCAGCGTCCATGAAAACCGCAAGTCAAGGACGAGCACGGGCTCCATGAACATCTCTCTCTTCCACAAGCCCTCACATCCAGACAGCGTTCTCACACACCTCAACACCCTTCGCAAACAGTGCATGTTCACGGACGTGACGCTATGGGCTGGAGACCGATCCTTCCCCTGCCACAGGGCGGTGCTGGCAGCATGCAGCCGGTATTTCGAGGCAATGTTCAGTGGAGGCCTCCGTGAAAGCCTGGACAGTGACGTAAATTTTCGGGACAGTGTTCACCCAGAGGTTCTGGAGCTGCTGTTGGACTTTGCTTACTCCTCACGGGTTATCATCAACGAGGAGAATGCGGAGTCACTCCTCGAAGCTGGAGATATGCTCCAGTTCCACGACATCCGCGATGCAGCGGCCGAGTTTCTTGAAAAGAACCTGCATTCGTCCAATTGTTTGGGAATGATGCTACTCTCTGATGCCCACCAGTGCAAGCGCCTCTATGAACTCTCTTGGAGGATGTGCCTGGTCCACTTTGAAGCCGTAAGGGACACGGAGGATTTCTATGGCCTCTCTAAAGACAAGCTCCTGGACCTCATCCTCAGCGACGAGCTGGAGATAGAGGACGAGCAGATTGTGTTCAATGCAGTCATGCGCTGGGTCAAGTACGATTTAGACAGTCGTCGAGACTACCTTCCTGAGCTGCTCCGGGGTATCCGTCTAGCACTGTTGCCCTCCGAGTGCCTCATTGAGGCCGTGGCCTGCGAGGAACTGGTCATGTCAGACAAACGAAGCAGGCAGATAGTGGAAGAAGCCATTCAGTGCAAGAAGAAGATCCTGCAGAACGATGGAGTTGTTACAAGTCCTTGTGCCAGGCCGCGCAAGGCTGGTCACACCTTGCTCATTCTTGGAGGCCAGACTTTCATGTGCGATAAGATCTACCAAGTGGATCACAAAGCAAAAGAAATCATTCCCAAGTCGGACTTGCCCAGTCCTAGAAAGGAATTCAGTGCATGTGCCATCGGCTGCAAGGTTTACGTGACTGGAGGAAGAGGCTCAGAAAATGGAGTGTCAAAGGATGTGTGGATATATGATACGGTCCACGAGGAGTGGTCCAAAGGGGCCCCCATGTTAATTGCGCGCTTCGGTCATGGTTCAGCAGAGTTGGAAAACTGCCTTTATGTTGTAGGAGGTCACACTGCTATAGCTGGTGTTTTCCCTGCTTCTCCTTCGGTGTCTTTGAAGCAGGTGGAGCGGTACGACCCTCTAACCAACAAATGGACCATGATGGCACCACTCAGAGATGGTGTCAGCAACGCAGCCGTAGTCAGTGCCAAGTTAAAGCTCTTTGTTTTTGGTGGGACTACCATCCATAGGGACAAGGCTTCCAAAGTCCAGTGTTATGACCCTATAGAGAACCGGTGGACGATAGCAGCAGAGTGTCCGCAGCCCTGGCGATACACTGCTGCTGCCGTGTTGGGCAGCCAGATTTTCATTATGGGTGGTGACACAGAGTTCACCGCTGCTTCTGCTTACCGCTTTGACTGTGAGACCAATCTATGGACGCGAGTTGGAGACATGACCTCTAAACGAATGAGCTGCCATGCTGTAGCCTCTGGTAACAAACTCTATGTGGTTGGTGGCTACTTTGGGACACAACGGTGCAAAACACTGGACTGCTACGATCCGACCTCGGACAGCTGGAACAGTATTACTACAGTGCCTTATTCACTGATACCCACTGCATTTGTTAGCACCTGGAAACATCTCCCTGCCTAGTGGTCTCAGAGCGAACAGGATGGACTTGAACTGGGTAAGATGTCTTTGTCTTGACCTGATGCTAATTAAGATGACTTTGACTAAAAGTTCTATATATAGAAATATAGAAATTTAGAAGTGATAATAGTGGTGGTGAGTGGAACCAGACGTCTGCCTCTGAAAATTCCCCCTACAGAACATTTTTCCATTAAATGGTTATTAATGCACCACCTGATGCCTGAGATGTTGTTTTACCAGAGGTTTTAGAAGCTCTTGGTCCTAAAACCAAACCCATTCATGGTAGAGGGATACATGCAAGGCATTATGAGGCAAAACAGTCCCCAAAAACAAGAATCGGTTTTAGTTCAGATTTGTCAGTATTTTACCATCATCAGCATCCATATAAACACTCAGACACGTCACTGAGAAACTTTACAATGAACGGTTTGACATCAAACACACTCTGAATGACATCCTAAACACTTAATTACAGGGGGGTTTAGAAAAGTTAGTCTGATCTTGGAAAATTTTTGAGACCCCTTACCACAAAATCTCTAGATCAGTGGTCCTGCTTCTGAGGCAGTTTGTGAAAACAGACCCTATTGTGTAAAAAGGCACTGCAGCGTTTGGCTCCACGCTGAAATTCAGTTCATTTGTACAACTTACCGTAAGTTACACTGTTTCCTAAAACCACATCCACAAGTTCTCTCCACCTTAATGAAGACCTGGACGTGGTTTGTGTGGGTCCAGAGACGTTTTGGGCTTGAGTTTATGGAAAAGATTTGTGTGAGTGTTGACCTCCAGTGTTTGCAGTATTATCCATTTATAAACAAAAGAAGCAACATTTGGACTCCAAACATGTTTGGACTGTTCATTTACATCTGACGACTGCAGTGATCAATGAAACAAACCATTCCCTCCCGACAAGCAACAAACTGGAAAAAAAAGGTGGACAGAACAATCCCCCCTCATCACCCTCATTCCAAATCAGCAGAAACACTGTTACACACTCAAAGCAGCACAACAAATGGTGGATTACTGTGAGTGTCAGTTTATTTTACCTTAAATAGTTGCATTTTCACGTGGGAGATGGGAAGGTTTGAAAAGTTTCCAGTCCTCATGATCATAGCATCAGCTCGTCTGTGCAGTGCTTTGCGAATGAGAACCAGAGTTTTAAAATCTGTAAGCTGTCAAATTATTAAGGATTGTCAAAAATAGGCTACGTCTCTTCACAATCCTCCTGAATTCGCAAAGAGTTTGGTTTCTCATGCCCAGTACAGTAAACGCAGCCTAAATGAGTTCAGCTTCCAGCGTCAGCAGTTGGGGTTGTATTGCTAAGTGCGGTCAGTGTTTTGCCAAGATCTTAAGTCATTTTAAATAAAGCTTGCACTCTAATAGTGCTGATAGCATGAATTAATATTTTAGTACGACATCAGCAGCCATGCTGAGCTGCAATGCGAAGCCCTTGCGCAGATCTCAGATCAGTGTTTTGGGTGTTTCCTTTAATAAATTATTTTATCTCTCGGCTAAGAGCCACCGGCCTCGACATTACCGCTCCCAACAGTGATTTCTGTCGAGATAACGGAGTGCCTGGCCGTTAAGCGTGTCTTAGCAGCTCCCTTTGAAGTCGGCAGCCGAGTGCTCCTGTCTTATTGAAGGTTTTATGGGCGGTGGCGAGAGGGGAGGGCTTGGGGGGCAGTGAAACCATCTGGATGCCTGACGGAGCGAGCAGGACTGTCGCAGGGTTCGGCTTACCGCTGTGCTCTCGGCTCAGACAGTCCCAATACCGTCCACGGGATCAATGAGACACTTGCCTATTAACTCAAGCTGGGTAGCAAACAAGTGCTAGATCCATATACAGATCGCACTAGTACCTCTTAAAGGAGCAACAGAAAGTGCTCACCAGACGTTTGGAAACGTTTTCTATGTTTTTAATCAATGAGGATGCTTACTTTGTCGGACTGCAGTAAATTACATGATTAAATAAGAAGCCATGGGGACATTTTTACTCGTGAAGTCGTCAGTCAAAGCTCTCAGGTGTGTAAAACACTTTTGGGCCATAGAGTCTCAGCTTTTAAATGATAGTTAGGGAAAGAAAACAGTCCTGTCATTTTGCCATATCCCTATCAGCAAAAAGAGCCACGATTCTTTTCTACATGACCATTTTCCAACCTCTCTTTATCACCTAGAAATAAACACGCCAACTGTGTCTTTAACCGATATATGTAAATAAGCGCTGCTCTGATTGGCTACCCTGCACCTAAAAAGTTTCACCTAAAACATTCCTTATGCCTTCAGTGCATGTGGGCGGGGCTAAACAGCAGCAGGCAGATGATCGGGCGGTGATCAGTATACTGGTGGTGCTGAATGCTGAGTGGTTGGAACTCCTTTATCTAAGAAACTTGTATCTTTAGACACTTTGCAGCACATTTCTTTTATTTAATCTCCTGAGTATGACAAAGATTTACACCAACAAGGAGATTCAAAGCAAAATATAAAGAAAGGAGGAGGGTCAAGACTTTTGCACAGTACTGTATATTTGAATAGTAAATGTGAATCTTCTGTCAGGGCTGTGATTAAATTCCTGCCCTGCAGTACTTTTGAAATCCTTCCTCAATGTCGGTGTGTGGGACTTTGCTTGGTAAGCAGTAAAGGAACATCACAGAGTGTCATAATATTTGCTCGACCTCTTGCCTTCCCCTCAGCAGGACATCGATATTAGTGTCTCTGTGAGGCGGCGGGTCAGTTTTAGAGGCCAACGCGCCTGCTGCAGGTTTTTGCTCCCACGAGGCAAAGGCTGATCAGAGTTAATGCAATTTTCTTCCACTATCGCAGGTCTGTTGTTTCCGACGGAGATAAAGTTCAGTCTCTGACTAATTTACAGTCAGTGAATTGTGAAAGTCACTCACTGCTCCAGAAGGCTCGGACACGAATGGTACTTTGCACAAAATATTGTCTGTTGTACGAGGACACAAAACGGCCATGTGCAAAAGTCTTAGGCTCTTGTGAAAACTGTTTAAAGCCATTTATTCTGAGCAAGTATAGTAAGTGTACAAGTTAACATTAGAAAAAATGCAAAAGAGAAAAAATGCAAACAAACAAGAAAGCATGAAAAAATATCAAGATTTGTTTTGTTAAAAAGTACTGGAAGCTTTGTGAGCTGGTTAGAACATCACGGGTTTGGTTTCAGATTCCACCTTTGCATGGATTCGTGAAACTCCATCAGCAGCT
The DNA here is from genome assembly GCA_037974365.1 of Hydrocynus forskahlii. Lineage (NCBI taxonomy): Eukaryota > Metazoa > Chordata > Actinopteri > Characiformes > Alestidae > Hydrocynus > Hydrocynus forskahlii. Next base: position 21,891,668 of record JBBPCX010000032.1, on the reverse strand, counting down.
CCTGATTTAATTTTCTGATGGAAACTACAAGTAATATTGGACATAATCACTGTTTACTGTACGATGGTATCTGTATTCATTTGATTTTATTTAGCATATTTTCTCCATATTAACATGGAAAACAACACTCACTGCTCAGTTTTTAAATATTATTTTTGCAGGTGCCTAAGACTTTTGCACATGATCACAGTTTAAGAGAAGACTGTCACACAATCTGGCAGCTTATCCAAAACTCTGAAATATCAACTTCTGCCTGTAGGGTCTTGTCCTAACTGAAGCATTTCTTCCATACCGTGCAGTCCTGGTATATTTGGTGTGATGATATAGTGGGTCTGTTTACTGACTGGTGAGAACCGTGTGGTTAAAGATGTTCTCCGCATTGTCAGATTGGCTGGGCTGGGAAATCCAGGCCTCTTGACGCAGCACTGCGAGAGCATTTCCTGATCACGAGCAAATGATCACTTCTTACGGGTAATAATTCACACTTCCCTACCAGCCAGCGCCGCCGCCAGCACCAGCTCTCTCTCTCTTTCACAGTGAAGCAGGTGGCCCAGCAAAAGCTCGACTTTATAATTAGCCTCAGGGGGGCGCGGATTCGGAGGGTGCCGTGCCAGGCCTGCTGACGGATGCTGGCAGCGGCGGGCGGCTCTCTGAACGCCCAGAGGAAGTGCAGCAGCTGGGCCGTCCCTGTCCCCCTCACCGCCACCTGGCCGTCCTCTTCGTTCTTTCCCTGCAGACAGCAAGGCAGGTCTGCGAGAAGATTCTTCGTTGTCCTGCTTTTTCACCATAAGCACAAGCCAGATCTCCACCCTGCATAACAGTGCAACAGGCCAGCGGGGGGCTAAGACCTACACACACCATTTGCGCAGTTTGTGAAAGGATGCAGCATTGCTCAGTGTTAACTGTGAAATGACCAGGGCCTGGCCTGAACAATTAGAATTATCCAGTATTTTGGTGGGACAGTGGTCCAGTGGCTAGTGCTGTCGTCTTACAGGGAGAAGGTCCTGGGCTTTTCTCGAGTCTGTTTTGGTTTCCACCAGGATCTCTGGTTTCCTCCCACAGTCCAAAGACCTGCAGGTGGACTGGAGATGCAGAATTGCCCCTGGGTGTGGGTGGGTGTGTGTGCACGTGTCCTGTGATTGACTGGAGACGTATCGGGGTTTTTCCTGTCTCTTGCACTGTGAGCGGTTAACACCACCCTGGTAAGGATAAGCGGCTCAGAAAACGAAAGAGTGTTTATGTTGTAATCTCATACCTTATTTAGTAGTTTTGTCTTTTGTTACCCCTTTGGACGTCATGTTGTGAGCTTCACAAACTTTCCCCATCCAGCCGTTATGAGCGCAGTGCCAAACGACCAAACGGAGGGATTTTCCATAACAATCTAGTGTCTGTCTTCTATAAATAGCTATGCTTATGTGAGACCAACAAATCGTAAAAACATCTCCAGTGTGTGTGGGTCAAATTGACAAAAAAAAAAAAACAATTGTGAGGAAACTTTAACGGCTTTGCTGGGATTTTGAATCTCAGTTTACCCATAATGTGACTGGCTAGATTTAACTCGCCACACAAGTGGATTAAGCCAATTGTCCCATAGCGAGGGGATGTTCACACACGAAAGCGAAAGAAGGGCATGCAGTGTATGTTTCACTGAATCTAATCTCATTGAAAACACCCGAATGTCTGCGTACCTGACCAGGCGGGTGATTTACTCTGGTGCTGTCCCCAAATTCACTTGCCCTGGGTATTCAGGCAGTTGTTAATTTTTAACTCAGTCCTGCTTGTCCTGCTTTTATCCAATTAGTCTAAGTCAAATTTCTACACTGTACACCTGTGATCCGGGGCATCGTCCTTTCTCTCAGGTGAAGCATACTGAGCGTCTGACTCACCTGGGACTCAAACATGAATCCTGAGTGTGAGGCTGCACATCTGCACCGACTAGCCTGTGCTTTTAGTGGGTACGCCCCTCGGGGGCTGCGGCAGTGCTTCCTTACATAACGGTCATGAAGGTGAGCGCCGTCGACAGCTCCGCTCTCTTGCTTCGGTGCTAAAAATACACGTGGCCCTCGGTGGCACGGTGCGTCCCTGCACTTGTCATGAGGAAACAAAGAAAAAGAAGTGAAGTAAAAAAGCTGGAGCTGCATGAATGATGCACAGCTCAGCCCAGGCCTGGGAATCCTGTTTCATGACATTAATATTTCAGGAGCTGCGGCTGCGGGCGCAAGGGAAGGAGCGGGAGGCTACCTGCCGGTTATCAGATTCCGCCAGCTTTTCAGACTCTCCTCTGAGACGGTACAGGTTCTTTTAAACCTGTCTTCTCGAGTCCTGCGTTTTCTGTTGAATTGAAGCCCTGAGACGAGGTGCATTCTAGGTCTGATGAAAATGTAGCTTGCATTGCTGGAAGAGGATAAAACTTCCATTCTCACCACTTTGTTTGTTTATCTATGTAAATGTTGTGCAGTCATTTTCACAATTGCAAGCCGGTAGAGGAGCTGCTGGAAGCTTAGCATTACTCTGAGCTACCCTCATACGCACCTCTGACTAATCCGTCAAGGGTTGCAGAGCTGGTTTTAATGGGTAAAGTATTATGCTGCAGTCTAGAGATACTTGTACTGAAATGCCTCTTAGCTAATTAGACTGCAAGGTCAAATCAACTGTGGTTTCATATTTAATAACACTCATTTAAAAGTAAGTTCCTTTGGTTGATGAAAAAACCTTATTAATGCTCTTGATATTCATTCTGTTATTTCCATTTTAATGAAATCTGTAATTTAAGAGGGAAAGTGATGAGCTTTTTTTCCTGATTGAGCTGGGAGTACAGTGCCTCTTCCCAGCTATACAGGTCCAACCTCATTTTAAAAAAAGCTCATCTCAGCTGTATCGTATGGTTCCATGGACAAGCACATACACCCTCGACCCCTAATTGTTTGCCATAAGCAAAGAAAAAAGCAAACAGGCCCATAACAGAGGTCTCTGCTCAAAAACGGCCTTCCATCTGACTGTGCTCCTGCATTTATCATGCGTCAACAATGGAGGCCTGGTTACTTTTCTGTCAACAGTGCAGTTTTTACTGGGCGGCATTGTGCTCTGCTAATCCAGGTAATTTGCCAGTTGGAACGGCCGCGAGCTGCTGCCAACCGCTGCGAGCCCCTCCCGCTTCTGGAAAGCCTAAACCAGCTAATTGTTTTGCTGTTGCTGAGGCCCTAAATCGGATTGTGCTGCTGTAATCTGATCTCTTTGTCACCGTAGCGGCGAACACGATGTTTTGGCCCAGTCCGCAGTTCCGCCAACTAGAAGCGGCAGACGGGCGCAGGTGGCAAAGGCCAGGGTTCCCATGAGGCTCATCCCCGTGTCCGGCAGACAGCCTAAAGACGAGAACGAGCTCAGCCTGGTCGATGCGACCTGGTTAAATTGGCTGCAGACATGCTGGGACCTCCCTTTCTTGGAACGAGCAGGGCTCATTGCAGTCAACCCTTAAATTCGTCTCTTATCGTCAGCCGTGACATGTGCCTGCTACTCCCACACCTAGACGGCAGCGTCTGGGCACTGCAAGTGTTCTGCCTTCCGCCATGGAGGGAGTTCGGGACTGTTTAACAATCGCATGGAAAGAAGTTAGCGCAGGCAGTCTGAATAGCCCAGTTATCATCATGCTGTAGGGGAGGTCTTAATCGGCCTTGGCTTTTTCAGACTAAAGATCCGACCATTCTGCAGCCTCTCTGTGACCAGTTCCCACGCAGCTGAAGCCCTTTATGGATGCGAGGCTGAACTCTCGGCCTCACAGTGTGATGACATGGAAGCACAGTTGATTGAACCTAGTTGGAATCGACTGCCAGAGCAAGTCCCTTCTTGTCAGAGTGCCATAAACAAGAGAAGAAGAATGGGATGGGGTGGGTGTCGGAGCTGCTCGCGAGAGCAGTGGGATAAACGCAGAACACCCAGTATCTGTATCCTTTGATTCTCGGCAGATTGTCAGCTCTAGCTCTCCTCCATTTCGATCTCCAGGACGTTGCAGGGTTTAGTGAAGTTCGTGCCAAAGTTTCCACCCACTCTTGGGCTGGCTTTACACTGTGAAACTCTCATGCAGCTTTAGCTGCCTGGAACCTACATGAAACAGAATTGCACTTGAGCTGCGAAGGGTTCCCACACTCCTAAACATCACATTCAAGGACTTTTCAAGGACTCTCCAGGCCCAATGTCCTCAGGGCATTCAAGGACTCCCCAGGACCCAACAGGGCATAGTTTCAGCCCGGGATTGAGGTTCATCACTGTTCCAGCACTCTTTGCTGAATGTTAACGTTCTCCTTCGCTGCTGTTTAACCTGCATCACTCGACTTGCGTCACTTCTGCGCACACGCGACTGTCAAGAGTTTTTCAAGCTGGGTGGTGCTGTAAAGCAAGGATGCACATGGCAGGAGACCAACAATCTAAAGAAATTTTTTATATTATAGCACAAAATAATAAATACGGGCACTTTCAATCACCCATTTTTATTTATGCCAAGAAACTTTCCAAGCAGAACAGATTATACAGTGAAGTATAGCACAGAGAACCACAGAGGCAGATTTCTAGATACTGAAGTATAGAAAATAAACAGTATTTCCATTGCAAGAACAATGTGCAGCATCAGCTCCACCACTGGTGGATTGCAGTGGATAAATCTAGGTTTGGCGTGGGGCGGGTGGTGACATGAATATTTTGACTATTAGCTTTTACGACAGTGTGGGTGTTGCCTATATGTTTAGAATGTACCAAACTTCTTGTTTTGCTGTATGCAGTTACACAGTGAAAATAAAGGCTTTCTGTCCTATCTATCTGTCTATCTATCTGTCTATCTATCTCTCTCTCTCTATCTCTCTCCCTATCTCTCTGTCCATCTATATCTATCTGTCTATCTATCTGTCTATCTATCTCTCTATCTCTATCTCTCTCTCTATCTCTCTCTCTATCTCTCTGTCCATCTATATCTATCTGTCTCGCTCTGTCTGTCTGTTTTTCTATCTGTGTCCATCTGTCCAGCTCTCTGTCTGGCTATCTATTTGTCTATCCATCTATATCTATCTGTCTGTCTGTCTATTATCCTGTCTATCTCTCTGTTGCTGTTTTCACATCATCTGTGGTCAGAATGCATCCTATTTGCACCTAAAACTGACTCAAATCTGTGCATCTGATTTGTTTTTTATTGCTTCTGTCAGGTTGCACAGAAAGTGTTTCCTGCAGTTCCCAGCCTGCTGCTGCACTAAAGTAAAGTCAGCCCGAGCGATCTGCGCTCCTGGGGCTCGTCTTTTTGAGGACATTCGGTGTTGAGGCCGTTCCTGTGTCTGCGCTCTCGCATTTCTGCAGCATTGTCCTGCAGATCGGCTCCTCGACACGACGGCACTCGTCCCTCAGGTCACACGTCCGTCCGGCGGCGGCGCTCAGGTCTGCAGGTCCCGAGAGGCGCCGCCGCAATTCACGCCGCCTCTTTCCGCAACTGTGTGCGTCACAGCTCAGCGTTCACACACTCTTACTGGAGGGATTAGCGTTAAATTAGAAGGTGGTAAAAAAAAAAAAAAAAAAAAAAAAAGTCAGGGTGACGAGGGAGGGGATTAGCGGCACGGAACCATTCGAGTCACGGAGCGGCTCGGTTTCCTCGAGACCCCCGGCTCTAAAGCCTCGGAGCAAATGACGGCACCGAGTGCTTGAAGTGCTGAGAGACTGCAGACCCCTCCCTCCTTCCACAGGGACGACAGAAAAGACGAGAAGATTCATTCGCAATTGATTCTGTCGGTTCCCTCAAAGCAACCCCCCCACACACTCAGTCGATTCGGGATGTAAAAGCCGCCTAATTGGCTCGGCTCTTCCTCTCATCTCCTTTTTTCCGGTTTCTTTAAACTGCCAGGGTTCAAAGCGAAGGACGTTTCACTTCTGTCTCCTTCGCCGCTACAGGTTTGAACTGGAAGGGCAGGAAGGGAATCATGGGCTGATACTTTTCATGGCCACAAGTATGTGGACGCCTGACCAGCATATCTTTGACCTTTTGAACATCCTATTCCAAAACCACCCAAAAGCAACACCCCACCCCACCCCCCAAAATTACCGCCGCCGCTCTCCTGGAAAGGCTAGTCATGCATTTTCTTATAGGGTGTAAATCGTTATGTGCATTTTTTTTTTCCTATGGGCCGTTGTCTCACCATGTGAAACATTACTACTTACATCAATATTACCTACTGATCTCCTAACCACTAGTAGTGTTGCCAGTAATTCAGTTCTTTATCTATAGCATTTATACCCAGTATTTGTGAATATGGTATAGTGTATGTCATAGTTTAGTTTTTTTTATCTTCAATGTTTTTATTGGATTTGTTTAGAATTTTATATTTTATATTGTTCTCGTCTCTGTGCAGTTGTAGCATAAGTAATTTCCTCTGAGACCAATAAAGGTTTCTGATTCTGATTTACAAAAGAGGTTTGGAGAGTGTCTGGGAATTCGTGGCCGTTCGGTCTCGAAGGGAGTTCAGTGGTGGACGTTGCGAGAGCAGTGTAGACGATTTGTCGCGCCGCCCTGGTTTGACCACGTCTGTGGGACAGACATCACGGAAGGGTCACAACCCCCACCCCCCGGACCTGGAGTCGCTCCCTGAGTTCGATCTCACGAGGCTTCGCTGAAGCAGCCGCTTCTGGGATGAACTGCATTCCAGGGATCATTTTGCACAATATGTGGAATGTGGCGCGTCACGGGGGGGCTGCCGGGGGAAAGGGGGGGGGGTGATGTTTCCTCAAACCCAACCAGCAGGTCACCGTGTTCACCACAGAAAACCACCTTTCAGACTGAGATCTTTTAGAAGGTTCCTCAAAATGAGAAACAGTATAAGGAAGAACCTCTGAGAATCAAAACTGAGAACGAGAGGAAGAACGTCTGTGTGTCGTATCTCAAAACCAGGACTACTGATTATTCTTACTATTACTGAGAAGGACTACTGGTTATTATTATTACTGTTACTGGTGAGGACTACTGGTTATTATTGATAAGGGCTACTGGTTATTACTGGTAATGATTACTGATAAAGGATACTTTGTATTACTATTGATAAGGACTACTGATCATTATTATTGAGAAGACTGACTGAGTACTTTTGATAAAGATCAGTCAGGTCAATGTGGTTTTGTCTTCTCTCTCTCTCTCACTCTCTCTCTTTCTCACTCTGTCTCTCTCTCTCTGTCTCTCTCTCTGTCTCTCACTCTCTTTCTCACTCTGTCTTTCTCACTCTGTCTCTCTCTCTCTGTCTCTGTCTCTCTCTGTCTGTCTGTCTCTCTCTCTCTCTGTCTCTGTCTCTCTCTCTCTGTCTCTGTCCTTCTCTCTCTGTGTCTCTCTGTCTCTCACTCTCTCTCTCTGTCTGTCTCTCTCTCTCTCTCTGTCTCTGTCTGTCTCTCTCTGTCTTGCTCTCTCTCTCTCTGTCTGTCTCTCTCGCTCTCTCTGTCTCTCTGTCTCTCTATCTCTGTCTCTCTCTCCCTATCTCTCTCTGTCTCTCCATCTCTCTCTCTGTCTGTGTCTCACTCTCTCTCTCTATCTCTCTCTCTCTGTC
>JBBPCX010000032.1:21835829-21847942 GCA_037974365.1 Hydrocynus forskahlii | reverse complement strand
GGTGGGAAACGCCTTCTATAGGTAGCTCTACGTAAGCTCGCTCTCTCTCTCTCTGTCTGTCTCTCTCTCTCTCTCTCACACACACACACACACACACACACACACACACACACACACACACACACAGGCACTCACGCCGGTCGCCGCGTCTCGAAGAGCGTTAGAAGAATCTGGATGACGCTGACTATCGCAGACTCGTTCTTCTCCTTGTCAAAGATGTTGGACAGCAGCTGCTCTACAGTCTCTTGTCTAGAAAAGCAGATAAATTAAAATTGTTCAGTAAACGAAATTATAACACAAACACAGGTTTCGCAGACTGAACCTGTTGGAACTGTAGTTAAACCTTTTACCAGAAAACAAATTAAGAATATTCCGTATTGTACTGTAATAATGGAACAAAGCATTTGGAAAAATCAGCGCATCAATACGATAAAGATGAATCAGTTCCAACAAAACATGCAGCGGGAGCTCTGAGGTGACGTCAGAGATTTAGTCCTGGATGGAGGAACGTACTTCTCCAGTGTGGCCAGCAGCGGGTCGGGCTCGGAGCAGCCCTGTACCTGGAACATCTGATCTCTACTGAGGCGGATGATCTCACACAGAGACTGGGACGCGTTAGAGTGTCTCTGTAGAGGAAACATGAATCAGTCAGTCAATAAATCTGTGAATCAATCCAATCAACCAATCAGTGAGTGAATCAATGAATGAGTGGATGAATCAATGAGTGACTGAATCCTCCCCATCAGTCGTGGTTCAGAGTTCGCCGCTTCAGTCATTCATGGATTTTTTCTTGTTTGCGGAATCCCCGCAAATTCACGGAAACCACAGGTATCCCCTGCTTTTTTTTTTCTTGGTGGCAATATGTATTTGTTTCATGCATTTTTGTGCCAAATCAAAAAATATATATAACTTACTAACTTTGTAACAAATACTAATTTAAATTCAGCTACATTTCCATATAAAAATAACTATAAATGAAAGGCGTCTTGGGATGGTGAAATACTGCTGTACTCGGACGGGAGGTTTGAAAGTAGCCAATCCGAAAGCATTCTATATTTCTCCTCGCTGCTGATTGGCTGATGCCTTGTGACGCATCTCTGGCAGCTGCAGCTGTAAATTCCCGCATTTGAATAGTTGAAATTAACGTGTTTTGGGAGTATATTTAGGGTTTACAATATAAAAATAGGCATTTTCTTTTACCACATCACAAATTCACGGTTTTTCACAATTTGTGGGTGCTACTGGAACGTAACCCTTGTGAATTTCGAGGGTTGGCTGTATATAAATCAATGAGTCAATAAGTGAATCAAACAAATCAATAAGTGAAAGAGTGCATAAATCAAATCCATCAGCACAGAGTACAATGTGGTGTTCACTCACGTCCTCGTCCTGAGAGGGCTGTAACATGTCCACCAGCCGCTGGATCACCTTCTCCTCGTTCAACCACTGGGTGAGCAGAAGAGAAAGCAAACCTTCACTAATCACTAAAACAACATTTCTCATCATCTGTGCATCACGTCCTGGAGCAGGAGAGTCAAACTCTGGTCCTGACAGGCCACAGCTCTGTACAAATCAGTGTTTTCTCTCTTCTAACAATCAAACTCTCGCCAGTGAAATTCAGGCGAGTTAAACGAGTGGAACACTAAACTCTGCTGGAGCATGGAGATAACAGAGCGACCTTTCAAACTGACGACAAATCACAAGAGCAGTCAGATGGAGGCAATAAAGAAATAAAGCTGCACTCACGCTTAAAACGTCTTGCCTGAGCTGCTGAGGCTCGATGCAGGTGAGCATCCTGAGGAGAAGGTCCATGATGGCTGAGGTTCCTATGTGTTTGATCATTAGATCCACAAAATCTTCCCTCTTTCTCAGAAACTCCACAATCTACAAACACACACACACATCAGTCTATACGGTTCACACATTGTGAGGCAGGACTGAAGGGTTTTGTTAGACATAAAGCACAAATACTTAGTCAATCAATTATACATTCAGTCATTATGCTCGTTCTGTACCATCCAACAGCTCCGATCAGACTCGAAGTTTCAAAACCTGAAGATTCATTTCAGATCACAAATAGGTCAGATAAATGAAAAAAGTAATTTAAAAGCCAAGGTTCTCTTTTACTATGTGAATGTCACCCTAAGTACTTCATACTTAACTGTACAACTGAAAATAAAAACTTTTATTGTAAATGACCTCTCGAGGGCCACCTGCAGTACCTTCACTGTCCACCAGGGGACTGTATGAACCTGGTTTCACACCGCGGTGAAACGGCGTTACCGATATTCCGTCTGTATCAAGCGGCTCCGGCCCTCACCTGCTCCGGCTTCCTGCCGATGAGGATGCTGAGGACTTTGCTGAAGAAGCTGGCCAGGAGAGGGTTTAGAGGAGGCTCGTTCTGCAGAAAGCCGTACAGTTTCATCAGTAAACTCTCGTCTTCACCTAATCTGTCGTTGATCTGCCCAACGTCTGAAGTGAGGAGCTCGCAGGATATGTTGGGGTACCTGAGAGATAGAAACAGAATCTCAGAAACATCTAAACGTTATACAAGCAGCTGTTTTATTAGATGTCAGAACTCAATCTTGTCCTTTGCGTGGTAAATGTAAACACGAACAAAAAATTATGCAATTATCTTCCTTTAAACAATCAATATGGTTAAAATTAGGGCTGGGCAATATGGCCTAAAATCTACATTGCGGTATAATTTGAAGCATGTGCAGTTAGAATATATATTACGATATATTCATATTCTTTTCTTATATAAATATATATATATATTTAAATATACGTCAATATGACTGTTTCTGAACATACTCACATACCAGATACATTTCAACAGAATAAACACACTTCAAAAGTACAGAATGCAATTTTAAGAACATTTATTGCGCAAAACTTATATTTAAAAATTACAAAAACTTAAGTAATTTTTAAGATGTGTAACTTTGTCATACAGTTTGGGCATTTCAGTTTGATAAAAGTGTTTGCGGCTAGGTACCTCGTAACATGGATCGAGTCTTAATCATGTTCTGAAAGCCGCTTTTCTCCACTGTAAGAAACGACACCATGTCCTTACACAGGTACACGGTAATGGCATTTATAATATCAATCCACCACCGACTCTTTTTGTCAGGACGCAGTTTTTGGCTTTCTTCGTATTCCAAACTGTGCTTCGTTTTGAGGTGATAAAACAAGTTACTTGTATTTCCTCTCTCCGCTATTAGGCCTCGTCCACGTTTGAACCTTGGATAAATGAACGCACTCTGAACGCCACAGGCGCTTTTGTAGCGTTTTGTATCCACGCTTGATTGACTTCAGTGAGGCGTTACACTGGGCTCGTTTGACACTGTTTAACTCCAGCCCGCAGCCCGATGTGTAGTTTCGTGTATTCACCTGTGGGGGCAGTAATTATTCTCTCCAGATTGTTTACATGTTGGCCATCTTGATTTGTAGTTCTACACTGAAAGCTTTGTAGTTCTATGCTGAAAAGTTTTATTCTTTATTAAAACTTACAATCTATATTATTGTTTTAAAAATCCTGATACGGCGCCGTAGGCAGGAGAGGATTTCGGCAGAAATTTGACACGGGGCTGAACGCCCGTGTGGATGCTGGGATTCACTCCAATGAGCAGAAAAACGGTCGGCGCTCAGTCCGCGCTCACCTGGCACCACGAACACCCGAAAAACACCTGATTCAGATGCCCGTGTGGACGAGGTCTTACTGTCGCCTGGCATACTTTGCAGATTATATTTTTCTGCTCAACATCCGACTCCTTCAACCCAAACCAGATCCATATGACGGACGTTGCACCGGTCTTCTTTACGAGCACCTCCTCCTCCTCCTCCCACCCGAGTAAGCTCCATGCTTGCAGCCGCTGCCATGCTTTCGACCAAAACAGGCGCAGCTTGATGCGCTATCGCGGTAGACCGGTACAGTCAAAATCTCTACCGCTGGCCAAATTCATATCGTTTCTACCGTATACCGCTTATACCGCCCACCCCTAGTTCAAATATGAAAATATATTTATAAAAATAAATTAATTTTGACAGTAAGTGGCATTGCAGTTAAAGTTACCCTCGCCTATGGAAACCACGGGGCTTGCACTCGAGCGCTGAGAATCGAACACACAGCATTTTTGAATCTTAATGCTGTGTTAAGACCTCAGATGTTTTTATATGGTGGTAGTGTTTCCACCCTTGCAAATTAAAACGGCACTACACTGGTTACAAACGCAACTGTCGTTTGTTTTGGTAAAATGCAACCAGTAAAATGCTCCGTCATCACGCTGGAAGCAGAACAAGTCCAAAAGAATCATTAGAGGAACCGATAACGCTGAAGGTAAACAATTCTGGTGCTTTGCAAAATTAGAACCGGTTCTAAATTGGAACCGGGTTTCGATCCCCACCCTTATTGCTGAAAAGATGTGGTGAATCTTTGCTGCTGTGATTAAAGGCAAGAGTAAATTCTGCGACAGAAGCATGCAGCTATAAAGTAAAGTAAGATCTTGTGCTGGCGAGCAGTTCTTACTTGTATTTAATTTTCTCCTCCACGTCGTCGTTGGGCTCCTGAGTGATGAAGCCCACAAGGTCCTCCATGCACTGTGGCCGCACTAGGAAGTCCACCAGCTTGTGGTTCTGAGCTTTACATTCCTGTAGAACGTCCTCCTCGTCCATCACCTCCGTCAGGGTCACGTCCTCCTTGTCCAGGAGTGTGTCGATGTGCGACGTCGTGTGCAGGTCAAATTTCCAAAACATGGTGCTTCTGTAATCAGAACAAAGTTTGAGTCATCGGCGACTAACACTGCAATAACCATCAGCAGCCGGTATACTGGGCAGCAAATTACCACAAATACTGGTTTGGAGCACATCAAGACACCGTAACACTACCGCAACACGTTTAATGATAATCATGACATTGCATGTATAGAGGTAACAAACCAAACACTAGTTTTAAGCCAATGATATTTGCAGAAGAACTTTCTGAAGAACTTACCTGAGCGTAGCAGAGCTCAGAGGGTAAAAACTCTGATTAAAAAGAAAAGAATGCTTGAACTCTTCGGGACTTCTGGCCCATTCCAGGCGCGGCGGGCAGGAGAGAGACGCTACAGAACAGAGCAGCCCTCGGCCACAGCAACACACTCAACACACACCTGAAACACACAGAGCACTGTAATTACACACACACAAGAAAACCACAGGCTAAACAAGGCGCAGAGAGGAGGTCATGTCTTTAGAGCTCTATTTTGGTCCGTGAGTCAGTTCTGTTCGATCGGTGAAGTAGACGAGAGGCTACAGAGGAACGTCAGCACTTCTGAAGCTCTGGACCAGGAACAGGTCACGATTCTCAAATATCCAAACAGCCATTCATTTATATAAATCGTTACCAGGCAGGTTGTGTTAACACGTTTCCACCACTAGAGGGTGGCAGTAATGCACCATAAAGCTGTTTGCCAACCGAAATTAAACAACAAAAAATGACAAAGAACACATTTTTCCACAAACAACGAAAAAACGTGTTCTACAGAAAGAGTGAGAGAGTCTCTCTCTCTGTCAGTCATCTGGAAGCAGCCTATCAGAGTAAAGCGGACAAGGAGGAGGCGGGGCTTATGGATCTGGGCGCAACATCAGTCGTGTAACTTTACAGGTTTCAAATTCATTAATACGAACCCACAAAGTAACAAAACAGACAAACAAACATACAAGTTTAAGCTTGTAAACACCAGTTCAGGATTTCTATTCCTCTCAGATTTAAGGTTTACTTTTACCTGAGCTTGAGCGGAATACATTATTTCATTCCTTCACAACATCTCACCTCTGTAAATGGTGTCCGGCACTTTTTTGGGGGTATTGGACTGTTTTCAATGGTATTTTGAGGGTATTTGACAGTATTTTGGGGGTACTGGATATTTGTTGGTATTTTGGGAGTTTTTAAAGCCATACTGTCTACATTTCTGTAATATTGTTATATTGCGGTATATCACTATCCTACTTCTAACAAAGGTACATTTGATACCGTTACACTAAACAGACAAAAATGATTATTTGTGTGGAAGCCCCCATTGTGTTTAAATTCTGTTAATTAAGATACTGCATCCTCTCTGTATGAACTTCATTTTTATTGTAACAATATTATTTGCTAATAGTAATATTATTTAATCATAGAAATGTTACTGCGATGTTGTTGCCGATGTTAATCTGATTACAATCTTGATTATTCATCAAATATATCTAACCAGTGTTTGACAGGGTGACCAATCACAGCTCCAGGTGAGTTACTGGGTGTTCTGCTGAATCGAGGTCTTCATGTAATCCAACAAAAGTCTCATTTTTAACCGTTAAAGATGTCGGAGAATCGGTCGATGATTGGGCGGAGCTACACTTTAAATGTGTTGGTTTTGACATCACAAAAACGGATTTGAAAACAGGCCATTTTTGTATCGTATTTTCCATATATGGACTGTTTGGATGGAGGCAGTAAATGTACCATTTGAAACAATATGTACAGAATTTTAATTCCAGAAAGGCGAAGATATGGGCCCTTTGATATCTGAAAGGTATCGAGATAAAAAAATATGTGGCAGTAAAATCACAACTCTGATATTTAGACCACATCGTGCAGCTCTAACTGCTACTCCTGTGTGTAAGAAGGTAATTAATTAAGGTAAAGGTCGTTTGTCTTATCCGGCTTTGCGGTTTTCTGTAAAAAAAAAAAAAAAAAAAAGTCTCAGTGCAGAATCAGCGAAAGCGATGTTTTCTCCTCCGGAGCTGGAACTCGGACAGGCAGCAGTGGGGTTAGAGGTCAGAGAGCCGTCCGGCTGAAGTTCTCCAGGGGCCGAGAGGAACGAGAGGAAGGAACGTGTATTAATAGCCTGTGGGAGGCCGGCGGGTCATTGAAGGCTCAGACGCGGGGGGGGTGTTTGTGGCCCAGACGCTACAGCGGCCAGCACACTGCCCCATATCCTAAACACTGAATTAACTTTAACACACAGGCGCTCAGAGCTAGTCCAGGTCCAGCCTTAGACCGGAATGGTAAACCTCCAGCCTCTGCAGTTTAATCCTAGACTTAATCGGCTTAACTGGGCTTAATTCACGTCCAGAAAAACGGCTCTAAACGGTTAAGAGGAAAAAACACACTGCATCCACAATCGCTGCTCTGCTAACGACTCTGTGATCCTCCGAAAGTGAACGTTAAACAGTTTTAACTCTAAACATGATTTAGGAGAGACGATACAGCAAGTGTGAAAGAACAGGCTCAAAATATCTCGCGCTGCCACGTCTCCGGGTGCGCTAGCTAAAGTTAGTTTAAGGCATGCCCCTCCGTCGACACAGCAACACTATTTTACTCACTGTATGTGACACGGCATCAAACGGAAACAAAAAAGGAAACAGATAAAATGAAATTAAAACTAAGGACAAAAAAAAAACAAAAACAAACAACAACTGCCTATGTCCTAAAATGTAAGACCATGTAAATTTAGGATGCCGATGTGGTGTGTAATACATTCAGAAGTTAGATAAACATCCAGGATCTACCGAGAAAAACGTGCTGTGACAAATCGTGCCATAATTTACCACAAAAACGCCAGGACTGACACACACACACACACACACACACACACACACACACGGATCTCAGAGAAACCACTCCTGAACCTGCACACACCTGGGAACCTCCAGCAGAACCAACACGGGAACCTTCAGCGGAACCAACACGTGTGAGATACTACACCAGAGACACAACTAAAAAAGTTTTAGAGGGAAAAACTCAGTAAAAAATCTAAATGTCACATATGGAACTTTTCAACAGCTTCTTCTGAGCTCTGAATCTGAAACACCTTCAGTCTTTCACACAAAAACCAGAGTAATAATCCAGAATAAAACAGAGAAACTTCACTTCGGGAAACACCGGAATAAACAGTGTCATCAGAATTATCACGACAGGTGTTTGTGCTTCTGTTCCTTCAGTGTTTGAAACCGCTTTTAATAACTTACTGCCCTTTGGAAGATTTGTGTGTCATTACACCACAAATTCAGCCTGTTTAGAGTTAAACGTGCAGTAAAACGTAAACAACAAACAAAAGCTACAACTCCAAATAATAAACATTCAGACAAAACCAGTCCCCACTGCTACACACTGGACATCTGAAACAGGATGGCTTCAGGAACCCTGAACCAGTACAGAGAGCAGCCTTATCAAATAATAATAATAAAATTTAAATTCACTGACCAAACACAACTGCCGTTGTCAAGCTGACAGTCTAACGCCCAACCGATCAGACCACATTACAGACAGAATATCAGTACTGCAGTTTTACTGTTACACATTACTACTGCAATGCCTATCAATATATCATCATCACTTTTCTGGAACTAAAAAGGATTCGAGCCAATAAATATTGTTTCAAATGGTACATTTCCCCCTCCACCCATACAGTCCATATCTGGAAAATAAGATACAAAAACAGCCCATTTTCAAA
The DNA here is from genome assembly GCA_037974365.1 of Hydrocynus forskahlii. Lineage (NCBI taxonomy): Eukaryota > Metazoa > Chordata > Actinopteri > Characiformes > Alestidae > Hydrocynus > Hydrocynus forskahlii. The sequence continues at coordinate 21,839,462 of JBBPCX010000032.1, read as the reverse complement.
TAACAGTTTTCGTGATGTCACAAAACCAACACATTTACCTATCTCCTAAACCTGTTTATGTCAGTCCATTCATACATCAATTCGTCAACACTTTTAATAGTTAATGACAAAAATAATTAAACTTTTGATGGACTACATGAAGACCTCGATTCATCAGAACACCCTGTCAGAAACAGTGATTTGACAGATTTTCTGTGCTTCTGTGATATCAGGATTACAGACACCGACATCACAATGATTCACAGACAACATATAGCACACCCCTAGTTAAAAGCAATACAAGCATCTTAATCAAATTATAATAAATTTTATGATCCAGACCGACCCGGTAGTCTAATGCTCAACCTGTCAGGTCTCATTACCACACTCATTACCAACACCGCCATGTAACACCACGCTGTGGCCTTTCTCCCATAAAACCCTCACTCCGTGGTTATACTTTCACCAGATGCTGAGGTTTTCTCCTCTGGAACATCTGAAGAAGCTCCAAACTCCTCACACTTTGGGACACACTAAGCCACGACCTAAAGCTTTAAACTAAGACTTTTTTGGTGGAAATGTTTGCACGTTTTACACCAGGCAGAGAGATCATAAACAGAAATGACACACAAACATACACACAAACACAAAAACACACAGTAACACACAGACAAACGCACATATACACACACAGAGACAGATAGACACACAAACTGGGTTTGTTTTTATCTCCCCGGCTGTCTGTCCCCCAGTCGGCTGCTGGCCGGGTCAAGACCCGGAACCGGCGCCCCGTCGATCAGACTTGACCGACTGTTCGATCAAACCGGTCGATGGTGAGATTGAAGACCTGTATTTCACACAGCCCCGGCCCCTTCTCTCCCTCTCCCTCGGTCTGGAGTTCCTCCGGGCCCGGCGCTGGCTGTGCTAACGCTAAAGCTAACCCCCGCACTGACACACCGCTAGCGTTAGCATTAGCTCTATCCCTCCATGCCGATAAAGAAAGAGATGCTCTCCGGAAAAGTTCCGGGACAAGTTCCGTGGTGATCTGTGTCCCGGTCTGAGTCGGTCCGGACGGGGTAGAGCGGGTCGGGTTCTGGAGAACGGCGCCGGGCCCGCCGCGCGCAGCGGAAACACTTTAGCTTTAGCGTTAGCTTAGCGCGCTAGGCTAACGGAGAAAAGAGAGCGGAACCGGAGAGAAACCCACCGAGCAGCGGCCACGGGCCCGGCATCCAGCTCGGGTGAGTCCGGGCTCTCAGAGGACAGGAGAAGGAGAGCAGTCTGAGCGGTGAGAGGAGGTTAAATCCTGGACAGATCTGAGCCTGACAGAAACACAAACACGGAGCTCTCGCTCTGTTCACCAAGATGGCCCTCGGCCCCCTCCCCCAACCATAGACACCAAACACGTCCATCAAAACCCTGCCCGGCGCTAACTGGCTGACACGCACGTCAATCACGCCGCGGCCATTTGAAACGCAGCTACAAACCCACGGCGATGTTGTTTTTCAGCTTCAGAAAACCCACTGTTGCGGCCGAGCGACACAAAAGAACCGAATTTAACATTTTTCTAGCAATTAAAGATACTCCGTTATTCATTAAGGTCCTTTTTAAAAAATCCAAACCGCATCTCTGGCCACGCCCTCCGGCACGGCCGCGAGCCAATAAACTCCTCGCATGGAACGAAAAGCCGAATTCTGATAGGACGTCGCACCACGAGCCCGCCTCCGCAACTGAAAGTAAAATCCGCATCAAAGTACGTCTTCACAATTTCCACACAAAAACATGTAAAATCTCCCACAAACGAAACGTCTCACCGAACTGTCTGGGGCGCGTCATGGTCCTCCCATGTCTGGACGATTAAACATTTAAACAAAAGCAGAAAAAAGATAGAAACACAGAAGAAAAGCTGCTGCTCTTCAGACTTGCCCGGTTACTCACAACGCCTTAGCAACAACGTGACGTCACCGCGATGGACAGGGCCGCCGGCCAATTAGAGACGAGCTCCCTCCTGCAGCAGGGCTCCTGGACTGGTGAAGCAGGGCTGGCCCACAGATCCAGCACACACCTGATCAGAACTGGGTGATCCCTTCATACCAGCTCCTGGCGTCTTCATGTGCATGAACATCTGGTCATGATGTTCTCCAGACCTTCCTTCCTTTACAGATCAGAAGGTCCATTTCCACTAATTCAAATATAGGTCAGACTGTCCAAGGATCATTCAGGCCATGAGGCGAAGCAGCCGCCCGGATCAGCGTGGCACAGTAAATTGGACCTGACATCTGACCCGTTAGAGGCGGTTCAGAAACCCGCCGGCACGATGGCACTGAAGGCTGGACGGAGATGGACACGATTCACACTAAACTCTAAATCAGAATTAGCGATTTTATTTAATAAGATCTTTACTCTCGAGTCATTCGTCCAGACAGAAGCTCACATTACTCTAGACACTACTGAGAGAGAACAAGAGAACACAGAGGGAAAGCATTAACAACTATTTACATTATCAGTCATGGCTTATTGTGTTATTTATTCCTCTTTTTTCAACATTTCTACATAATACAGTGTATGAGATCCATCAGAATAGGTTTTCGTCAGTTTTAGATAAGTTACTGACTGTAGAACCATAGAGTGAGCAGGCTTTAAACATTCTAGATAAGTCACTGACTGTAGAACCATTCTGTAAGCAGGTTTCACATACATCCGTTCTCGATACATCAGCATCGTAGAACCATAGTGTAAGCAAGTTCAGCCAGTTCTAGATACATCACTGACAATAGGGTTGTAGTGCAAACAAGTTTAAAACATTCTAGATAAGTCACAGGCTGTAGAACTGCAGTGTAAGCAGGTTTCAATTAGTTCTAGATACATCACTGACTGTAGAGACATAGTGAAGCAGAGATCAGTCTGTTCTTGATCCGTCACTGACTGTTTAGCCATACAGTATGCAGCTTTTGTTCTAGATACATCACTGAAGAGCCACAGGTTTCAGTCAGTTCTCGATACATCACTCACTGTAAAGCTGTAGTGTAGGCAGATTTCAGGCAGTTCTAGATACATCATTAAGTGGAAAGCTGTATTTCAAGCCAGTTCCAGGCAGTTCTAGATACATCACTAAGTGGAGAACTGTCATTTAAGCCGGTTCCGGGCAGTTCTACACATATCACTGACTGTAAACGTGTAGTGTAAGATGTCGCTGACTGAGATGTAGAGTAAGCTTGAATCAGTTCTAGATACATCACTTACTGTTAACCCATTCTATATGCAACTTTTTGTTCTAGATACGTCACTGTCTATAGAGCCACAGTCATCTCGAGTCATTAGTGCGGACAGAAGCTCCCATTAAACCAGACTGTACTGAGAGAGAACAGGAGGACAATAATAAATTATTTGCATGGTCAGTCATTGGGATTATTGTGTTATTTTTATGTTATTATTGTACTTATTCTGAACATTTCTACATAATTCAGTCTTTCAGAGTCATTCAGTGTGTGTTGAGTGTGTCTAGTGTGTGTTCAGTATACGTTCAGAGTGTGTTCAGTGTGTGTTTGGTTGATTGGAGAGACTCTGATTTCTCCCCAGTGTTGGTGAATGGAACCAGACGTCTCCAACACTAATATAGTGGAGGTGAATGGAACCAGACGTCTCCGACACTAATAT
>JBBPCX010000032.1:21779660-21798773 GCA_037974365.1 Hydrocynus forskahlii | reverse complement strand
GTTGGAACTCCTTTATCTAGGCTCCTTGTATCTTTAGGCACTTTGCAGCCTGTCAGTAAAACATTTGTTCACATTTCAGAGGTGACTGTTTGACAGAAAATAGTATTTTTGCACCAACAAGGCGATTCAAAAGAAAATATAAAGAAATTAGTGCCTCAAGACTTTTGTACAGTACTGTAAATTGTCCAGATATTCAAAGGAAGAGTGATAATGACGTATGTATGTGCTTAAAATTTCAGCTCCCAAAACTTTTTATTTATTTATTTATTTTTAAGTTAGAATCAACTTTAGTATCCACTTTATTGAGATTTGAATCATTATAGAGATTATGAGAAGTACTGACTGACTTTAACTGTGTTTATGGCCTTGCTGGATCATCGGAATCCAAATCTCTCCGTGTTCCTCCAGGTGGTGATGATGAAGAAACCGATGCACGTGTTGATCCTTACGAGCTGCTGGAAAGTGTGGAGATTCTCTCCAAAATCCCAAAAGATTTCTACGAAAAAATTGTAATTCCCAGCCCACTCAAAATGCTTCCAAACTGGATACATTTCTGCTCTCCAGGGCCTGAGCGGTGATCCCAGCCCGAGTGTTTGATTATTTGCATTGCCTGTTCTCTCTTTTCCTTTGTAGGAAGCAAAGAAATGGCAGGAAAGGAAGGAAGCACTGGAAGCACTGGAGGCCCTCACAAAGAACCCCAAACTGGAGGGTGGAGATTATGGGGACTTGGTCCGTGCTCTCAAAAAGGTAACGAAGCCTCCTTGATTTAACTGACCTATTCGTACTCACTCACTGATGCATCATTTCAAAGCAAGGTTGGACAAGCTTCATTTAAAGTAAGCAAAATCCCTTCTGAACCTAAATACATTTTATCAGCTCTGACACCGAGTTTAAAGTATTTTTCCATTTCACATGTTTTGTAAGCATGTGTGGTTATATTTTCCCACTTTTCTCACGTACTCTTGATAATGTTAATACAGTGATAAATATACCATGTGAAATATCACTGTTATTGATCTCTATGCAACAGAGATCAATATCACTATTGATCTCTATTTCATACAGTAACAAGTTACTTATCTATAGTATTTATACTCGAGCATTTGTGTACATAGCATAGTGTGTATTTTATATAGAGTATTTTCTGCAGTTTTGAATTGGTTGTAATTTGACTTCATATTGGTTTTTGTCTGTGTCTCTAGTGTCTGTGCAGTCGTAACATAAGCAATTTCCCCCGGGATCAATAAAGGTTCTGATTCTGAAATTTGTCAGTGGTGGAACCTAGTGGGTAGGATACTTGCCTCTGGACCAAGAGGTCATGGGTTCGAATCCTACCTTCAGCACACCACCACTGGGTTCCTGAGCAAGACCCTTATCCCCAAGTTGCTCCAGGGAGACTGCCCCCTGTAGTTAGAGAATGGAAGTTGCTTTGGATAAAAGCGTCTGCTAAGTGCTGTAAATGTAAATGTCGTGTCGAACCTTCTGATTTTGAAACAGTCTAGCTCATTATGATTGCAGTATAATGTCACTAGAATCTGTTCGAAATGTGCTACAGTTCTGCATTAGGTTAAAGTGTTTAGTAAAGCTTGTTCAGGCTGTGAAAGAAGACAAGTAGGTGGAGCGCAGACAGTTTAACCGTGAAATGGAGCACTGAGAGTGTCGTGTCTTCCGCTGTGCAGGTTGTAGGCAAAGATGCCAACGTGATGCTGGTGACCCTGGCGGCCAAATGCCTTGCTGCACTGGCAGCAGGACTGCGGAAGAAGTTTGGAACATATGCAGGCCATGTAAGTCGAGATCCTTTGAAATAGATCAATAAATTATTTTTATAACATTGTTTTAATCGGGTATAAACCCATTTAATGTCTCATCATCTTAAACAAATAGAGATTGGATTGCATTACTAAAATTTCAATAAGGCAAACATGTTTACTTTGTTCTCAAAGGTGGTGCCAACTATTCTTGAGAAGTTCAAGGAGAAGAAACCTCAGGTGGTCCAGGCCTTGCAGGAGGCCATCGATGCCGTCTTCCTGACTGTGAGTGTTCAGAACATTGTTTTAGTTCTAATTATTCATGAACTATGCATGTCACATACAGGAGTTTTCACTTAGTATTTAACATTAGGCCTAACTTTTTAAATAAACAAATTCATTTACTTATACATACATAAGTAAATTGTGTGTATGTAAAAGACTGGTGTCACGTGTAGGAGTTGAGTGGGTGGGGGAGGAACTGCAACAATATCAAACTGTTCATTTTGCCCCACAGACAACACTTCAGAACATCAGTGAAGACGTGCTGGCTGTCATGGACAACAAGAACCCGTCAATCAAACAGCAGGCCTCGCTTTTCCTGGCCCGAAGTTTTCGGCACTGCACTCCCACCACTTTGCCAAAGAGCGTCTTGAAGCCGCTCTGCGCCGCTTTCCTCAAGGTGCCTGAACACTCTGCATGTACAAATCAAGCTTCATACTGGTTTTAATCGTCTATAGAGATTTAACCCTGAAAAGTGACTTTTAATCAGGATTATTTTGTTTGTTCTACGTTAAGGTTCACTGTGTAGAAGTACATTAGACACAAGACAATATAAACAATAAATAATTCGATTCCACCTAATGTAGATGTAAGTGTAATACAAAAGTAGCTTTTAACTGCGTAAATGCAAGCATGTGGAGTATTGCACAATAACAGTATGAATAGAGTTCAGTATGGTGCTGCATGTGAAGAAATCGCACAGTAACAGCCATTTGAATGTATAGAAGTCAAGAGACTGAGGAATATGATGAGTCTTTTGGAGTTTATAATATATAGCAATGCACATGGAAGGACATTGGAGGCTACTGGGCTTATTGTGTCTTCACAGTCACTAAATATTGCACATAAACAGACGTTTAGCACCATATTTGTATTATGAGGTGTTCGAGTTAGCACATTTAAGTTTTGATTAGAAAATAATACTGTCTTTAAGAATTTGACTGAATTTTTCATTTTATGATCCATCTTTTACTGTACAGGTATAATGTTATTGTACTCTGATGTAATCTGTTGCCAGTCCTAGTGCATCTTGTGCCAGTCAGGCCTCACTCCAGCTGGCAGGCCAGGCTGGCACTGGTAAACAATAGAACATTTTTTTGTAAAGGGTCATAAACGTGATCCTTCATCTCTTCTTTGTCACAGCAAGTGAACGATTCTGCTCCAGAGGTGAGGGATGCTGCATTTGAGGCCTTGGGCACGGCCATGAAGGTGGTGGGAGAGAAAGCAGTTAACCCTTTCCTGGCCGATCTGGACAAACTCAAACTGGATAAGGTAAAGGAGCTACCTGGATGATTATGCAATTGCAATTATGGTGCTACATATTGTGATTGCTATGAGTTTTTAAGATATTAAAGGGCCCATATCATAGAAATCTGAAATCAGATGCTACACTTCTAATTTTGCTTGTATAAATACAGGCGTGTTGTTCAATCTCCTCTGTGAAAGGTTCTGTAGCCGTCAGAGTAAGGAATCTGAGACGTCACACTGTGATTAAAAGGTTAAACTTGCTGTTTTGGACTTTCCTGCAGTTTAATGTACCTGTACTCCAGTAGATACACTTACAGTTGGACCTTGAACAATGACAGCTCTGATGTCTTCTTTTCTTCACACACAGATAAAAGAATGTGCAGATAAAGTGGAGCTTGCTGGAGGGAAGAAAAGTGGAGGAGGAGAGAAGAAGGAGAAACCTGCTGTTAAAGCTCCTCCTGCAGAGGAGCCTCCACCCAAAGCAGCTGCGGGTCCTCCTAAAAAAGCTCCTCCGGCCAAAGTAAGTTGAGCAAAGTGTCAGTATCCCTTTGCGTTACTGAATCTGTGGTAAGAGTTTGAAGCAAGCTCAGTATATGTTAAACCCTTTTGATGAAGTTAACATTGTAATTTTCCAGGCTGCAGCTCCAGCCAAAAAGGGCAAAGCCACTTCTGCACCCAGTGCCAAGTCCAAGAAAGGTCCAGACACAAAAGAAATAGTAGAGACAGAATTATCTGTAAGTGCACTAACCAGTAAAACAGTCCAGCCATACCAACAGCCTCAGTTACAGTGTTTTAATAGGTGTGTTATTTCTTCAGCTGGAAGTGTGTGAGGAGAAGTCGGCCGCCGTGCTCCCAGTTTCCTGCATGCAGCTGCTGGACAGCGCAAACTGGAAGGAGAGGCTAGCTAGCATGGAGGAGTTTCAGAGGGTAATTATTAGTGTGATTGCGTTAGGTTTTATTTTTGTTATTATTCTTTTTATAGCTGGAATTTGGCGCCTCTTCTACTACAGTTTTTGACATATTGGTATGGTTCCAACACCAAAACATCAAATCATCCTTAAATCATATTTTTAATTTTAAAATAAAAAATCATCAGCCCACAGCTATGTGTGCTTTTCGCATTTAATGTCCCCTCAGTAAAATGCCACACAGTGTTCTGGTCTGATTTTTTTTTTTTTTTTGGTAATTATTATTTTGCCCATAAAACCAATGTAATCACACTTTGCATTTTCTACAGTTATAATTGCTGTCTGGTGGTTGTTGTTGTTGATGATGATGATGATAAAAAGTAGTGGTAGTAATATCATCATTAGTATTGTTGCTGTATATTTTTCACTCTTTTGCTCACTCTCCTTTGTGCACTCTCACTTTTCTCGATAATGAGCAATCCTAGCAGACCTAATGGAACCAAAACTGCATTAGCAGAATTGCTGAGTTGTGTATCTCTGCGTCTCAGGCTGTTGAACAGATGAACAGAAGTGAAATGCCTTGCCAGGCATTAGTCAGGATGTTGGCGAAGAAACCCGGTTGGAAAGAGACCAATTTTCAGGTAGGCCTCTTTCATAGTGACTGTACCATCACAGCAGGGTGGTGGACTCTGAGAGAGTGTCTAACGAGGGGAACTGAACAACTGGACATTCATACTGACCTAAATCAAGAAAGGAAAGCGTACATATTCTCATAAATGATGTAAGATGAGTGAAAGACACTACACGAAAAAGCCGATGTACTGTGAGCCCCAGCGTTTAGAATTAAATAAGATCATTACTGACGTGAGTAGAGCCTCAGACATGTAAGCCTTGGTTCTACCTCTGTTCAGGTGATGCAGATGAAGCTCAACATCGTGAAGCTGGTTGCGGAGAAAGGTTCCTTCTCCAAAACGTCTGCCCTTGTGGTGCTGGACGGCCTGGTGGACAAGATCGGGGACGTGAAGTGCGGCAGTAACGCCAAAGAGGCTCTGACTGCTATCGGAGAGGCCTGTGCGCTGCCCTGGACAGCTGAACAGGTCGGTCCAATCTTTTTTTATTTTAAAGATAAGGTCCTCTAGTAATATCATTAATAAAACTTTGTTGAACTTTACTGAACAGTAAGTACTACTTAATGTCATTAAATGTCCTACTCTGTGTGTTGTTCAATGTTTATGTATAATTACTTGGGCTGGGCAAAAACACATTATTGCATGAACGCATTTTTAAAAATCCTTTTATTTTGAAAGTTTTTTGCTTTTTTGTGTTTTTGTGCTCGTGTGTTCATGGAGCAGGCAGCTCTGCATCCCTGGTTTTCATGGTGGTCATGGACAAAAGTAATGGGACATCAGAACATTACACCAACAGGGACTTTAATAACACTGCATTAAGATACATAGATTTTCAAATGGAGTTGGTCTCCTTTACAACTGCTATAATGTTCTGGACTCTGAAGGGAACTTATTTTTCTGTAACAAACTAAATAAAACGTGAAAGCCCTGCAGTGGCGAAGAGCTTTGGTTTTATATATGATTTGATTATAGTAATGTTTAAGTTCAGATTTACTGAAATATTTGAACTGTAACTGTGTTAAAGGGACTCTGCTGGTAAATCAAGGTATAAATTGGCAGATAATCGACAATTCATTTTTTTCCCTCTGCGTCAGATTAATGCATTTCCAGGATAGCTCTGTTTTGCTGAGGGTAGGTGGAGGGCTGGTGTCTATCATTACAGTGGTTGGAACACATTTTAAAAAGACAATGTCCGTGTTTGTTTGGGGATTTTTTTCTGAAACTTTGTAATAAAGCATGTGACTGCCAGCAGTACATTACAATACATTTTTGCAGATGCTGTTATCCAAAGCAACTGAGAGTTTTTGTGCATCATAAATGTTGGTGAATTCAGTGTTAGGAGTCTTGCCCAAGGACTCATTGGTATAGTGTGGTGAGCTGCCCAAGTTAGGAACCGAACCCAACTCTCCTGCTTGGAACATAGCAATGTTATCCACCACACTAACCAACCACCCAGTAATGTTAGTTTATAGTGAGTAAATCGGCCTGGGCCCTTTTTAATTGCTCTGGTTCTTCATTGCATAACACCAAATCTTAATCCGTTTTAATAAACACTCCTTTCGGTAGCTGTTGGCCTAGTGGTTTGGACGTTGCCCCTGCAAGCAGAAGGTTGTGGGTTCGAATCCCAACACTGCTAGTGTCATCACTGAGGTTCCTTTGAACAAGATACCGTCCCCACACTGCTCCCCGGGCGCCTCTGCTTCACATGGTGAATGGGTTGAATACAGAGAGAATTTCGCACTGTGTGGTGTGGTGTGTTCATGCGTGCCTATAAGGGGCCACTTTACTATACTTTATTTTTCTTTTACTGTACAGGTGGTGTCTTTGGCCTTCTCACAGAAGAACCCCAAAAACCAGGCCGAGACGCTGAACTGGCTGGCCAATGCCATGAAGGAGTTCGGGTTTGCAGGGTGAGGGGGGAGGAGGGCGTTCTAACTCACTACTGTCTCTTTCTTTATCTGTTTTTGTACATATTTTCAGTCAATGCACCTCAGCTAAACAAATCCAAAAAATTTTGCAGAATTAACGTGAAGGCCTTCATCAACAACGTCAAAACGGCTTTGGGTGCCACAAACCCGGTGAGTTTCTGTTTAAGGTGTGGGTGTGGGTGTGTGTGGCAACCAGGTCATGTTTGGTCGAATATTTAATTATACATTTCACTCAGGCTGCATAATTCTTCTGCTGTGGGCTGAATAGCTCTGGATAAATGAATTGAAAATCCTTCCTCAAACATTTTAGATGCTGCACACATCATTAGAGAGAAACATTGGCCCAAATGCAGTTGCCTGAGATATTATAGTGAATGTTATAGTGAAAATCAAATTACTCTTTTGTTTTGAGTAGAGAGCTTTTTGCACTAGAGCTTTTTCTTGTTTTCAGGCGGTGAGAACTGCAGCCATCTCCCTGCTGGGGGTGATGTTTCTGTACATGGGGGCTCCGCTGCGCATGTTCTTCGAGGATGAAAAGCCTGCCCTGCTTTCGCAAATCGATGCTGAGTTTGAAAAGGTACATGAAGATGTGGCTGTGATGCCAGTATTGTCAATGAATAAAAGTGAACAAATATCAAATCAGAATCAGAAAACTTTCTTGAGCCCGGAGAAAACAGACACACAGAGACAAGAACAATATAGAACAGTAAAAAATATCCAATAAAACCCACAAATGTTGGGGTATAAATACTATAGATAAGTATCTTACAGTTAAGTGAATTGCTAGGAACACAAATGGTGTAATAGAGATCAGTAGTAGATCAGTAATACTGACATAAGTAGTGGTATTTCACATGCACATCACTAATATAAGATATTGAACATGATAAAGGTTTAGCATCCAATAAGAGAACGACACATGAAATTGCAAGAACAACAAATTTGAAAGTGATTTGTGAAACAGGTCTATCCGTATGGTGGTGAACATGAGCTCGATAATGAGAGAAATGAAAATAATGGGCTTTCAGGAGCTGAATTTCCATCCAGATTTTTTTTTTCTTGACTTGAAGGCTGTTTGTTTACAGCCATGTTGCTGATAGGCCAGTGTCCAGTTCTCCCATTCAGACACACCCACTGAAACTGGAAATTAGTGGATTAGTTGAATGAGGTGTGGAAGAACAGAAATCTCCAAACTGCTGAACACCAGCCTTCCAAGACCAAAATTGTGCTCAAAAAAGGCTGTGAAAATGGAAATTCTCAGTGATATTTTATTGATGTTAATAAAACATTTTTAGCAGACGAACGTTTGAAACCTGAACTGTTGTGAAAACCTTTGCCGTGAATGTGTTTGGTGAGAGTGTTGTTTAGTATTAGAGCTGGACCTTTTTTTCCCCTTCAGAAAACATTACAGCATTTCTAAATGCAAAGCCTTATGGAAATCTTGTACCTAAGAACTGACTTGGACGACAAGTGTGTCTGTGTGTGTGTGTCTGTGTGTGTGTGTCTGTGTGTGTGTGTCTGTGTGTGTGTGTCTGTGTGTGTGTGTCTGTGTGTGCGCGTCTGTGTGCGCGTCTGTGTGCGCGTCTGTGTGCGCGTCTGTGTGTGCGTGTGCGTGTGCACGTGCACGTGCGTGTTTTTCAGATGCAGGGCCAGTCTCCTCCTGCTCCTGTGCGAGGCCAGACCAAGAAAGGAGCTGAGGAGGAAGGAGCGGGCGCAGATGAGGACGAAGGGGATGGGGGAGCCGGTGACATCATGGACCTTCTTCCTAGAACTGATATCAGGTCAGTTTGAACAAGAGTTAAGGCTTTTGGATGCTTTCCATAATACAGTTCAGGTCAGTCTCAGATCAGTTTTAAGTGGTGGCAAAAAATAGAGCTTAAGCAAGTTGATTATTCACGTACATGACACAGTTTGAGGTGTGTGATTGTTCAGACTTGCAGTACTTTCTAAATGCACTTAAACTCATAGTTCCAGTGCGATATTAAAGGATAAAAAAACACTGAACATGCCTCAGAGATTTGCCGTGCCAAACAAACCCATTAGATGTATATAAAAATGTATTTGGTTGTAGTTTATCAGCTTCTTAACTCGGACACACCCTGTTGAACCCATATAAAGTTGTGATGTCTGGGCTGAATTAATCCTGACTGGGTTTATATGCTGTTAAGGATGGTTTGTTCTTAATAAAAGGGCATGAATTATAAAGCTCATTGATTTCTACCTCGTCTCGTTTTCAGTGATAAGATCACGTCAGACATGGTGGCGAAGATTAGCGATAAGAACTGGAAGATTCGGAAGGAGGGGCTGGACGAGGTGTCGGGCGTCATTTCGGAGGCCAAGTTCATTCAGGCCAACATCGGAGAGCTGCCCATGGCACTGAAGGGCCGCCTCGGCGACTCCAACAAACTACTGGTACTTTTATTCAGTGATTTATCTGATATATGCAATAAAGTAAATTGAGTGGATTTAGCTGTGCGGTGTCTTCAGCTTTTCTTTTCTCATCTGTTATTTGTGCACCACTGAAAAAGGGCCAGCATAATGAAAACTTCAGTGTGAAGCAAAAAAAGTTTTTACTGTTTGTGCTTTGAAAGAATACCAAAAAGTCTAACGTATTGCACAGTTAGCTAAAATTGACTCACATAAACGGGTGTGGTATGTACACATGGCAAAAAATTGCTGTATTTCTTTGTTGAAGTGTAGACGTGTTTTAAAGGCGTAGTAATTGTTTTTTTGTAAATGCCAAACCAATGTCCTCAGAGTATAGATTCTATTTATTCGAATTTATAAAAAACAGTAATGTGGTGAACTTTATTGCATTTTATTTTCTTCAGGTTTCAGAATACTATACTGTACTGTTCAGTTAAATACTGAGCATTAGATGCAAATGCGGAGCCACTCTCTGTATTTGGTTTTAAATGACACTTCCTGTTGTACTGGAGTTCAGTATCTTGTACATGTGTGTTCATGCAGGTCCAGCAGACCCTAACCATCCTGCAGCAGATTGCTACAGCCATGGGTCCGGCGCTCAAACAGCACGTGAGGAACCTGGGCTTCCCCGTCATCACTGTACTTGGAGACAGCAAGGTAAACCCTCACCCTCTCACTGGCCTCTGCCGCTTAAAGAACACAAAACACGCCTTAATGCCCAGAGGCATCTCTGTGAAACACTATTCACACCTGAAAAATCTTATTATCTCTTACAATCAAGAAACCTGAAACTTGTGGTTACATTTATGTAGGTGTTTATCTGAGTCTTGTCATTAAAGTCAGTCTGGCTGAAGCACTGTGGGCTCTGTACTACCAAGCTAAATTCTTGCACTAGTACATTAATAAACAAACTTCTATTAACTCTTCAATGCAAGTGTCACATGGTTGTGCTGCCTGACTACCTTCCATTAAAGTGTGGAATATTCCAACACTTGCATCTGCTGACCAACACTGGAAGTCAATGGAGATTCAGGATTACAGCAGATACGCCATTATCTTTACACTCGGAGCTTTATATTTGTGCATTTCAATAATCTTGGGCTGTGCCTGAACAGCTGATGCACCAACTGCCAGGCTCCGCGCCACACAGGACACTCAGGCGAGAAACACACAACCAAGAAACACACACTCGCTGTTAAGTCACTCAATGTCAAGTCACTCAGTTGTTGCACAAAATGTAAAGATTTGTTTTGCAGCATCAGAGTAACACCGGCAAATGACCCTGCAGAGCTTTTGTTTTGGTTACACGCTTTAATAAATCGTCTGTGTTTATCGTCCTCTCATATTCATTCAGAACTACTATAGCACAGTAACCATAGCAACTACAAAATCAAATGCGTGACACCAGCGTCCAGACGAACAGCATCACAGGGAGATATTTAGGTGGTGCACCCGGAACAAATACAAGAACAATTCACCGAAAAGAGAAACAGACTTCCAAATTGTAGTGTGAAAACAGGTAGAACGGTATAAAAAAAATAAAAATAAATAAAAAGCCCCTTCTAAAGGATTCAAAAAGGCAGACTGCCATTAAACATACAGGGATGTATTCGCTCAAAGTGGTACTCTGTGTGTGTCTGTCTGTCTGTGTCTGTCTGTCTGTGTCTGTCTGTGTGTGGCTGTGTGTGTGTGTGGCTGTGTGTGTGTCTTCCATTATCACTGTAGTCCATTATATGTAGCTTTCTGGATCAATACACCATCTGTTTGTACATGAAACTAAAACCCCACCATTTTCCCCTGCCAGCCCAACATCAGAGCTGCTGCCATGACGACGCTGAACGTGTGGGTGGAGCAGACAGGCCTGAAGGAGTGGCTGGAGGGAGAGGACCTATCAGAGGAGCTGAAGCGGGAGAACCCCTTCCTCAGACAGGAAGTACGTCTCCGACTGCAGCAGCGCAAAGGAGCGCCAAGCACTGACGGAAGCATTAGTGAAATTAGATCACTGTGGACGGGAGGAAGGCTAATAACATCACCTCTCCATTTCCATGATGATTTTAATACAGCCCAGATAAGATGAAGAGATTCTGTTCTAAGGAGTAGGAGGGCTAAAAGTACTTGATGAATGAATGATGTGCTGCATGTAAATTTGTTCACTTTGCATTACAGACACCAGATTATTCTGGTCTTAACACTTCTGCCTTTCTTTAAAAACCTGTCTGTCACAGTTAGGAAAGAAGTGTTCTAGTTAGTGGCAAAAACCCTTTTGTTTGTTTTTTTTTTTGTTTTTGTTTGGCTGTAACAATAGCGGAACCCTTTATGTAAGGTAGTATATAAGCAGTTTCTCCATCACAGAGAACATTTTAATGAAATGATTTTCCGTATATACCATGTGTAGTTAAATAGCCATGACATATTACACTGACAGTTAAAACACACAACTGATTCTAGATCAGCACTCCTGCTCCTGAGGTGGTTTGTGAAAACAGACCCTGTTGTGTAAAATCACTCTCACCGTCTCTATTCTTGACAGTTTCAGTCACTTTCAAAATGAGCTGTTTAATTGCTCTGTCACTTTTATGCAAATAAGTGGTTGCTGGCCACGCCCCACTCATCCCATGCTAACGCTGCACGTTTACCACACGTGAAAATGGCAGAAAACAGAGGCGCTATCCAGCCCTATATGTTGGACCCCGAGTCGGACGCAGAGCGAGATGAACACAACACTTCATGAGTGACTTACCTGTAGTCGTAGCACTCGGCGTCTTATGCGCTCGTAAAACCAGCAGACAGAGATGGTGGATCTTCAACTAATCTAGTGGGTGGCTCTCGACAGGTGAGGGGTGGTTCTATGTCAATTTCCTCACCCTGACCTCACAATAGGGGAGTCGTCCAAATAGAAGCACATGATTCCTGACACCAACATCTTTCAATTGACTCACAGAAAACGGATGAATGGTTTGTTTTGTTTTTTTCGTGCTTGGAGTGTTTATAGGAGCAGTAGAGACACAAATGGAAATACAAAAGGATGCAAAAAGTGAGTTTTGCATGATATGTCCCCTTCAATGAAGTGCTAGATGTGCATTGAGCGGGTTGACAGAATTTCTGTTGATTCATTTTTGTAGAATTAATTTGGGTGACTGTTGATTTCTAGTTAGCGTTAGCCTTGTAATTCCACTTATGATTTAATGAAGCTTGGCTTCAACTTAAGATGTCTTAGCTGATCAATCAGTGGAAAACCATTCCTTTTATACGCTCTGCCTGATGGAGAAACTGTTTATGGACATTAGGGTATGCAGTTCTTTAAGTCATACTGAGTCCAAAGCCGCATCCAGAAGTCTGTTGCAGATTGAAATCTGAACAGATTGAGAGAATGGGGATGTATTTACAGAAAAGATTTAGTTGCCTTGACTAGCGCTGAGCACCATCAGCTTCGTAGCTCCGTTATTAAACTAACCTGGTATACAACTGATTTTTAGATTTAACAATTCTTTTGATCATACGAAGAGCAATTTAAGCATTTAGATTTTTTAAAAATGGTCATTATACAGCAGTAACCTTCACTAAAGAACCTGTGGAGAAGCCCCTTTTTAAATGGTGTAGATTAGAGACCACTGGAATTGCAAGAGTATTCTTAATAGTTTTTTCCTGTAATCTTCAGATCACTCTTCATGTGTGTCTCCTTCTCTGTGTGACAGGTCCTGGGCTGGCTGGCTGAGAGGCTTCCCACTATGCGGGCGGTTCCTGCAGACCTGATGCTCTGCATCCCCAACCTGTACGCCTGTCTGGAGGACCGTAACGGAGATGTGCGGAAGAAGGCCCAGGACGCGCTCCCCACCTTCATGATGCACCTGGGCTACGACAAGATGACCAAGGCCACCAGCAAACTGAAGGTGGGCTTGATCTGGGATGGGATTCTGCTTTGATCCTTGTTAATGAACAGTGTCCAGACTTGAGCTGGTTTTAGTGGAAAAGGTCCAAGTGATAAACCCTTTTCAACCCTTGGATATCAGGGGGTATTTTCTAATATTTAAAGCCTTTAACAATGTGTACAAGAGTCTCGTGTCCTTTTTCAGCACAAACACATGATAAAAAGATGAACATAGGGTGCAGAAATGAAGCTTCCTGTGATGTCTGAAGCCTTCACTGTCGTCCCAAACACACGGAAGCTCCAAATAAGGCCATTCTTTGTATGAGGCGGTGTTTTAGCAGCAGTGCACTTTTGATTATTATTTTCTAAGGGTTAATGATTGGTGAGGCAATTTGGTACACCTTTACATCTTTAAGTATTTAATCTAACTAAATACATCTGTGCCATTTTGTTATATTCTGGAAAATCTCAGCTATAATAATGTGCAAGTAAAGTGAATGTAATGTTTTTTTAAATATTGTGTAAACATGACATGACAAAACTATTTTCAGAGGTCAAACAATATATGGGACCGCTGACCTCAGAGGGTTAATGAGAGGGAGTTGCCCCATCCTCATGATCTAACATGAACTTCTCATTTCCTTCATGGATTTGCACACTTGCTTTAAAGCTTGGGGGCTTTTATATAACTTTAGTTTTTAATTTTTTTTTTTTTAGTCCGTGTCCAGCTCTCTCTGACCCAGTTTTCTTCTCTTCGCAGCCGGCCTCGAAGGACCAGGTGGTGGCAATGCTGGAGAAGGCCAGAGCAGTAATGCCAGCCAAGCCTGCGGCACCTGCCAAAGCTGCTTCTTCTAAACCTGCTCAGAGTGCCCCTGCTGCAAAACCTGCCTCAGGTACGTCCTTCCGTCCTCCTCTCCGTCTCCCAAAAACCCAGAAACTCGGCACTGAAAGCACTGTAGTCCGACATCAGCCTGAATTCATTATGAAAGAATGGCCTTGTGTGCAAATGTGAGTAGCAGTCGTTATCGCCAAGTAATTTCGACAAAATGATGACATTTGTCACTATGGACTTATTATGGGACATGTGGTGATCATTTGGGTTACTTCTTCAAGATGGCTAAAATGTAATTTTTTTATGTTTCTGTAATAGAGATTTAATTATACCAGCATTATGGGTGATTCCTTCAAGCCTGTGCTTGAGGCTCATTGGGAAAGACCCCCTGCACGTTCCTCTTCGCTGTATGATTATCTATTAAAGGAGGATGCGAGTGCATCCCACAGTGAGGATCTTGTCAAGCTAAGCCCGTCTGATCAGCGTAAGCACCGATAAGGTGCTTAAACTGCAGCCCTGCAGTCACTGGCTGTCTCTGCTTTGTTTCTCAGCTCCAGCTAAAAGCCAGCCTGCACTGGATGACTACAGTGTGGGGGAGACCAAACCAGACACCAAGAAAGTCAAATCAGCAGGGCCTGCGGCTAAAAAGGTTAATGATCTTGTGTTTTCTTTCTGCCTTTTTAAGGATAGATTTTTTTCCCCTATGCTTTTGACTGATTTCAAAATACCAAATCTGTTCTGGAACATTCACTGACCCTTATGTTACTTCCATACACAGCATTCAGAACTAAGATCCAGAAGCCAACAGTATACAGTGCTGTGCAAAAGTATTAGGCTGCTAGGAATTTTTTTTAGGAACTTCCTAAAATCCCAAAAAGCATGGTCATTCTTTCAGGCCTCGCTGAATTTAAACTTCTGTACTTCTAGCCAAAGCTTTTACTGGCTCAAATTACCTGTAGCAGTAACAATGTACTATAAAATATCAGTAAAGCCTTATGGGCTTATAAAGGAATATGTGTTTATAAAGTCAGCACAAAAGAAAGATGCAATCCTACAGAATTGTATCAGAACTGCAGAACAGTCTTCATCAATAACAAACCCACCTTTATCTCAGTAATACAGAGGCGTCGTTAGGATCTGGAAACATTCGGGGCTCTAGTGTTCAGCGGGGCGGGGGGGGGGGGTTCTGTTGATGTAGTTTCGATTTGTTGATAGTGTTGGGGGTGGGTGCTTTGTAGACACGTAAATGTTTAAAACTTTGTACTGCAGAATTAAAAACTCAACAACAGTAGAACAAACACAAACAGTTTGAATAGGAGTATGAATACCAAAAGAAACAATAAAGGAGCGAGCGTGGGGAGTAGAGAGAGCGCGAGCGAGCGTGGGGAGTAGAGAGAGAGCGAGCGAGCGTGGGGAGTAGAGAGAGAGAGAGAGAGAGAGAGAGTAGAGAGGCAGCTGGAAAGCGACAAAGCACGGAGCAACAAGTCAGTCTCACGGAGCTAAAACCCAAACCGCGGACTCCTAAACAGACTTCAAGACAATTAAAGCTCAAGCCAATTAAAAAAAAAAAAGACGTGTGTCACTGTTTGTTGTGGTTTAATTTATAATAAGCAGGCCATCAATGAGACTACATTCACTTTCCCCACCCATTTTCGGGCGAGAGCTGTTTCCTCCACCTGTTCTCAGCTGTCCTAAAGTTTCGCACAGTGCTGTATATGCAGTTTTCCTGTCTGATCTCTGCAGCGCATTAATGATGAGGCCTTTCTGCTGAATCACTCAGGACTGTCATTACTGTGCATTTTCTGAGCAACCTGTTGAAATGGAGCGAGTTTTTAGTGAAGCTGATGTTTTTGCACTGACTAGATGAACAGCAAGGAGCAGAAACTGAAAGTAGATAAAGACAGTGTTGCTAAGCTCAAAAGGCTCTCGGGGGTCAAACCGAGCAACCAGCAGGTAAATACAGATCTCAGTAATCCTGAACATGAGTCAAGGGGTCGGGTTCACCTCGAGGTGTCGCGTTTTGGTGTGGACACACTGCAGCACTTAATTCATAAATGTCATTTATGCTTTTTCCACTCTTTAATTCAGTTGATTAGTCTGTGACCCCACTTTTCTTTCTTTTTCTGTCTAGATCTATTTTAAGTAAGGAGGCAAAAGGCTCTACCGTGTGCAAGAAAAAAAACATTTTGGGCTCCCTAAAGAGCAGCACAAGCCAAAAACCTTTCCGGGGGCTTTATTTTTAAGAGTGTGTTAATCATGCTGTATGTCTCGTAACTCCTTCAGGGAGTGGTGGGGAAGAAGGCTTCAGTTAAGCCCAGCACTAAAGACGATGAAGACAGATCGGGTCCCATCTTCATCCTTGGGCCAAACAGCAAGGAACAGAGGATGAAGGAGGAGAAGGCGCTGAAGGTCTGCCGTACCAGTTTGACCATTAATTCGTGTTTGGTCACAGTCTTGATCATGCAAAGCGATGTTTGTCTCTTTGTGTTTTAATAAACGGGTCTGTGGTGTTTGTGTAGATCCTGAAGTGGAACTTCATCACCCCGAGAGACGAGTACGTGGAGCAGCTGAAGACTCAGATGTCCACCTGCCTGGCAAAGTGGCTGCTGGACGAACTCTTCCACTACGACTTTCAGCGCCACGTCAAGGCCGTCAACGCCATGATTGAGGTGAGGGGGCTGTAAAAACACACACACACACACACACCTCTTGCACGTTTACATGGTCAACATTGACCACACACACGCACAGATCTGGGGAAACAGGAATGCACGCGTCCAGGAGCACACGCATATTAAAACTGTGCATGTAAGCACATAAGCATGATGTGGTGTTTTACGTGTGTGTGTGTGTGTGTGTGTGTGTGTGTGTGTGTTTTAACAGCAGTGTTCCCTTTGACACAGTTACAGTACAAATATTTCTGTGAATCTCAACTTAAACATTAATGTAATCAAATCAAATATAAAAAGCTATTTGCCCCTGCAGAGTGTTCACATTTTATCTAGTTAGTAATAGAAAAACAAGTTCCCCTGAGAGTCCAGAGCATGGGGAGAGGGAACCATTATAACAGCTGGAAAGGAGACCAACTCCACATGAGTCTATGTATCTGAATGCAGTGTCATTAAAGTCCCTGCTGGTGTAATGGTCAGGCGTCCCAATACTTTATTTTTTTTTGTGTGTGTATATACAAAAATATATATATATATATATACATTTATAATAAAACTGCAACGTTTGCTTTCTCCCTCCATTCCTCAGCACATGGAGGCAGAGGCGGAGGCTGTGATTGGCTGCCTGGACTTGATTCTGAAGTGGTTCACGCTTCGGTTCTTTGACACCAACACCAGTATTCTTATGAAAGCCATGGAGTTCCTCAAACTCCTCTTCACCATGCTGAGCCGAGAGAACTACCACCTGAGCGAATACGAGGCGTCCTCTTTCATCCCCTACCTCATCCTCAAGGTTAGTGTATCTGTGTAACACACACACACCTCTGCAGTGGATCGTGGGGGCTTTGTATGGTGGAAGCTAATTAGTTCTTCTTAAGAACTATTGTTGTTCTTAAGTTTTATCGTCTTTATTATACTTCCGCTCACCCATTTTTTGGCACGCTACTCCTCCCAGGGCTTTCGAGACAGAGACAGATACGCTTCGTCCGAAACCCACCAAACTTGATGTGATACCTTAGGCCAGCTTCCCCGACACACAAACGTGGTCGGTGATGACCTGCACTCATCTTTTCCTTTTCTTTTGCTCATCCCTTTAAGCGCCAGGGGTTTTTTTAAATACTGGATTTTGACATCCATATTTCAAAAGCTTGTGGCTTAAAAGGGGTTAAAGATAGAGACTTACTGTAAATTAGAAAAATGTTGGGCATGACCCGAAGTTTATGTGGGGTATAAATATACCCATCTAATTTGCATATTATGATGCCATTATGACGTTTATACATCAAAGCGTTTGATCCATTCCTGATACACTTCCTCGTTTCTCAAATAAACCGAGCCACCATTATCCTCGCTATTTCCAGCCATTTCCAATGGTCGAGCTCTACCTAACTGTGCAGTTTGAAGTGTCTTGGTGCTTGCACCATGGAGCTATGCTGCTCGGAAGGTTAACCCCATTGAAATGAATGCAGTTTCAGAAGAAGAAACTTCCAGGCTCCATAGTGACCAAACCATATGAAACTTCATATGAGACCTCAGGCCATGTCCCCACAGACACACCCATTTAAACTGTATGGCCAAAAGTATTGGGACAGTGCTGTCATACAAAACTATGTGGACAAAAGTAGTGGGACACACAAACACACACTAATGCTATGTTAATGTTAACGCTAATGCTAATGCTAAGTTTGAGCAAGCACACTTTGCATTTTCTCTGCGGAAATGCAGTCTAGTTCTAATTGTTCCACTGCTTTTTGTATGTCATATGTGTGGTTTTAGTACAAAATCTAAATCACGTTCTCCATGTTCCTCTGGTTCAGGTCGGGGAGTCGAAAGATGTGGTCCGCAAAGACGTCCGTGCCATTCTGACCATGCTGTGTAACGTTTATTCTGCCTGCAAAATGTTTCCGTTCCTCATGGAGGGGACCAAGTCCAAGAACGCCAAGCAGAGATCTGGTAATCTTCTACCATTTGTTTGAACTTCTTAGGGCTGTGATTTCAGGATTCAGGTGATCTATACTTACATAAAAACAAACAGGAAGGGTAATGCAGTACAACTTTATCATTATGGGTCTCCTGAGTGATGCAAGCATTTAAGTTTTGGCCCTGTTGTCGTGAGGTTGTGAATTCAAGCCCCAGTGATGTCCCAGAAAACAAATTGACCAGTCAATTATGTGACCATGCTGTTAGCTGATGTAAGAGAATTGGCAGTTCGTCCTGTCCTCCAAGCGTATTGAGCTGTTCAGTCATCTAATATCAAGGGGTGTGTGTGTGTGTGAGACTCTATATCCTATCGTATACTGTAGTATATGTGCCATGCTATGTTACTATAGCTATGTGACTTCAGGTTTTTTAAAATAGTACTTAAATATTTAGTATAGTACTGAGCCTCCTTTCGTTTCTTTATATTTTGCTTTGTTGGCGCAAAAATACTATTTTCTGTCTGTCAAGCTGTCTTATTGAAAAGAAACGGGAACAAAAGAAACTGGAACAAATGACTGGTTGCAAAGTGTCTAAAGACACAAGGAGCCTAGATAAAGGAGTTCCAACCACTCAGCATTCAGCACCACCAGTATA
>JBBPCX010000032.1:21724011-21738962 GCA_037974365.1 Hydrocynus forskahlii | reverse complement strand
AATGACTGTTTTAATGCTAATATATTAAAACAGTCATATATATATATAAAGATGTGTGTGTGTGTGTGTGTGTGTGTTTAGCTCGATTTTGATCCAAAAAGACTCTGAAACCGGTCTCTCACACTGTAAACAAAACGTGCCTCCTTGTTACACAGTCCACTCTTCAACATGGTCCGCTTGAAATGGTTCCTATCACTTGGATCAGGGCTTTAAAAAATACAAATAAATATTAATAATCCGAAATCTTTGCACAGACAGCCTCTAATATCAGCGAATCAGGGGTAAAATTTCAATGGTGAGCAACATTTATATATTTGATACATATTTTTGTCATCATACAATACGTTATTTTGCCTGTTATCTGACAAATACCTTCAAAGATATACTTGATGGGCAGCTGTTATTAATTTTGAAGCAAGAAAACAACATATTCATATTTTCTCATCTTTATTTAAGATTATAATATCATAGGTTCCGATGCACCGAGATGAGGACCGAGCAATGGAATCGTTCTAATGAGTCGGTTCTTATAAGTCAATCAGTTAAACCGAGTCTTCACAAGATTGAACACACACTATATGGACAAAAGTACTGGGACGCATGACCATTACATCAACTGAGACATTAATAACACTGATTTCAAATCCATAGACTTTAATATGGAGTTGGTCTCCCTTTAACAGCTATAACAGCTTCTATTGTTCTTGCAGGTCTTTCCACAAGATTTTGGAGTTTCTGTGGGAATTTGTGTCCATTCATTCTGTAGAGCATTTATGAGGTCAGACACTGATGTTGGACGAGAAGTCCTGGTTCACAATCTCTGTTCCAGTTCATCCAAAGGTGCTGGATGGGGTTGAGGTCAGGGCTCTGTGTGGCCAGTCAAGTTCTTCCACACTAAACTCCTCCAGCCACGTCTTTATGGAGCTTGCTTTGTGCACTGGGACACAGTCATGCTGGAATAGAAAAGGTTTATCCCCAAACTGTGTCCACAAAGTTGGAAGCATGGCGTTGTCCAGAATGTCTTGGTCTGCTGAAACATTTGGACTGTCCTTCACTGTATGTAAAGGGGCCCAAACCCTAAAAATCAGGTGTGTCCCAATACTTTTGTGCATATAGTGTCTGATATTAAAGCACATTTCAAAGTTGGGCCCAGACCTCCAAACAATCCGACACTAGCAGGAAAAGCTGCCTAAGAGCGTGAGGAATAAGCAGAGAGGAACAAATCCTAAAACTCTCAAAGAAGCAGTGCAGGTCCTGGGATGCTTCTCGGCCCCAGGGCAAAAATTATTATTACACTTACCGATGCATTAAAGATGACTCCATCCTCTAGCATCTAACATACCCTAAATAACATAAATGTTCATTTTAGACTCTCGTTAAATTGCACTAATTGTCATGTTTACCTTTCTGACACACCACTGGTGATAATATAAAGTTACATAAAGTTACATAGATTCCCAGGAATGAATTACTCTGAACTGATTTTGATACAGTTCATATTCTAACCCATTCACTTTTATAGAATCATGCATTATGAATAGGAGTGAGATCAAAATCCAGAGCTGAACACCACAGGAAATCCTTTCTACCTGTGATAATAAGACTCTATAACTCCTGCTCGCTCTGAAGGGGAACTTTGAACGTTTTTATGTTATTACATTACAAAGTGGATTGTGCAGTATAGCTGTTTTGTCTGTGAATTGAATGAATGTTATAGAATGTTAATCCCCTCATCATCTGCTGCTATTTTTTCTATTTATTTATGTATTTATTTATTTATTTTCTTATTGCATGAACACCAAGTCCCTTTCATTAGTTATTCTGCACCACTGATCTGCTGGTACAGTATTATAATCTAAATCTTTACACACAACACTGTCAATGTTAGTTCTTTTGTTACAATAATGCTCTTGGAATTGTGTTGCACCACTGTTTATTGTCCATTTTTAAAAATTCTATTGTCTTATTATCGTTTATTCTTCTTGTTGCATTGAGCATGCTAATGACCAAATATATTTCGTCTGGATAAATAACTTTCTTTCTCATCCTGTTTTATCTTTTCTTATCTTATAAATATTGTTGTTCATGATGTGAAATATATAAAACAATACTTATTAGGGGTCTAATTACTGTGTAAAGTCTAATATACGCACCAACCCAAACTACATTACCGTAAATTACAGCGGAGGACCACTCCGTTTTCACGAACCGATTCAATGATTCATATGCCATCTTTCCCTATAGTTTGAAAGAGCCGGTTCCTTGAACTGAATCGAGTTTGTCCGACTGTGATTCGTCGGGTTTCCTGAGAAGCGGCTGTGGGTTTTTTCTCGGCCAATCGAACCGTTTCGGGCCAGAATAAAGTCCAGAATGTGCGTATAAGTACTTTTCAGTTGAGACTGGACGAATCGAGAAACCTACAGAGCCATTCTTGGAGCGTTTCAGGCCAAGATTCCCCACCGGTGCTTTTTCCAAACCCGCGGCCGGAGCGAGAACAGCGGCCTACGTCCCGACCAGACAAGGAAAGTCCGTGGATTAGATTTGGGCCTCCACTTCCAGAGCCTCTGTTTTAAACTTTGGTGCTGAAAAACAACAACAGAGTGTCTCTCATCGACAAACGGGGCCATAAAGGTATGTAATCGGTCATACTTATTTAGAAAAAGTCTCATGTCTGTTTTACGCGTGGTTAGCCGGTTAACCTGTTAGCTCGTGTGGGTAATGCTAACGTTAGCAGTGCAAAGGGCCCTTTTTATAAAAAAAAGGACAAAAGGAGCCCCTTTTGTCTGATTTTCTACTACTCTGTTGACACAGGAGGTGTTTAGTTGTTGTTAAGATCACCATTTGGCCACCTAAACCCAGAAGTAAAGCGTTTTTCTGTTTTTTATGAGGTAAACAAATGCGTATCTGCTCGAAGCCCGGCTCCATTAATTAATCAACTTTCCTTTTTTCTCCTCCTCCTGGGTGTTCGAGCTGTTCTCATACTCTGAGTGTCTCCTTTTCACCACTTAAGGGCTGTTATCTCTTTCTTTTATGACATTTTGGAAAGGTAGAAACCTTTCTGTCCCGAGACAATGTCTCTCTTTTCTTCCGCCGCCCTCTTGTCCAGCCCAACATGGATGCAGCAGAGCCCCGAAGAAGGAGCCTCAGCCCCGGGGAGCCTTTATATCACCCTCCGTTCCAACCTGGGGCTGCCTGGAAGGGAAAATGCAGCCTGAGAGCTTTGTGCTGGTCGTCCACTTAATCAAAAGCAGTGGATTCATGTAAAACATGTTTTAGAAACGAAAAAGTCGGCTCACCTCAGCTCTGTTATCCTCACCCTTACACTCAATTAAAAAGGCATGCGTTTGCATTGATATTTATGTATTACTCCGACAGGTGGGAAATGTTGCAAAATTGACCATTATTGGAAATGATTTAAAGTCGGGTCACTTTCGCTCTGATGCTGTCCTCACCCTTAGACTTAATTTAAAAAGCATGCATTTGCACTAATATTCGTGTAAATAAGATAAGATAGCCCTTTATTACTTCCACAGGTGGTAAAATGCAGCCTGAGAGCTTTGTGCTGTTCATCCACTTGACCAAAATGCAGTAGATTAATGTAAAATCTGTTTTAGAAACCAAAAATGTCGGCTCACTTTATCTCTCAACAAATAAATCATATTATTCTCTCTGTTAGACTAAATAAAATGCATGCATTTACAGTAATATTCATGTAAATAAGAAGTTTTTTACTCCCACAGGTGGGAAATTAGCAAAATTGACCATTGTGGGAAATTATTAAATTCTTTTGCACCTGTGTTTAATTTGCTTTTACCTTACATAAGTGACAGTTTTAATAGGAGTTATTGCTTTAATAATTTAACAAAAAAACATGTGTTATTTATGGAGAATTCTTTTTTTTTCTCTTTACAGGATCTGAGGGAAGTCTGAAGACGGACGGATACTGCTCTGCAATATTTAAAACTCTGTGCAGTTTACTCGACGTGAAGGATGGCGACACACGCTGTGGTCTGAGGTTTCAGGGGCCGACAAGTGCACCCGGCAGTTTTCGGGGTGACGGATCCTCTTGACCTTTTTCTCTCTTGTGGTGGTCCCTTGAACCGTCAAAATAAGTTCCTCTCTGCCCCCCCACCTGTCCCACCGCGGCCAGTCCAACAACCCCTTCCCCCTGGATTCTCACGGTAAGAGGTCGCACTACGGCACCAAGCTGAATCCATACACCAGAGCACGGATGACGGAGGCGTGGCAGCAGCATGCTGTTGCCCCACCTCCCGTCGTCCATACCATACCTCCAGGGGCAGAGAACGCCCTCGGCTGTGCCGTTTATGGCATAGTGCTGCAGCCGGACGCCGCGTTGCAGCAGCAGCAGACGCAACAGCAGCAGCAGCAGCAGCAACAGCAGCAGCAGCAGCAACATCACAGCCAGCAACATAGCCAGCAGCAGCACCCCGCACAGGCTCAGCAGCCGTCTCTGCAGGTGGGGAGCGAGGGAGGACACAAATGTGGAGCCTGTGGTCATGACATCTCCCACCTGGCCAACCCTCATGAGCACCAATGCATGGTGAGTCAGGATCGCTCTTTCCAGTGCACACAGTGCCTGAAGATTTTCCACCAGGCCACAGATCTGCTGGAGCACCAGTGTGTGCAGGTGGAGCAGAAGCCCTTTGTGTGTGGAGTGTGCAAGATGGGCTTTTCCCTGCTCACGTCCCTGGCGCAACACCATAATGCTCACAACAGCACCAACCCCATGAAATGCTCCATCTGCGAGAAGACCTACCGGCCCGGCTCATCAGGCAACGCCACCCCCACCTCATCCACCAATAACCCAGGCCAGCCGTCTAACGATGGCGCATCAGCCAGCAGCAGCGCTGCAGTGGGAACCTCAGGTCAGCCCACCTTTGAGTCCTCGGCACCCTACAGGCCGTACAAGTGTTCCGTGTGTTCCAAAGGCTTCCGTCACCTGTCAGAGCTCACCCGCCATGAGCGCGTTCACACGGGCGAGAAGCCCTTCAAGTGCGAGACGTGTGACAAAAGCTTCAGCCAGTCGTCCCACCTGGCGCACCACCAGCGCACACACAGCTCGGAGAGGCCCTTCAAGTGTGCCGTGTGTGAGAAGAGCTTCAAGCACCGCTCCCACCTGGTGCGCCATATGTACGCCCATTCCGGCGAACACCTCTTCAAGTGCAACATGTGTGAGCTACACTTCAAGGAGTCTTCTGAGCTGCTGCACCACCAGTGCCAGCCGCAAGGCGCCAGGCCTTTCCGCTGCGCCACCTGCGGTAAGGGCTTCAAGCGTCCATCCGACCTGCGGCAGCACGAGCGCACCCATTCAGAGGAGCGGCCCTACCACTGCGATGACTGCCAGATGAGCTTCAAGCAGCAGTACGCCCTGGTGCGCCACAGACGCACACACACGGCCTCCGCCGACCGTCCCTTCAAATGCAACCTCTGTGACAAGGGCTTCCTGCAACCGTCCCACCTGCTCTACCACCAGCACGTACACGGCATGGACAACCTCTTCAAGTGCGCCTCCTGCGGCAAAGGCTTCAGCCAGTCTGGAGAGCTGCTTCGCCACAAGTGCGGCGAAAGCTCCAGCACCCCCACCAACCCGGACAAGCCGTATAAGTGCGACGTGTGCGGCAAGGCCTACAAGAAGGCCACTACGCTGCAGCGCCACCAGACCACCCACTGCAATGAGAAGCCGCTCAAGTGCTCCCTGTGTGACCGCCGCTTCCTCTCCTCCTCCGAGTTCGTGCAGCATCGCTGCGACCCGTCCCGCGAGAAGCCTCTGAAGTGCCCTGACTGCGAGAAGCGCTTCAAGTACTCGTCGGAGATGAACCGGCACCGGCGCGTCCACACCGGAGAGAAGCCATACAAGTGCGCCAGCTGTGACAAGGGCTTCAAGCAGCGGGAACACCTGGCCAAGCACCAGAGTGTTCACTCCAGGGACGCCCAGTTTAAATGCGTGTGGTGCGGCGAGCGCTTCGCTGACCTGGGCGCTCTCCAGGAGCACACAGTCCAGCACACGGCTGAGGGAGGGGGGTACCCAGTCCCCTCTCTCATTCAGTAAACTCCTTTCTACTCCAGTCCCTTCCACTCCTGTCCTATTCCCTCCTCTGCTGCCAAATTCTTGATAAAAACAAGTATATCTGCTTCAGTTTATGGTGTTGCCTCATCATATAGACTTTTAGAAATTCAGAAATAACTTCCAGGCTTCCCTTTAAACAATAAACAGAAAAGCAAGAATAGCAAAGGTGCAACATCTGATATTGATATATAGTATCTAATGAATTTTGATACCAAGAGGCATTATAGCTTCAACAGATTTGATCAGAATTAGACATCAATTTCTTTGAGCTTCTTTCCAGCTCCAGTAAGAACAAATGATGTACAAAATACAAGTTTTAAAGTTGTGCATAAAGTGGCCATTTCTGTCACATGTGAATGCGTAAAGTGAGCTAAGGAAGCTGGAAGTCAACTCCCTGACTTCAACAGTCCTGTTTGCCAGTAGAGGCTCACCTTAAGTTTAATAACCTTTAGTTTGATCATTCAGTGCCCTGATCGATCTGTGGAGTGCTGGACTTTATTTTAAAAAAGGAAACAAAAAACAGAAAAAAATACAAGAGTTTGTGTGGTTCTGTCTGGTGACGAATCATTTAGGAATCTATACTGTTATTCTGATAACAGTGTTTTTGTTATGGGGTTATAGTAGCTAATGTGTTTGGGGTATAGTTTGCGTGCTTCCTGTCCGCCGAGCTTGATTTTCGCAGCTTCAAAATAATTTCTAATGATTTGAGATTGAAGGAGCGCTTTTTTTTTTTGTTTTTGTTTTTTGTTTTTTTTGGTAGTCACTGGCCATGCTCCGGTATGAAGGAGTGACTGCTCTTGTCTCACAATAAAAAGAAAGGAAACATACTGTATATATAATCTACTCAAGTCACCACTTGAAACTATATTGCCTGCATTTAGTTGACCCCTCAGCTTGTCGTAGATCGAGATAATGAGAAACAGATGGGAGGGGGGGGGGAGGGGATGGGACTAGCCTATATTGTGCTATTATAAACTATTGAAACTGTCTGTAAGTGTGTATGTCAAAGTTTGTGTGCCCTTCGCTGTGGCAACTATGATATGTACCAAAAAAAAAACAAAAAAAACCCCAACTCACCAATGTACTGTACCACCCCAAAGGGACGGATCGTTAACCAGCTAAAGCACCGTGGCCCGCCACGGTCTCTGCATTTCACTGCGATATACATAAATATATAAAAACTATACAGAAATATATACTTCACTCTTGCATACAGTTCATATTACAACAAAAAAGAAAAAAAAAAACCCAGAACAACTGTCCTGAAATTGCCTAAAACCTGAACAGGCTCTTCTGTGTTACTGTATGTACATAGGTTAGTATGTATGCTCCATGTTTACCAGTCCTGTCATTAGATATTGCATAGTCTTTCTTAAAACTGCATAAACTATTTTATAAGTAGCTTTTTATTACGTGGAATTCTCTTGTTTCATACATGTTTTTGTTTTTATTTTTTTCGGTTTTGATGATTCTTAGATGTTTGGTTGTTTGGTGTGTTGTGAGAATGTTTGCTTTTTGTTTTTTTAGTTTTTTTTTTTTAATTGGCCCCTTCTCTGCCCTGCAGACGAGGAGTCCGAGTGCCGATCGTCTTTTTTCTCGCCGTCGAGCGGACAGGGAGCGGGTGGCGGCGCCAAGGGTCTGTGAGCACCCCTCCCCCACCTCGCCTTGGCCTTTCTCACTTTAGCGCTGGTGTTGAAGGTTCGCGTTCTCTCTGTACAGCACCGCGAGCACGATCTTTCCACAGCCTGTGTAGATTTGTTCAGTTTTTTCCTCTCTCATGTATTCCTGCCGGTCCCTCTTATATTGCCTGCGTTTATACTGTAGCTCCACGTCCCGCCCTCCTTTCTTTTGTAATGATAAAGACTGTTTTGTTTTTTTAATGGGATTTAGATTGCCCTGCCATTTAAGGGAAATACAGTGAAGGCCTTTGAGGTGCTGACTCAGTTGCATGTCTCTTATGTTTTGGAAGAGGTTTATTGTACAGATGTTCCTCACAGTGCGAATGGCTGTTTAGTTATTTTCCTTCACAAGGAACCCGCACACGTTTTTTTTGTTTTTTTTTTTCCCTACAGCAAGATTGTTTTTTTCATATTAGATACCCTGAAAGTCCCACATGCTGCCTAATTAGATCTGGAAAAAGGTGAGGGTGATAGATTAGTGTGTGTATGAGCTCGAGAGATGGAGGTTCCCCTCGTGCTCCGGTTCCCTGCAGTAGACGGGTGGGTTCGGGGCCGGAGGCGCGGTGGGCCGTGCAGTATTAACGCGTTTTGTGTGGAGGTGAAGGCTCTACTGTCCCATTGACGACTCGTACACATGACACACTTTGGCCTTAAGCAGGGGCGATCCTGGGTGTTTCCAGCCTCCGTTGTGTTGGTTTTTTTTTTTACATGTTTTACATCTTAATAGTTTGTTTAACCAATGTTTTGAAGATATCAAGGGGCTTTTTTTCCACCTCCAGGCATTGAGTGACTCGAAGCAGTTGAGATTTGAATTTTAAAAAGTATGTATCATGTTTTTTTTTTTTTCTCACGTTTGCGTTGTATATTCATTTTTTTAATAATATTGCTCAAAATTTCTATATAAATATCTATATTCCTGGTGGTGGGGGTGGGGGCGCAGCGAGGGCTGTGGAGAAGACTGAGTCGGATCAGGCCTGGGCCCGCGGGTCCAGAAGGAACGCCCCCGGCCCGCCGCTGCGGCCCCACGCTCCCGCCTCGTGCATGCCTGCTGTGTTAGTTCCTGTAATCTGTTTTAAAGTATCTGTGCTGCAGGGGCACACTTACTCATCTTTAGCTTTTTTCAAATTGTAGATTGTGGATGAGCTAGTAAGAAAACTTCATGTGGCGATGGATGTGACATTCATGCTAAATATCTGTATGTAGCATTTAATATACACAGCACTAACTAATAAACTTTTTCATTAATAACCCCCGTGTCCGTCGGATCAGTTTGAGCTGTGCTTCCCCCTTTTCTGTCTGTTTTTGAAACACGTCTGTAGAGAATATCAGTGCAATAAGTAAGATTTTAATTGGATCTTCATTTTAAGGTCATGAAAAGTCATAGATGTTCAAATGTTCGCAGTTGCAGCTCCAGCTTTGGCACAGAGCTTCTTCCAGGCTTTGGTCTGAGTCTTTAACTCCATCTGTAGAAACATTTAGGAACATAATTAGAAAATACACGGAATGGTTTAACAGTTTCTCAACTGCAGCTCAGTTAAAAGTATGCAGATGAAATGTAGCCCAAGATTAAGGTTTTTTTTTTTAGATGAGAAATTGCATAGTGTCTTAAACTGCGTAAAAAGCTTATTACATGGAAATATCTTGATTTATACATTTTTTTCCATTTTAACAGTTGCAGCTCTGTTAAGTGCTGCAGATTAACTGTAACCCATGATCAGTCTTTTTTTTCCCCCAAATGGAACATTGCACCATCTTTCTTAACCTTTTTTTCCTTTTTAATTTCTCAATTGCAGCTCAGTTAAAGTCTGCAGATTAATTGTAGCCTAAGATCTTTTTACCAATTGAGATCCCCACAGATTTCTAATAAAAGAACAGGAACAGAGCAGAGCAGTGTAATATAGAAACTGTACTGGGTTCAGTATGCAGAAGGTCAGTATTGTGAATTTTGGATGATCTGTGTCTGGTTTAGTCCTCTAGACTTCGCCGCCCACCTCTGCGATCTCCACCTTGCGCTCCCAGGCCCGGACGCTCTGCTCCTGTTGGTTGGTTGAGGCCTCGACTGCGATGTAGTCGAGCACGTCTGGCACGCGGAAGTTGTCCAGTTGCGCTCTCAGCTTCCTATTGGTGGCCTCCGCTTTGGCGCTGTCCTGCTCAGAAGACACAGAGGGTTCAGCAGCAGGAGTGCTGACTGAGACGGGTCACCTCAGATCACCTCCGATCACGTTCAAGTTGGCTTTTATTGTCATGCATTCACACACAGCACAGGGGTCCTGGAGTTACAACACAGATCCGCGCCTTCAACGGTGACGTAACCCAAAATTCGGTGTAAGCTGAAACACACCCTAGCCTAAAGTCACTCACCGATCCTCACACAGCTGTAAACCAGGGGTGTCAAACTCTGGTCCTGGAGGGCCAGAGTCCAGCACAGTTTGATGGTTCACCTCCTCAAACACATTCACTAAACCTGACAAATAACTGGTGAGGAGAACCAGGACTTTCTGAGCAGGGAAATCACCAAAACGTGCTGGACCACGGCCCCCCAGGACCGGAGCTCCACACCCCTGATCTAAACCGAAGGAAAAGGACATAAATATACTGGGACACTGTACTGTGGTAACAAAAGAAGACAATGAGTAAAAACACTTGTTTTTAACAGTCTAGAATAGTGTAGGTAAGAGTACTGGAGGACGCCACCTCCCTCGCACGTTACTGTGTATTTTTCCACCACGCGTGACTAGTTATGGGAGTGAGCTTTGTAAACTCGAAACGTCCTAAGTCGAGACTCATAGCCCGAGGACCCGCTGTATATGACAGTCCAAAGTGCTCAAACAGAACAGCTACTCTACACACACTACTGCACTCAACACATATGGAGGCATTTCTTATTTTTACACACACTGCAATAGCTTAGAAAAGAATAGACACCTGTGCATTTTACACAAACACACACACACTGCCGCAAACTGTACAAACGGAGAAAAGGGAGAAGTGTTCTCATTTTTTTCCATAGCGCTATATTGAGGCCATATATATTGATGCCAATGACGTGCGAGAGTGTAGTGTGTGTGTGCTCCGTGCGTGTCACACAGCAGACAGCGCTTTCCCAGACAGACTCCAATCCCAGTCTTAGACTGAAACTCTGTTAATAGCTGTTAATTGCGTCTCCCTGTTGGGAGTTCCTTCGGGTTCACTGCAAGGTCGATTCCGCGACTTTTCAAACTAATCTCAGTCTGTGGCGTCTGGAAGTCACACACAGCGACGATTACACTGCCAAAGTAGTCTGGAAGATGTTTTTAATAAGGTACCACAACGTTTTGGAATTTTGATCGAATACTGATTCTTAGAGTCTTAAGAGTATTTGTTAATTGTTTAAGTTGCTTGTTTTCAGATAATTGATATTGTTAAAAATACCTCTTAGCCGTGCCATAACCATACAGCATTAAACTACAACTACTACTGTGGCATCTGGCATTTGCTGCTGGTGTGTTCCTCTGTGCTTAGAAAAAGAACAGAAAACATACTGACTCAAAACACACTTCACATTGACTTCTGTTAGAAATGTGTTTTGAATAATTGTCTTTTCTGTCATTTTCTAAGTGCAGGGAGATAACTGTCCATGGTTAGTATGTGCTGCAGATGGAGATTAGGTTGAAAAAAGCTGGAGTATTGGTTTAATTTTTGTTTTTGCCTGTTGTGTCCCTACAGCATTTAGGGAAAAAAATTGCGCTCTCTGCTTCACCATGATATTGTTAAAAAAATATAAACCTTTTTTTGCATTTATTGCATTTGTCCATTGTAGTCTGAAGAACAATTTACATAAATCTATGTTCCTCAACCCTCTTACCGAAAGACTTCAACCCCTAAGGAATATGTGGAATATTCAACAAGTCACAACAGTGTCATCTACGTTTCCGGAGATCTTAAGATCAAGGGCGCCGATAATTCCCTAAAAATTCGCTGCTGATGTGTCTGTCTGTAGTGTAAAAGCTTAAACGGGTCAAGGGTTTATGGTGCAGCGCTGCTGCTCAAATGAGTGAACATGAGGACCTTCTCTGCCTGCTGCGTCTCCTTCTGGTTCTTCACAAGCGTCTCTTCCTGTGAAGCCATGCCTGCACTCAGCGACTTCGACTCCAGCGTCAGGCTCTCAACCTTCTTCTGCAAGAGAGAAACTTCTAATGTGTCTTCTGATTTCACACCGGTTCCTCATTAATTTAGTATAAGAACAGTGCTTTCGCCTCTCTAGTGTTCAGCTTTTTATCAAGCCCTCCATGAGCCAGATCAGTAAAGACATACATTACTGTGCAAATGTCTTGAGCCCCTCATTTCTTCATATTTCTCTCCCAGAGATCCAGACTTTCTTGTATGTTAATGTGGTCTTGAGGAACAGTTCTCCAGGCTTCCTGAAGGACCTTCAAAGACTCTCATTTCCAGTCCAGTCCCTGAACCTGACCAGTTTCAGAGGAATGTTTCTGTTTAAGACACACAAGCAGAACAAAGACCATCTCACTTCTTTCTGGCCTTAACTAGTAAAAAAAAAATGAGAATCATTCCTGAAGGCTACTTTTAAGAAAACGCTGTTTATACTGTATTTACATGTTTTTTGCACATGCTGCAATTAATCTCTGTTCCTACCTTTTTGTCTCATTTACCTAACAAATTATAAAGAAATGAGGGGTGCTCAAGACTTTTGCACAGTGCTGCACGTGGTGTCTGACGTTTTGCATGAGGCTAAAGGAGCTTAAATTGGGGCATAGGTACACTGATCAGCACACGCTCGCCTGAACTCGCTCAGTAATATCAAATGGACTTGTTTATGCGGTAACTGATGCAGCATGACTCACTGTCATTGATAAACCTGGACTAAAGAACACTGGCACAGCAAAATACTGAACTGTGATGAATTTAGGCATGCAGGTTGCACAATGATTTCGCAGAACTTAAGAATGGGATGGAAATAGTATAAATTAAATTTTTTGCCTTTATCAAATATTTGTAGATATATGACATACACTATATGGACAAAAGTATTGGGACACATTACACCAGCAGGGACTTTAATGACATTGCTTTCAAACACATAGACTTTAATATGGAGTTGGTCCCCCCTTTGCAGCTATAACCATTCTTCTTGGAAGGCTTTCCACAAGATTTTGGAGTTTCTGTGGGAATTTGTGTCCATTCATACTGTAGAGCATTTATGAGGTCAGACACACTGATGTCGGACGAGAAGGTCTGGTTCCAGTTCATCCCAAAGGTGCTGGATGGGCTTGAGGTCAGGGCTCTGTGTGGACCAGTCAAGTTCTTCCACACTGAACTCCTCCAGCCACGTCTTTATGCAGCTCGCTTTGTGTACTGGGATACAGTCATGCTGGAATGGAGATTCGTCCACAAAGTTGGAAGCATGGTGTTGTCCAAAATGTCTTGGTCTGCTGAAGCATTAAGATCGTCCTTCACTGGAAGTATGGGGTCCAAACCCTGAAAAACAGGAATGTCCCAATACTTTCGTCCATATAGTGTGTCATGGGAGGCAGGAACAGGCAGAGGGTGTTGTAGGTGCCTCTTTGACCATCCTGGTCTTTTTAGCAAGGCTACTATTCTACATCTCACTGCTGGAACCAACTGTAGCTTTACAAAGCTGCTACAAACCACCTTCTTTTAAATATCTGCACCTTTAATCTTCTTTTACTGATTTCTATGTTTTCTTTCATTTCTTTTATTCTTTGTACCATTATTATGGGTAATATTTTTATTCTATTCCTGTAAAACACATTGACTGACTTGTGTGTGTGATAATGGGCTACAGAAATAAACTTGACTTGATTCTGCAAAACCTTTGGTCCCACCCCACCATCTCTCGCCCCTCTGGAGGTCCTTCAGGGCCCTTGTAGATGGAGATCTGTACCTTGTAAGAGCTGAGAGTCTGCAGCGTCTTTCCACTGAGCAGCTTGAGCTGCAGCAGGTCCTGGTTTAGCTGGTCGATGCTTTCCTGGTTCTGGGTGTTCTCGATCTTCAGCTTCTGGAAGTCCGCCTCCTGAAGGCCCTCCTCCATCTTCTGCTTCTGCCGCTTCTGCAGCTGCAGCTTCCATATCAGCGTTTGCAGGGCAGCGTTCTTCAGACGCAGCTTCTCTATCTGAGTGCCCTGCAGAGTGGGGAGTGACAGCTGGATCAGTTCAGAATCAGGAGTGTGTGAACTGATGGAGTGAAGGAGATGGAGAATGTGGTGGAGAGATGGAGAGAGCTAGATCATTTTCGCTGATGTATTAAAGGCAACATCCAACAAATAAAATAACCTGATATCCCATCAGCATGTTGATAACTGCACAGCCTAACTGGCCTAGTGGGCGAGTGTGTGTGTGTGTGTGTGTGTGCCTGCCCTGTGATGGACTGCCGACCTGTCCAGACCCCATGCCTCCAGGACCCCCATCTCCAGGTCAGCAGAATTTGCTACCCCAGTTACTAGTTGGTCATTTAAGGGAATTGTGAGCATTTTTTAAATGCAGCTGATCCCTGAGTTGTCAGTCAGACCTCCCAGGATTAAAGAAACTCCACCAGTAGGATTCACAGCCCTTAATTCCACTGTCAGTTTCTGTTTTATCCGGACACACGTCCAGAACTCAGAGCAGCTGGAACTCAATCCTCCGAAAGTAAACAATTGCCGTTTTATAGTCAAGATGACACGTTACCTTGGATTTAACTCTGTCCTTAATGTACCGGATGGCCTTCTCCACACCCGCCATCTTACCCCGCTTGTCCTGTAGGATTTTAGGAACGTCACGGGCAAACTCGTAACTTGCCCTCCTCACCTCTGCCAGCTGGATCCCGGCTTCCTCAATAGTGGCCTGACAGAAACAGAGGCCAGAAGATTGCGTTATCACATCTGAGCCTATTTTTATTATAGCCTTACGTCGCTCTTCTGGTGGCACAAGGAACTGCACCGTACGGTGAACAAACGTTTTTCCATTACAAATAAAGAGACCCGAACCCGAGCTGCTCAACGGCAGGGCTAAAAACGGGCTGCAGCCGAACTGACTGCTTCACTGCTTTCTGATTGGTCAAAATGTTTCATCACAACATGGAAAGAGGACACTGTTTATTTACTGTCTGCACAAAAACAACAATGGAGACACAAACTAACACCTGGGAAGTGGATGAAGTTCCAGCTCGACTGTCTGTCTGGGCTGAAG